>JAYESA010000015.1:51427620-52027620 GCA_036927795.1 Iris macrosiphon
CTCACCTCCTCCCCAGTAGGGTTTGTCATGTCCTTCGCACCTCTGAGCAAATATTTTGGGTTAGTTATCGATCATCACGCCCACAGTACCTCTGATATCGATCGACGTCTAAACTTATCACCTGTACTTAAATTTAAGTGCGACAATGGTGTTAAGTCCATCAAACTTTGCCACATCTGGCAAGGCCTATTTTGAACTTATTATTTTCACTCTCGTGCGTAAGTAATAATTCTACCAAAGATCCTCCAGCGGGATGTCCTCAATCCAAAAAAATAGCCACGTCCATTTTACCTATGGCTCATTTTCTTTTCCTTCCACCAAAAATATTGGGATTATACCTAACCTCTCGGTACGAGTATCGATCAGTTCCCGTCTATACTACCTCTGAACTACGTCTCTCCACTTTTTCCAGCAGAGTGAATCTATTACTACAAGAAAATGGTCACCTCTGTCCTGTTTTCCTTTATCTCCACAGAGCCATATCTTACCATGTTCAATTACCTTTGAGTAAGATATTTCCAGAACTTTTTTATGTCCATATCACCTCTGAGTAAAGTTTTGCTCTTCGACTTTCTGCTATCACGTTTACATAACCCCTGATAGTACTAGTCATTTCAGCTTATTATTCGTACTTAAGGTATGTCATGGGTAATAAGTCCACAACCCAAGAGTTTGCCACGTCCATATTACCTCTGAGAAAATATTCTTGTCTAGCAACTTTCTATTACCACGTCCATAATACCTCTGATGGTGTCAGTCATTCCAACTTATCATCTGTACTAAACCCTAGGTATGCCAAGGATGTTGAGTCCACAAAAATTTTACATCGAAATTATCTCAAAACAATCATGTCTATCTTACCTCTGAATTATTTTTCCATAAAAATTCCAGTCCTAAAAAAATTTATTTTACCATGTCTACATCACCTCTGAGTAAGATACCTCTAACGGAATTCCAAGTTTTTCACGTCCATGTTACTTCTGATCAAACATCCCTCCAAACAGTCTGCTATCATGTCGTTCTAGACCCCTGATAGTGTCAGTCATTTTAACTTATTTTTTGTACCCAGTCTTAGGTACGTCATGGATAATAAGTTTACCAAAATTCCCCAGTGAAATGCCCCGAGAGAATGCAATATCCAACTACGTCCACATTACCTCTAGTAGAATATTTGCCTTCTTGACCAATTCAAAACTCTCTTCTATTCTTCTTTTTTAAAGTATTTTAAAACCTGTTCAAATTTTAAAAACTTTAAAGCGGGTCTTGTAGAAGCATAAAAAATTAGAGTCCATGCGCCAGAAGATATGACCTCAAAGCCTGCCTCTAGTCATGCTGCAGAGAAGCTATGCGGCCCAGGGACTCATCTAGATCCCTAAAGCAAGACTGCAAGTGCATCCATGAGGCCATACTACAAGTCGCATACAGACAAGATCTATGCGTCATGCTCTCTACGAGGACCATACTCCATGCGCCCCATGCGTCCCAGATTCCATGCGTCATATACGGCCAATACGTTATGCGTCCTCGTCCTCATGAAGCCAAAGTATCCATCAGACCGAAGGCCGGACGAGAGCACATATGCGGCATCGACTCTATGCGACATCGTCACTATGCGGCTATAATATCCATTCGACCAAGGCCAAATGAGAGAACATATGTGGCTACGTACCCATGCAACCTCATCATCATGCGGCCACAGTATCCATTCGATCAAGGTCAGACGAGAGCACATATGCGGCAACGGCCCTTTGTGACAGTCAGTTTGCAAGATCGTATTGTTACAACCGAAAAGATTTTCACACAATCAGTGTTGACTATGTGTCCAGTTGACCAAGTCACACACACAACGGGTTAAGAACAACCCCAAGATTTTATCAACCTCATATCCCAACCGAGGCTACGTGGCAGTCCACCCGTGATATGCGTCCACAGTTGTAACCATCAACATGACGGCTATAAATTGGAGAAACTTGGACGTTCACAAAGCACCCGGCCCTTTTTTTGGGAGACCACGGACGAGAGCACATATGCGGCCTCGACTCTATGCGTCCTCGTCCTCAGGAAGCCAAAGTGTCTATCAGACCAGAGGCGGCCAGAACACACATGCGACCAAGGAACTATGCGGCATCTGATCCATAGATCTTTCTGTTACAACTGCAGAGATCTTCACACAGTTGGTGCTGACTATTCGTCCAACTGACCAAGTCACGCCCACAACAAGTTGATAACAACCCTGAGATCTCATCAATAACATATCTGAACCGAACTCGCGTGGCAACTTTTTCGTGACATGCAGCCACAATTATAACCGCATGCTGTTGAAGTAGCCCTATGCGACCACCAAGCAGGAACATATGTGGCATCCATAGAACATCCATATGGCGGCTATAAATAGTAAGGTACCACACCCATATAAAGACCCAACTGGCTATTGGCAAACCTATACTCGAGCAAGAGAGAAGAGCTTCCGCATCGGATCGTCCATGGAGTAAAGAGAATTGCTACACTCCTAACCCTCCATCGTCACCTCCAGAAAATAAATTTGTACTTAGATTATCTTCTAAGACTTCTTTGTACTTTTTTTAGTTTGTTAATTAAATCAAGTTCTTTTAGTTCTCCTTTTGATTTAATGGTAAACACTCCCATGATTGACCTGTGAGACTCGTCTCACTGATCTAGTACACGTATCCGATATACGCATATTATACATGTATAGTTCATTATTTGTTTAAATTGTTTATATCATGCTTTTATGTCATTCATGCATTTTTAGGTTATTTTTATAAGTTTTTCTTAGTTGTATGCTTTGGACCGTTGGTGTCACACCTGTTTCCAGATTTGGTATTTCTTGAATTTTTGATATTCAATTTATTTTTTTGATAATGTATTTTTGCTATATTTGCATGATGCTTTCTATCATTTGTATTTATTATTGTTGAGAGAAAGACTATCCGAGACCTGTAGAATACACATTGGCATTGACATAGACCCGATTTAGGACCCGCATGTAGACTGGATACCTAGTTTGGTTCATCTTGGTTGAACACATGGCTAAACCATCCCCCTCTCTCCTTATATATATATGAGTGTTTTCTCTTTCCTCCATTTTATTCTTTATTTCACTCTTTCCACTTTCCACTTTCTTTCTTCTTTCTCCTTGCTTTGCTCCGTTCCCTCAAACCTTAGCCTTAGGGAGAAGTTGCTGTGACTTGGACCGTGAGAGGTAGAGGCTAAGAAGTTGCTATGACTTGGACCGTGAGAGGTAGAGGCTAAGAAGTCACTCCATGCAAGTATATATTGCTGTGACTTGAAGTTGCTGTGATTTGGACTGTGAGAGGTAGAGGCTAAGAAGTCACTCCATGCAAGTACATATTGCACAAAAGAAGAACTATAGATTTATGAATGCTTTTAGTTTTTTATATTTTCTGTTATTTCTAGCTCATATTGTTGGGACCGAGCAACCCCTTCATCTTTAATACTTGTTGTTCTTGATTTTCTTGGTTGGAATTGAATGGACCTAACTTTGGGTCTATGTGATTACTTTTGTTATCCTAGGGTTTGATCTCCCAAAACTTTATGTTTTACATAACTAATTAGCTCATAGTTTAGAGCACCATATTTTATGTAACTTTGCTTTTGGCCATTCTTGATTTCGAGTCTAGCTAAGTTCAATGCTGAAACTTGATACAATACGTATACCAAAATGGCTGACTGGAGAAGAAGAACAGTGCTGTGTGAAGAGTATGCAAGAGAACCTCTTTGGCGTAGAAATACGTATGTTTCACTTTGGGTGCATTGGTGTGTTGTCCCAACTCTTCGTGCGTACTAATCATACTGCACTCAATCTCTTAGTAAAAGTGCGCCAGTCATATTCCTTGAGTCAGTAGCACATTTTCGAGAGAAAAACCAGTTGGCACACTTTGGTGTGTATCCAATCAAAGTTCTCTCTGAAAAACCAAGAGAAAGTGTACCATAGTCAGTCAGCGCACTTTCTTCGCGTTTGGCTATCTGGCGCACTTTCCCTTTGTTTTGTCAGCTTACATAATTTTTTTACGTTTGGTAGCTTGTACACTTTCTTTCCTCTTCGTTTCCTTAGGGACAAAGTTTTGGTTAGTTTCTCGATTTCTGTGTTATTGATTTGTGTGCTCCTCGAATGGTGAGTTTCTCGACCGTCGAGCTTTGACCTTGGATTGTGTGTTTTGTCTTTTAGCTTAGCGTACTCGCACATTTTCTTTAAAAGCACACCTTATTCTTACCCACACACTTTTGTCAAGTGCTCCGTGTTGGTTAACTTGATAAAGTACACCACCCCTTTGTACTTTGCGTACTTTCTTGCGAAAGTTTGTGCGCCAACCTTGTTTTTGTGAGTTTGAAAAGTTTCTTTATGTATTATATAGTTGGATATTGTGCTGTTACAATTTAACACATGTTCTGACTCTCAAAAGACCGTGAAAATTATTGTGTATGATAAACATATTGTATTTGGCAATCAAGTGTGAGTATTGCACAATGTATCGCGTGTCGTACAAACGATAAGTTCGCCAGTGCTAACTCATGAATAGCTCGTACTCGTAACTCATCATTCTAGAAAGTTTTCGAGTGTCCATGACTCAAGAACTTAAAATAATGATTAAACGAGATAAAATTTGACTAGATCATTGGAAGGGAAGAATATTGCATGCGCTATCGGCTACCCCGATCTCCAAGGACCCCATGAGACATGGACCAACTCTACTAGGGAAGGGCCCCATGACCTACCAAGTTTACATATGCCACGGTACATACAAGACTTTGTGATGTACCGTTGTAGTTATATGATTTATTGCATAATATGGTTACAAGATCTGTGATGTGTTACGGTACTAAAATTTATTGTTATTGAGCCGATGTTCATAACATTATGTATTTAAGTATATGTATTCCAGTATATTTTTTAGTTATGTTTCAGTTTCAGTTTATGTTACAAGATAATTTACAGATAAATTATGTTTACAAAAACCAGTTTACCAAAACCAGTTTAGGCCCAAGTTATGTTGTGTTATGCTATCAATTATATGCTTTATTTTTTATCAATTATTTTTTGTGATGTACACTACAAGTACTAGACAAGCGTACCCTTGGCCATCCGGGTTGACTATAGTACCAGTGGTTGTAGTGCCCCGCTCCGCGTCGGTACTATGTACAAGAGATATCGATTTGCTGACTCAAAAAGGGTATCTTCCTTAAGAGCTCCTTGTTGAAGCAGAAGATGACTGATCATGGTGAGTCAACCGAACTTTTTTATCTGATTCTTGTATGCCTTAATAATGAATCTGAGTTTTTGAATGCTTAATTGCTTAAGAAGAAAGTTTTATAAGAAGAATGATAGAATCTGCCTTTGTATGCTAATAAGAGAACTCACATAACTTGTCTTTAAAATGAACTTGTCTGCTTAAAAAGAGAACCTGAAATGCTTGTCTAAGAGTGAGAGATTGCTTGAACATGTTTTATAATCGCTTGTGTTTCGAGAGAACCATATCGTGCTTGAACTTGTTCAAAGAGGGCGGCTAGTCTGCACAGAGATAGATGGTCTGCTGGTTCATCTCGTCTGCATCCTAGAGTTTATTTGATAGTGTTTTATGCATTCGCATCGATCGAACAATAACTATTAGTGAAGAGTTGAACCTTGGTCACAGCTACTACAGTGATAGTGAGGAGCAACCATGAGTCACAACTACTAATAGCATCAGATAAAGGGGTCATTGGTTAGCTGGATTACCGCTACCGATCCTGAGTTTCTCGGGGACCAAAAAGCATATAGCTAGTTCATCGTGTTGGCTTGATAGAGGATAGTTCCTAGATGGTGCATTGTCCCTAGAGTCTTTGGGTATAGCTCATGAGACATGCTTTGCACACCCTGATCGTGTGCTTGAATGAATCAAACATGAACTCTGTTTTTAAAGATATTTCCAAAAGAAGTAATATGACTCCGTTCTTGTGTTGCATGTAACGAACATAGGTAAAACTAGAAAGATCACTAGTAATGTAATATTTTAAACATGATTACTTAGTGTTGGTTTTAGTGAATGTTGCTTTTGTTCAGTTGTTTATACTCACCAGTACTTTCTAAGTACTGACCCACCAACAGTTTACTTGCTTGCAGGTACTGGATCGTCCGAGGAAGCGATAGACATGCCTCATCCCCAAGACCCAAAAATCTGGTTTTGATTGCCTTGAGTTACTTTCATATAGAAGGGCATAATGTATGGAACGATGCCATTGTATTCAGAGAACCTTGTGCCTCGATTTGCCCTGTATACTCAGATGGATAAATGCTTGCAATAATGTCCCTCCGCTGCTTACTCGATAGATGCGATGATAGCCAAACTTTAACGATGTTGCCTTGTGCGGGCGCAACCCTAGGCTCGTACGGCATCACATGCCGGTAGCAAATGACTCTACGCTCCGCGGGAGCGCCGAGGCGCGGTGATTCGTGCCTTACGGGGGCATCGGTCGGGACCTTCAGAACCGGGGTGTGATATAATGGTATCAAAGCGATTCGATTCTTTGTCCATTCCATTGCTATGACTCTAAGATGTGCTGAATATTGTATTACAATAGAGCGTTCCATACAATAAGTCCACAGATATTCTCAAAGTTATGCAAAAGTTTTCTAGATTTGATTTATTGCTTGAGAGTTATACTTTCGTGCTTGTGTTTTGCTAGATTTTTTGATTGAGGCTGGCGAGGGAGAGGACTATCGCTGCTCGGAATATCGAAAGATTTCTCCATGAAGTTTCGAGGACAAAAGTTTTTGTTGGTAGATAAGTATGTAGTGCCCCGCTCCGCGACGGCACTATATATAAGAGATATCGATTTCCTGACTCAAAAAGGATATCTTTCTTAAGATCTCCTTGTTGAAGCAGGAGATGACTGATCAAGATAATTGGGCAGAACTTTGTTCTCTGATTCTTGCACGCCTTAATAATGAATCTGAGTTTTTGAATGCTTGTTTGCTTAAGAAGATAGTTTCATAAGAAGAATGATAGAACCTGTCTTTGTATGTTAATAAGAGAAATCACATAGCTTGTCTTTGAAACAAACTTGTCTGCTTAATAAGAGAACCTGGAACTCTTGTCTAAGAGTTAAAATTGCTTGCACATGTTTCACTATCGCTTGTATTTCGAGAGAACCATATCGTGCTTGAACTTGTTCAGGGAGGGCGGCTAGTCCGCACAGAGATAGATGGTCTGCTGGTTCATCTCGTCTGTATCCTAGAGTTTATTTGATAGTGTTTTATGCATTCGTATTGGTCGGACAATGGCTATTGATGAAGAGCTGAACCTTGGTCACGGCTGCTACAACGATAGTGAAGAGCAACCATGAGTCACAACTGCTAATAGCATCAGATAAATAAGTCATTGGTTAGCTGAATTATCGCTACCAATCCTGAGTTTCTCAGGGACCAAAAAGCATAAAGCTACTTCATCGTGTTGGCTTGATAGAGGATAGTTCCTAAATGGTGCATTGTCCCTAGAGTCTTTGGATATAGCTCATGAGACACACTGCACACACCCTGATAGTAGAACAATCGGCTTGCCTTGTGTGCTTGAATGAATCAAACATGAACTCTATTTTTAAAGATGTTTCCAAAAGAAGTAATATGACTCCGTTCTTGCGCTGCATGTAATGAACATAGGTAAAACTAGAAAGATTACTAGTAATGTAATATTTTATAACATGATTACTTAGTGTTGGTTTTAGTGAATGTTGCTTCTGTTCAGTTGTTTATAGTCACCAGTACTTTCTAAGTGCTGACCTACCAACAGTTTACTTGCTTGTAGGTACTGGATCGTCCGAGGAAGCAATAGGCGTGCCTCATTCCCAAGATCCAAAAATCTGGTTTCGATTACCTTGAGCTACTTTCGTATAGAGGGACATAATGTATGGAAAGATGCCATTGTATTCAGAGAACCCTGTGCCTCGATTTGTCCCGTATACTCAAATGGATAAATGCTTGCAACAATGTCCCTCCACTGCTTACTCGATAGATGCGATGATAGCCAAACTTTAACGATGTAGCCTTGTGCGGGCGCAACCCCAGGCTCGCACGGCATCACGTGCCAGTAGCAAACGACTCTACGCTCCGCGGGAGCGCCGAGGCACGGTGATTCGCGCCCAGCGGGGGCATCGGTCGGGACCTTCGGGACCGGGGCGTGACAGTGGTAGCGATATTCTTTAAAATATGTATTTGTTAGTAACTATGTTTGTGATAACCCTAGTTAGTTAATTATAGCAAGCCATAGGCATGTTTGGCCGTGATATAAATATTTGTCTTTATTTAGCTCGTCCTGTTATAGTCTATATTCTTTCGGCGCGTGATTAGAGTACAAAGTTCTGCTCGGGGAAAGGTTTGCAAACCCGGTCCTTGATTGGTTTAAGGGTTGCGGTCCTTATTCAGAGTAGTTCCTATACCCCCTTCTCGCTCGTCATCTTATCTTCTTTTTTAATTAGTTTATTATCAGTGCACCAGTCCTTATGATTATTTTATCGAGATAAGTACATTGGTACTGTCACTCTCCTATCCCATGTGCTTGGAATATACTCAAGTGGGTGCACTTTTGCTTGTATTTTCATTTTGGCGCACTTTTGGCATACTTCAAGTGCACGGTTAAGTGGAATCTTAGCGCATATTAGCTAATATTTATGGTGTGGTGGTGGTAGGTAGGGTGTGTGGCTTGGATTTATTAGAGAGATCCGAGGGTTCACCATCAACCCCATGCCTATATATCCTTGTTCTCGTTCTCTCTCCTCACTTGTTTATTTCTCTTATTTTGCTCCTGGTTTCCTTCATAGGCAAGTACATTTTAAAAATATGAAGAAATATGATCGGCTATAATTTTATTCTTAGTATTTGCTGTTGTAATTACATTCTAGTAGTGTTCTGATTATAGTTAGTTCTTGGAGTTTTTAGATTTGAGGTGGTTAATAGGTTTATCTTGATTTTACTATGATGGTTTTCATGAGTATATTTTCTTAGGGAATGATCCCCTAAAAATGAGGTATTTTTAAAAGATGTTGTTCCCTGATTTTGAGCCTGGATTTTTTTTTGATTTCTAGTTATTGTTTCTTGAAAAATGGAGCACTATCATAATCTCAAATTTGAGCTCTGAGTGCATCAATGGTGGTCGGTTGAAGTAGAAGAACAGTGACAAAAAATACACGGAAGGATTTGCACCATGGGCATATGTTGAATGTGACCCATATTTTATACTCGTGCGTACTTTAAGAGTAGTGCCAATTTTTTGCAAAAGTATGTCAAAAGGATGAATTTTTAGAAACATTCTTCTTGGCGCACTTTTAGAAGATTTTAGCTCTGGCGCACTTTTTGAAGATTTCAGCCATTGGCGCACAATTGATGTATTATCGAATGAACCAAGCAAAAGTGCGTCAGTCTACTTTTCAGCGCACTTTTGACCAACTTCCTTCTTGGTGTACATTTAACCAAAATAGCAGACTTGTGCACAGTTGACACATTGTGCATTAATTATCAAAAGTGCGCCGCTCTTATACACATAACCCTTAGCGCACTTTTGATAAATGAATAACCCGACGCACTTGTTTACTCTTGGCACACTCTTGCTTGGTTCAGCCTCGATAAGCGAGCCTTGACTTTAGCATATCTTGATTTTTGAGGCCCTCGACTGTCGTGCTCTCAACTGTTGCACCGCCTGGGGACTTGTATTTTGTCTTGTAGTTGCTTGCTCGCACATAGTGCGCCACTTCTCTTACTCGTAACTCTAGCTTTGTGCGCTAGTTTACTTGTATGAGTAGAATGCGCTTATTCTTGTAATTCTCATTTTTTTTGTGCCACGTCTTCCTGCTGCTCTATTATCAATTTTGTGCGCAAACTTCTGCGCCATGACTTATGTGACCTAGTATTATAGGTTTATGTGCCATATATTTGCTTTCTCATGCATAGTGTACCACTATTCCTGACTAGCCTATATTTGGCACCTACAAAGTGTGCCGACCTAGGACTTTTTGTGATTGTTGTGCATGCATGGGCCCTATTGTTGATGCCTATTCTAGATTAGTTGAGCTTGGCCATGATTGATGATCTATAATCCCAGAATTTGAGGAATGGATGAGGCATTTATGACCGTGACTCGATCATATGCGATTTGAGATTCCTGATTAATTGTGACTCCTGACCTGATCAAACATGATTCATGTGACCAACTGATAGGTTTGGTATCCTGACTTAGTTATTGTATTTTTGCCGATACACTTGTCCTGTTCGCCTGTTTATAAAGTCTATATTGTACACTGAGTGTGGGACATTGGCCAACATGTACAATGAACGTGACTTGATGATTCATGCTTGGTGCATAATATTATATTCTTGAATTCTTGGCACGAAAATGATAGTGAGTCAGAACCAAAGCGTGGCTAGGTTATTGCTTGTTTGAGTGTTGCATCTATATTTGGGTAGATCCAGACTTGACTCCTTATATGAAATGGATTCATATCAAATGTGTCCGTACTTTATACGATATCACTAAGGGGAATGTTCATGTGGCCACGACAGAAAATTCTATATCATTGTAGGGTTAATTAGGTAACATAAAAGCTGATTAGAACATAGAAAGGAAACGATATCCTTAGATCGTGCGTGATGGGCCGCCTCGTGATAATTTTCATGGCGTGCAATGCTGTCCACCATGGATATTGTATATCATCTGCATGTAGTGGAGTACAATATTCAACCTTTTTATTTTTAAGATCGAGCCAATATTTTTCCTATATGAAGGTTTGTACTGTTACTGATTTATCAGCGCGGTGATCCTACGAGGAACTGGTGCGATAATTAGCACAGTGGCCCTACAGGAAACTGGTGCGACAATTAGAGTGGTGGCCCAACAAAAAACATGTGCGATCATAATTTTCTGCTTGTATAATATTGGCTTGGTTAGCCTTGCTAGACATGGCATGATCTGAGGATGTTTATTGTTATTATATCTGATGATGCTTATTATTATTATTATATTTAGGATAATCCCAGACTCCATATAACAAGCCGTAATATTGTTTGGCCATCCTAACCTGAATTGGCTGTAATTGTAATTCTGCTAGTAGATTAGGACAAGGACTGTCATAGTATGGTGTTCAACTTATGTCCTTGTTAGGTTGGGGAGTTGAGTCATTATGCTATGATGGAATATGGACCGAACTACGAATCAGAATCCTACCTTAACCATAATCATGGGACGTACCTTATCTTGGGTGGCATGGCATTTTCTGTCCTTGTTTGGTGAAGAAGTACCATATTATCCCAAAGATGGGGCACGCGCCAATAATTTTTGGCTCTTGTACTATATGCTTGATCTGGTTTTTGTTTCTTCATTCTGCTTCCTTGTGATACTTGCTATTTGGGGTCTAATCCCACTGGTTTTGTATGGCCAGGTTTAGAGCCAACCCTAGAGGATCTAGATTATCCCCCTTACGATGATGCACACCAGACGGATGGTCGCTGAAGGGCACGAGTGAGTTTCTTGATCACTGCTCGTCTTGTACATTCTACTCTTTTGGGCGTTTAGCCAGCGACAATTGTTAGCCGACTTATCTGGACATCAGTTCCTTTTTACATAACTGTAATATAATCAGACTGTGGCTGATCTTGGTGTAATTATTGGCATTCTTCTAGCCTAACATTTTGATGGCTAGATCCCTAGAACATTTCGATACAGCATTTGGGATGCCCTGCGGCTTTATCTCACATCTTCTATGTTATTGTTACTTGCTTGAATGATTGAGACATAGTTATTCTGAGACCCTAGGAGACATGATTGTAGCATGCAACCTATTGTCTTTCTATAACCGTGACCATCGTACGATATTCTATACCTTTTACGGGGGAGCTACTCATGTCTGTCTTCGTATTCTGGTACTAGGGCGTGACAGGTACCGTACAAAGCTTTACCCACATTTATTTAGTTATTTGTTTGTCTCTTATTTCTGCTGATTGTGATTTTGGTTAACACCTTGAGCTCATTTGTGGTACTTGTTGCTTGGGGTTCTGACCCCACTGGTTTTACTTGGCCAAATTTACTCGAAGAGGACCAGGATCCCCCGTACTTCCAGCAAGATGGCTAGGACTCGTAGGACTGCGGACAAAGCTCGCGAGTGAGTTTACTTATTCTACCCCTCGTTTTGATTTCTCGATTTGTGGTGTTAGCAAGGGGCAGAGTTATCTCCTTATATTTTTGAGACTACGGTCAACATGATATATATATTAGACCATGGCTGAAATATTTGATCATGTATAATTATACTCTTCTAGTGCAGCATTTTGTATTTACTAGCTTCATGATCATATGTGGTATGTATTTTGGGTTGTCTTTTTACATTCATGTATGATATACTCTTAAAAATTTTGATTGATGGATTGAGATACTAGAATTTGTCGGCCTTAGCACTGACATCATAGCATGCTAGACTCCACCCATTTGTCTTCTTGATAACCTTAGCACATTGCGACTTACTTCGGTATTCTGCAAGGTATGGTTAGCCATGTCAGTCCTCGTATTTACCCAGTACTGGGAGCAGAGCGTGCAGTTTGTCCCTTGATTTTCATGGTATTCAGCTGTAATGAACCCGAGTGAGGGGCAAGGATTATGATCCAATGGCCTACAATCCTAGCTCTTCCTATATAAGCAATCCTATTCTCTTTCCTCCACTTTTTTTTCTTTTATTTCTCTTTCCTTCTTTATTTTTCCCCAGCAAAGAGCAGCAACCGAGTTTGGCCTTGGTCATGGGTGACCTTGTTAGTGTTGGTATTAGGTTAGAACTTGACCGTAGGCAAGTACATCTTGCCAACCGAAGAAACAACCATGTATCTTGCTTTGATTCTTAGTATAACTTGTTTTAATCATTTGATCGATTTTATTTTTGGGTAACACTTATAACTTGTCTCATTGATGATTTTATTTTCCTTGAATTAGATTGCTCATGGAGCCCAAGAATATCAAGCCGGAGAATGCAAAGTTGGCCTGAGAATACATACAAAAAGTACGTAGGGAACCCTTGTCGCATAAAGAGAAGTTCCAAGGAGCGCACTTGTGTGTGTTTCATAAATTTTTTAAAAAGTGCGCCAAGATATGTTGAGTACTCTGGGCACACTTCTCTACTCCTATGTACTTTTTTTTACTATAGCAATTCCTGTAAAAGTATGCCAATCCTACTTGGCGCAATTTTGAATGGGTCTGCAAGTCATCAAGAATGTACGCCACTATTTAAATAGCCAAGTTGGTGCACTTTGCAGATATTGCAGAGTTGGCGCACTTTGGTAAAACTTTCCTTACCGGCGCACTTTATCGCTTCTGGAGAATGACGCACTTTGTTGTATTGGTGCACTATGTGACATTCTCCAGTGATGGTGCACTTTATAGTCCTTCGTAATTACTTAATGACAAAGCAATAACTTTGACCATTCTCGAGAATTATGTTCTCGACTGCAGGGTTATCTCGACTGTTGTGCCATGCCTTGAAACTTGTATTTTATATTTTAATAGACCTTCTTACACTTGTTTGGGTGCCAAATCTCACTACTGGCATACTTGATAAAAGTGTGCCAAGTTCATAGCTTGGGTACTTTTATTTGTGCGCCAATGATAGATTTATGCGCCAAGCTCCTGGCTCGCACGCTTCTATCATTGTGCGCCAAAGTCCTAAAAATGCACTTTAGTATGATTTGTGTGCCACTTTTTGCTCGGAGTATTTTTGTATCAAAGTGCGCCAGAACTGTCCAGATTAGTGATTTGTGTGCCAAAACTCTTTTTAGCCATTTGTGCGCCAATACTCTTTTTGGCCATTTGTGCTTCAATAGTGGTTTTGGCCGTTTGTGCGCGGATATTATTTTCTTACCTAATTTTATGCGTCAACCCTGAATTGATGATTTATGCACCTACATGTCAGTATTCTCTTTAATATGCTTAACTCTTGACGATTCTCTGGTTCTTTTTTATCCCCTTATTTTGTTACGCCCCAATCTCCCGCAAGCTCAATAGTCCCCGCTGAACGTGAAATTACCACGTTGCAGCTCTCCCGCGGGACAATCGTTCTCTACGGGACGTGATGCCGTACGAGCCTGGAGTTGCGCTCGTACAAGGCGATGTTGTTAAACACCAAAGTTATCATCGAAACAACCAAGTTACAGCAGAAGTCGTTTTGTGTACCAAGCACACATTAGAGTATACGCAGCGAAGCTCTCGACAGGGTCCAAATAGAATGTCCCGAAGGCAATGCCACAAAGGCGATGCCACGGAGACGATGAAATGCTCTTGCTCTTTTCTTTAGCCCACAAAGGTACTTACAGTTCATACATCATGTCTCGTATATCCAAGCAGCGCCACTGCGCCTGCGTACCTGAAATATTGCCCATAAACGTGGGTCAGTACACAACCGTACTGGTGAGCGGGGTAACCCACTCGCCTAAGTCGACACTAAGTAAAAATAGTGAATGCAAACAGTTATATGGTGATCTTTCTATTTGAGTCCTAGATTCGTTTCATGGCATATGGATGACATGTTAAGAAAAGCTGTAAAGCAGTTTAAGCATGCAAGCATTCAACTCAAACCAATCGACAAGCATTTATATAACCAACCCGAAGGATTCTAGCATGCAACCCGTCCTACTCAATGCCATCGTTTGTACGATAACATATCGAACCATTCCCAAGCCTCAAATTTCCATCCTCAACCAAAGTTTATATCCTAATATCGAGTGCACACTCTTGCCGAGACAAGGTGGCCGCGCCTACACGAAAGCCAAACCAACAAAAGAAAAGCAAGCCAACTCTTATCTATATGAAGTCACTGGTAAAGCCATAAAGGACATATTTCAAGCATTAACGGTGCGCCCTATCAGCCCGGGTAGCAAGCCCCGCTGGAGGTCCCGCAATGCATCGTGACTAGCACGAATCAATATTTCCCACCGGATCGATACGGTCCCAGTGCCCCGGAATGCCGTTTCGAGGAAATGTCAAACCCTGTGTACACAGGTTGTCCGTGACATGCAGAAAGTAGGTATGACGAGAGGATCAAACATTCTCGCCCCACCAAGCGATCCTAGACTCGTTCAACCAAATATCCAACCGATCCATAACCGAATATCCAACCAAAACATCCATAACCATTCTTCCAACATATTGCCCAAGGCACCAAATATCAAGTTATCCCATATTCACAATGTCGCTTCTCAGCAATGTATTTTAATTTGGTGCAACACCCATGCTCAAAGCAAACCCATGGCACAATGCTCCAATCGTGGCACAATGCCGCTTTCGTGGCACAATGCCCCAACAGTGGCACAACGCCCTCGCCGATGCAGTTGTTTGGTTTCGAACCACAACTTCTCGCTTTGCAAGACAAAGCGCCGAAGTGATACTCGTGCACGGATGCACGCTCGCTCGCCCGAATTCCCGATATTCCCAATTGCTCAATGTATTATTCCAACTTGTATAATTCCAACCGTCCAAGCATAATCCTAATTATCCCACCGACTGCCTCAAGTGTATAATCCAACTATCGCTCCAACTATCCAACGCGCAAACCAAATCAAGCCACAATCCTATCCAAGCCAACGACGTACACTCTATGCACGCCTCAGTCTAGTGTTTCCCAATGTTTCAGCCCAAGTGTTCAAGCCTTTATCGTGTTTTCCATATTATTAGGCATGAAGGAGTAGAGGAGAAGGGAAAGAGCCCACTCACTATATTTGATCCCGTTAAGCATCCCGTCCTGCCGATACGGCCAATCCCTTGAACCCATGGTCCGATGCAAGCGCGATCTACTCAACTGGTATGACCGTGCGAGCAGGCCATGCTCTCCAAATTATTCGACCGATCGGACTAAGGAAGACGGCATTATCGCTCCCATCCAGCTATTCAGTACTGTTCTGAACGAACACCTGATTTCCATCGAACCCGCTAGCCATCTGCACATTGAAACCAACTCGATTAATCCTTCTTCCCAAAATCCAACATTTTAAATATAACCAGCATTTGATTTATTCAATCCGACTCAGCGTAACGCACCGAGCGGTTGCGAGCGTTACATATTTTAGCTAATTATGGTTATTTCTTGAGTATAACATTCTTGATCTTGATTTTCTGACATGATCTAGTGATTGTACACTATAGATGAACTCCTGAATCTTGACATGGAACTAATAATCCTGATATTGTACTCATAACCCTGATACTCCATATCATGATACTCCTGATAGTGCCTCGATATAGCACGCCCATGATAATCCTGATATTGTACTAATAATCCTGAGAGTGGCTTGACTTAGCGCACCCATGACACGAGAATTTATGCAACTATCCTGATCAAGGCTATTAGTAGCACCTGTATTGCATGACATGTACCATCGTAGTTGATTTTGATTGTACTCGTCAATCTATTATCCTGTCTTACATTATGTCTAAGGCAGATTCCTGTGCACTACGGTCGAGAATCCTTGATAATTGTACATGCTAATAATTAGAATAATAATCTAGATAGCATCTAGAGAGATTTCTTTGCTATGTGCAATCCTGGTATCCCAATAACACCTGATGGATTTGGAGCTCTCCGTCGTGAGGGGCACATTTTCAACACACCAACGAGTGTTGCACTACCAAAAAAGATAAAAAAATTATATCTGATAAATATGTACTATGTGCTCGTTCGTCTGGATAACCCGGATAGTCTGCATGGCATGTGGCTGTAAGAAATCTCAAATTGTATGTATTAGTAACTAGGATTGTGATAATCCTAATAAGCTAATGATAGCAAACCGTAGGGCATGATTGGCCGTGATTGCTTGATTACTGGTCTAGTCTAGTCCCATCCTGATTTAAATTAGCAGTTGATCCGAAAATAGTAACCAGAGTACTGATTCCAGATGCCCTTGTTTAAATACTCCAGAACTGTTTAACTATTACTTTACCTGTTATTCTTACTGATTTGTCTGTATGCTGGTTTTAGTTATTAAGTTTGGCTCCTGTAAAACCCCCTAATTTTAAACAATATAATTATTTAATTAATTGTTTAATTTATTTATAGTATTTTTTAGTTAATTAGAAAATAGAATTTATTGAATTTTAATTACTAGGTAAACACTCATTTAGAATTATTGCACAAAGACTATTATTTTTATTTTAGGAATCATTAAAGAAGAAGGATAGATTTTTAGAATTTATTTTGGAAACAAATATTTTTTTATATATACCTCGAATATATATGTAAATAATGTATAGTAATAATAATAATAACAATCTTAGTAATAATAGTAGTAGTAGTAGTAGTAGTAGTAGTAGTAGTAGTAGTAGTAGTAAAAAAAGAAATAAAAAAAAAGAAAAAAAAAGAAAAAGAAATTAAAACCCTAGTTACTAAAATGATTAACCACTAATCCCTAATTAAACCCTTAACTAACCTAACTAACCCAAGCCCTAAGCTAATCCTTAGCAAGTAAACCCTCAGCCCAAAACACCCGCCCGCGGCTACAGGAGCCCGACCCTCACCCCACGGCTTTTCTTCTCACCCTCGCCCTTCTCTCTCTATATATATGTAATGAATCAAAACCCTAACCCTAACCTAATCATCTGACACCTAGTCCCAGACGTCGACCTGAGACCGCCGCCACCGGAGCACCGCGCAGCTGCCCGGAACCAACGTCGCCCACGTACACAAACCCGCACGACCGCGAGCAGTCCGCGACAGATTTGGAGCGACGACCCCTCCTTCAAGCGAAGTTTTTTGCCTCGTCGCTCGACCGATTTCCAATCTGTCTTCTCCGTTATGTTTACAATCTATCCCCCTCTCAACTCTATAAATTAGTTTACATCGAACAACGCTTAACACTAGGTAGAAATCGAGGCCAAGTTGAAGAAAAACCACATCTTTTAAACTCCAGAAAACTATTTTAATGACCTATGTTTAGAGACTAATATCTTCCACCACAGACATCCAAATTTAAATCTACCATTTTCTATATGAAGACTATATAACCGAGATTATTTCCTGTTAATTAGATTATTTTATTTTGGGTTAAATAAAGAGATAAACTGGGTTAAAAATAATGAAAAACTTATTTTTAAAACTTTAAAAATTGCAATATGGAGCGCGCCCCGCCAAACGGGACCCTCCGTCGCGTACCAATTACACCAAAAGGCGTGTATGGTATGTCCTGACGTGTGGGTTTTTGCGAAAACTGATTTGGACATGTGCGCGCGTCGAAATCAACCTGTATCCGTAAAAAGTCCCCGTATCGCAACTTTTGTAAAATATTGCACCATTTTGTGTACGCTCATCAAAATGCGACAAAACTTGCACCATTAGATTCATGATATCACGCTGGTTCTGTGATCCAAGTTTCACGCAATTCTGAGATAGTTGACCAAGTCACCTATTTGTGGGCCCCACGGTTGACTTTAAGAGCAAAATTATGTTCGGCTTACTGGAATCTAAAATTGGACATACCGTTGAGTTTGTATTGACGTTTAGAATTTGTTTGACCTATAATTTGTCCCATTTAGAGACCTTTACCTCTGACATGTATTTCGGTGCAAAGTGGGCTACATGTGGACCCGGCTTTGACTCAAAATTATCGATTTTGCCCCTGTGTCCAAATTGGATGAAAGGGTAGTATTTTCTAGATATCTCGCTGATTTCGCGAATGTTGGTGATGTTTATTTCAGCATCCGAAGATGTTTATTCAGAGGCTTTGGCTTCTGATCTTGTGTACTTGACGTCTGGACGCTTACACTATACAGATTTCTTGCCAGGCAAGTATACCTTGCCATTGTACTATGATTTATATTTCATATGATGTATGTATTTTATTTCTGTCATTTAGTTCATATATTTTAACAGCTATATAAACTGTGCGTCCAAGGATAACTTGGGTGCAACGACGGTGGCGTCATATTTTGTTTTATTTATATATATGCATGTTGACCTAGTTTATGAGACCACCCCATTATCATGAGGCATTCTTATATTTCATTGGCCCGGACACTATGATTACACGGGTGTGAGTCTCATGTAGGACACGGACTTGCGTACTCGGTTGGCCACTGGTACATATGGGATGTGCGATAGGGAATAACTGCTGATAGAATTTGTATGCTAGAAGACTTGGCAGTTATTAGAGGTATCATCGTGTCATGGATATGACATGCTTAGAGCATGGGGTGGGGAGGACAACAAGTAAGTGTTTGGGCTCCTTTGCACTTTTCTTGTGTAACTGTTACGCTCCACCGGAGATGCACGATCATGATGACCACTATATTATTACCTGGCGACCTCTGAGGTTCAAAAGACGTCATGCTTTGTAGGCCCCTGATTCTCCGAAAGAATCATGCCAATCCCATTTTTGCCAGATAGCCCACTTGTTGGAAAGTTATTCTCAAAGTGCATTCACTTAGACGGTTAGGCGACCCATTGGATGTTTACTTTCAGTACTTTATTGGCATGCTTCTTTATATCTTGTTATGTCTCTCTGAGGACCTGGTCCCTTTCCAGGTATAAACGTGCAGGATTATCCACAGGAGTACGAACCCGGACCTGACTCTTCATACCAGACTGAGGAGGTCTTACCTTCAGAGTACCTTTGATTTATCGCAGCTGATGGATATTCTAGTTGATATTTCCTATATTGACATTATCTTATATTAGAGTTTGATCTCTTTTTTCATTTAGTAGTTTTTAGTATGGTCTATTGGCAGTTGACTTATTTTCACCCGACTATTATTCATTGATACTTCATATTTGAGATTTAGTTATTTATTCCTATTTCTTTATTTATGTTGTAGATGAGTTATAGATTGCGTGTGACTTGTGTTGACAGTATATTACCAGTTGTGGATTTGATATTCATAATACAGCGTATATATGTGTTATGGTTTCCATACACAGCTGTTCTAATTCTTCCAAATGATGATGCAGGAACAGAGACAGCAGATGGCCGCACTGGCTTTAGAGCAGAGGCAGCAAGCGGCAGAGCAGAGGCAAGAATTTCTGGCAGCACTTGAGAGAATGGCTGCACAGGCTTCTGTAGCAGCTCAGGCACTAGTTCCAGTACCGCAAGCTAGAGTTGGTTCAGTCAAGGACTTTGTACAGATGGGTCCTAATCCGTATAAAGGTACTGAGAGCCCAGAGGAGACCACGAACTGGATTACCTACACAAAGAAGTTATTAGAAGCATCACAGCTGTCTATAGATCTATGGATGACAGGCGTAAGGATGTAGCTAGATGGTAACGTTCATCACTGGTGGGAATCAATGGAGCGCCAGTTGGGTACGTGTCAGTCTTGGGAACAATTCTTGGAGTGCTTTGAGAGAAAGTACTTCTCGGACACTATAAGGGATGCGTTGTATGATTAGTTCCTCCATCTGGAGCAGGGGAACAAGACAGTTGACGAGTATGATGCAGAGTTTAGTCGCCTTAGTAAATATGGCGCTGCCCTGATACCGAATGACTTGGAGAAGGCTAAGAGGTTTCACCGCAGACTGACTTAGGAGCTCCAACAATACACTAGCTCACAGTCCCGGATCTCTTATGCCGAATTATTAACAGAAGCTAGATTACAAGAGACCATCAGCAAGGAAAAAGGAGGTCAACTGAAGACACAACAGGGACCAACAAGGACACAACAAGGAGGGCCTATCAGACGTCCTTTGGCACAATAGTAGCAGCACAGAGCAGGACCGTACCAGATTCTGGAGAAGCCCCACTACAATTATTGTGGGAGATGCGGACTTATTTTTAAAGACTGTCGGACTCGCTTAGGACTATGTATGCGGTATGGTTTCGGACTGCATATGGTGAGAGACTGTCTAATACAGCAGACATTGACACTTCCACCACCAATACAGAGGCTAGCACGTCCAGCACCGAAGCCAGTTCAGCAGATGACTAGACCAGGAGCACCTCGACCCCCAGCAGCCGGAGGATTTTAGCAAGGACAACCGCTACCTACTCAGGAGGATCAGTTCACGAGGGCCAGACATGGACTACCACAGAGGAATAGACAAGCTTTTGTACTAGAAGTGGATGACATGGAACGGGAGATTAATATTATAGCAGGTATTACTCTTGCTTTTACTTTTTCTGCTGTGATATTATTTGATACAGGAGCCACCCACCCTTTCATATCTTCATATTTTATTGCCAAACACAATATTGCCACTACACCTTTACCTAATTGTGTTAGAATTCTCACCAGAGGAGGAGTTGTACCTATTAATGTAGATCGTGTCCGGTAGTGATTCATGGCAGAGAGATGAATGCCCGACTCTTAGTCCTCCCTATGCCAACTTTTGATATTGTGCTTGGGATGGACTGGCTAAGCAAGTACCACGCTTTCTTCAACTATTTTGGAGGAAGCATTTTTTTAAGGTACTAGGCCAGCCGGAACTTGAGTTTGTACGAGGATCCACAGAAGCCCTTGATGGTGTGCAGCTTGCAATGGACGACGTTATCTATCACCCCATTATTTCAGAGTTCCAAGACGTCTTTCCAGAGGAATTGCCAGGACTACCTCCGGACAGAGACGTAGAATTCTTGATTGAATTGATACCGGGAGCAGTACCTATAGCGTCGCATGTTTATAGATTGGCGAAGAAGGAGATGGATGAGCTGAAGGCACAGTTGAAAGAATTAGAGGAGAAAGTTTTCATCCGACCAAGTGCATTACCCTGGGGAGGACCAGTATTGTTTGTACCAAAGAAGGATGGATCTGTGCGTATGTGCATCGACTACAGAGCCTTAAATACAGTGACCATAAATAATAAATACCCATTGCCACGCATTGACGACTTATTTGATCAGCTTAGTGGAGCCAAGGTATTCTCGAAGATAGACTTGAGATCGGGATATCACTAGGTGAAGGTACGGAAGCAGGACATTCCGAAGACCGCATTCAGGATAAGATATGGATACTACGAGTTTTTGGTCATGCCATTTGAGTTGACCAATGCTCCAGCTATCTTTATGGACTTAATGAATCAAGTATTCCATCAGTATTTAGACCAGTTCGTGGTCGTCTTCAGAGATGACATACTTGTCTATTCGAAGAGCCACGAGGAGCACAAGAAGCACCTGTGGATTGTCTTAGAGACCTTGAGGAGAGAGCAATTATATGCGAAGCTCAATAAATATGAGTTTTTCTTGGACAAAGTTTCGTTTCTTGGGTATATCGTTACGGGATATGGTATTTCTATTGATCCAGAGAAAATCTCGGCAGTTGAGACATTGTCCGTTCCTAAATCAGCATCGGAAGTGAGGAGTTTCCTTGGACTTGCAGGATATTATCGACGGTTCATGGAGAACTTCTCAAGGATAGCAGCGCCTATGGCTCGGTTGACGTATAAGGATCAAGAGTTCGCATGGACCGACGAGTGTCAAGCCGCTTTCGAGGAGTTGAAGAAGCGACTAACCACAGCGCCAGTATTGACTATTCCATCAGGATCAGGAGGTTATGTGATTTACAGTGACGCATCAGGAAAAGGCTTAGGATACGTATTGATGCAGCATGGCAAGGTGATTGCATATGCATCTAGACAGTTACGAGTATATGAGAAGAATTATCCAATACATGACTTGGAGCTTGCAGCCGTAGTTTTTGCTCTGAAGCTATGGAGATATTACTTATATGGGGAACGAGTGGAGATCTATACAGACCACAAAAGCCTCAAGTATGTATTCAAGCAGAAGGAGTTAAATATGAGGCAACGTCTGTGGCTTGAGTTTATGAAGGATTTTGAGATAGAGTTGCATTATCACCCGGGCAAGGCTAACGTAGTAGTAGACACGTTAAGCCGGAAACCAGCAGCTTACGTCTTGACAACACAGAGGGAGTTATTGGAGGACTTGCAAGAGCTTGGCATAGAAGTGATATTAACCGGAGCAGATGGGACATTAGCCAACTTGCAGGTACAGTCATCACTAGTAAAAAGGATCAAGATAGCTTTGCCTACAAATGCCAGATTCAGGAGATTAAAAGAAAGGACAGAGGCCGGAGAGCAGACAGGATTTCGCATTCATGATGACGGGACATTACGATGTGGTGATCGTCTATATGTTCCCAATGGAGGAATTCGACAGGAGCTGATGGCAGAAGCTCATAGTTCGATATATTTTATTTATCCTGGAGGCACCAAGATGTACCGTGACTTGCGACAGCACTTTTGGTGGCATGGGATAAAAAGTGAGAGATAGCTCACTTTGTATCCAAATGTCTAGTATGTCAGCAGGTGAAGGCGGAGCATCAGAGAACAGCAGGGCTACTGAAACCACTTCCGATTCCTGAGTGGAAGTGGGAGCACATCACTATGGTCTTCGTCACGGGTTTCCTAAAAGTCCAAGTGGGAGAGATACAGTATGGGTAATAGTGGATCGACTCACCAAGTTTGCACACTTCTTGCCTTTTAGAGTTGGCCAGTCTACAGAAGCTTTGGCTGACTTATACATAAGGCAGATCATGAGGTTGCACGGTATTTCGGTCAGCATCGTGTCAGACAGGGATTCGCATTTTATATCTCATTTTTGGAGAAGTATGCAGGAGAGTCTTGGGACCTCATTACATCTTATCACCCGTACATAGATGGGCAGTCTGAACATACTATTTAGACATTGGAGAATATGTTAAGGGCTTATATATTGGACCTTGGAGGATCATGGGAGGACCACCTACATCTTGTGGAGTTTTCTTACAATAATAGCTATCAAGCGAGCATCCAGATGGCACCGTTTGAAGCATTGTATGGAAGAAAGTGTAGGTCTCCCGTGTGTTGGAGTGACGTGGGAGAACGTCAGATTCTGGGACCAGAGTTGGTAGTCAACACCGTAGAGACAGTGAAGAAGATACAGGGGCACTTGCGAGCAGCGCAAGACAGGCAGAAGCAGTGGGCAGATCTTTATCGTCGTCCCTTGGAGTTTAAAGAAGGCAATCATGTCTTCTTGAGGATATCACCTACTAGAGGTACTATTTGATTCGGAGGGCGTGGCAAGTTGAGCCCAAGGTATATTGGACCATTTGACGTGCTAGAGAGAGTGGGAGAAGTGGCATAACGACTTGCACTACCACCTTCACTCGAGGGAGTACATGATGTATTCCACGTATCGGAACTTAGGCGATATGTGGCAGACAACAGTTATGTTCTCGATCACTCTGAGATCGCCATTGGGCCGAGCTTGTCATACCAAGAGCAACCCGTGGGGATCCTTGATCGTTGAAAGAAAGTGTTGAGGAATCAGTCTATTCCCTTGGTCCGCGTGGCATGGAAGCATTGCGCGCCAGGAGAATCCACTTGGGAGAGAGAGGACGATATGCGCAAATATTTTTTGTATCTATTCGTAGACCACGGTATAAATTTACTTTGTTCATTTCTACCTCATACCATCCTTGATTTTCTACCGTGGCTTAGTTTTAATTTCGAGGACAATTTTTATAAGTTAGGTAGAATATAAAACCCCCTAATTTTAAACATTATAATTATTTAATTAATCATTTAATTTATTTATAGTATTTTTTAGTTAATTAGAAAATAGAATTTATTGAATTTTAATTACTAGGTAAACACTCATTTAGAATTATTGCACAAATACTATTATTTTTATTTTAGGAATCTTTGAAGAAGAGGGATAGATTTTTAGAATTTATTTTGGGAACAAATATTTTTTTATATATATACCTCGAATATATATGTAAATAATGTATAGTAATAATAATAATAACAATCTTAGTAATAATAATAGTAATAATATTAGTAATAGTAGTAGTAGTAGTAATAAAAGAAATAGAAAAGAAAAAAAAGAAAAAGAAAAAGAAATTAAAACCCTAGTTACTAAAACCATTAACCACTAATCCCTAATTAAACCCTTAACTAACCTAACTAACCCAAGCCCTAAGCTAATCCCTAGCAACTAAACCCTCAGCCCAAAACACCCGCCGCGGCTACAGGAGCCCGACCCTCACCCCGCGGCTTTCCTTCTCACCTCGCCCTTCGCTATATATATATATATATATATATATATATATATATATATATATATATATATATATATATGTAATGACTCGAAACCCTAACCCTAACATAATCATCTT
Organism: Iris macrosiphon; assembly: GCA_036927795.1. NCBI lineage: Eukaryota > Viridiplantae > Streptophyta > Magnoliopsida > Asparagales > Iridaceae > Iris > Iris macrosiphon. The sequence continues at coordinate 51,452,757 of JAYESA010000015.1, forward strand.
ACACCTACTCACCGACACCGACCTGAGACAGCCGCCACCGGAGCACCGCACAACCGCCGGGAACCAACTTCGCCCGCGTACGCAAACCCGCGCGACCGCGAGCAGTCCGCGACAGATTCGTAGCGGCGACCCCTCCTTCAAGCAAAGTTCTCCGCCTCGTCGCTCGACCGATTTCCAATCCGTCTTCACCGGTATGTTTACAACCTATCCCCTCTCAACTCTGTAAATTAGTTTTCATCAAACAGCGCTTAACACTAGGTAGAAATCGAGGCCAAGTTGAAGAAAAATCACATCTTTTAAACTGCAGAAAACTGTTTCAATGACCTATGTTTAGAGACTAATATCTTCCACCACAGACATCCAAATTTAAATCTACCTTTTTCTATGTGAAGACTATATAACTAAGATTATTTTCTGTTAATTAGATTATTTTATTTTGGTTAAATGCAGAGATAAACTGGGTTGAAAGTCATGAAAAACTTATTTTTAAAACTTTAGAAATTGTGATACGGAGCGCGCCCCGCCAAACGGGACCACCCCATCACATACCAATTATACTGAAAGGCGCGTATGGTATGTCCTGACGTATGGGCTTTCGTGGAAACTGATTTGGACGTGTGTGCACGTCGGAATCAACCCGTATCCGTAAAAAGTCCCCGTATCGCGACTTTTGCAAAATACCGCACCATTTTGTGTACGCTCATCGAAATACGACAAAACTTGTGCCATTGTATTCGTGGTATCACGCTGGTCCTGTGAATCAAGTTTTACACAATTCTGAGATAGTTGACTAAGTCGCCTATTTGTGTTACCCACGGTTGACTTTAAGAGCAAAATTGTGTTCGGCTTACCGGAATCCAAAATTGGACATACCGTTGAGTTCGTATTAACGTTTAGAATTTTTTTGACCTATAATTTGTCCCATTTAGAGGCCTTTACCTCTAGCACATGTTTCGGGGTAAAGTAGGCCACATGTGGACCCTACTTTGACTCAAAATTATCGTTTTGCCCCTGTATCCAAATTGGATGAAAGGGTTGAATTTTTTAGCTATCTTGCTGATTCTGGGAACGTTGGTGATATTTATTTCAGCATCCGGAGACGTTTATTCAGAGGCCTTGGCTTCTGATCCTGTGTACTTGACGTCTTGACGCTTATACTATACAAATTTCTTGCCAGGCAAGTATACCTTGCCATTGTACTATGATTTATATTCCATATGATGCATGCATTTTATTTCTGTCATTTAGTTCGTATATTTTAATTGCTATATAAACTGTGCGTCCAAGGATAACTTGGGTGCAACGACGGTGGCATCATATTATGTTTTATTTATATATATGCATGTTGACCTAGTTTATGAGACCACCATATTATCATAAGACATTCTTATATTTCATTGGCCCTAACACTGTTACTATACGAGTTTGAGTCTCATGTAGGACACGGACTTGCATACTCGGTTGGCTACTAGTACGTATGAGACGTGCGATAGGGAATAACTGCTGATAGAATTTGTATGCTAGAAGACTTGACAGTTATTAGAGGTATCATCGTATCATGGATATGACATGCTTAGAGCATGGGGTGGGGAGGACAATAAGTAAGGCGTTTGGGCTCCTTTGCACTTTCCTTGTGTAACCCGTACGCTCCGTCGGAGATGCGCGGTCATGATGACCCCTATATTATTACCTGGCGGCCTCTGAGGTTCAAAAGACTTCATGCTTTGTAGGCCCCTGATTCTCCGAGAGAATCATGCCAATCCCATGTTTGCCAGATAGCCCACTTGTTGGAAAGTTGTTCTCAAAGTGCATTCACTTAGACGGTTAGGCGACCCATTGGATGTTTACTTTCAGTACTTTATTGGCATGCTTCTATATATCTTGTTACGTCCCTTTGAGGACCTGGTCCCTTTCTAGGTATAGACGTACAGGATTATCCACAGGAGTACGGACCCGGACCTGACGCTTCATACCAGACTGAGGAGGTCTTACCTTCAGAGTTCCTTTGATTCATCGCAGTTGATGGATATTCTAGTTGCTATTTTCTTTATTGACATTATCTTATATTAGAGTTTGATCTCTTTTCTCATTTAGTAGTTTTTACTATGGTCGATTGGTAGTAGATTTGTTTTCACCCGACTATCATTCATTGATACTGCATATTTGAGATTCAGTTACTTATTTCTATTTCTTAATTTATGTTGTGGATGAGTTATAGATTGCGTGTGACTTGTGTTGACAGTATATTACCACTTGTGGATTTGATATTCATAATACAGCGTACGTATGTGTTATGGTTTCCATATATTGGAGTCACCATATACATACTGCTGGCATGTTATATATTCCTAGTCCTACGTATTTTGGGACTGGGGTGTGACAGCTCCCTTGTGGTACTTATTGTTTTGGGGTTTGACCCCACTGGTTTTGTATGGCCAGATATCGGAGCAGGACCGCAGGATCTCTCGTACTTTTTGTCTCAAGATGGTGAACACCCGGAGCACCCGGGGCCATGATTGGGTTCCTCTTTCATCACCCACTTTATCTTGTATAATTATTCTTTGAGGCGTTTAGCCACCGAGCACTTGTTTAGCTCGTGTTTTAAAACTTGACATTCTATCTTGCGGGCCTACATATAAAGCATATTCGAGACTATAGTTAGAGCTGATTATGTAACATTGTACTTTGCTAGATCTTTATTTTGGTAACTAGCTTCATGATCATTTGGGTATGTATAGTTTGGGATGCCTTACTATTATATATTGGTGATCATACATCTTGTAAAGTTGTTGCTTGCTTGAGATTGAGACACCTAAGATTCTTGACCCAGGATTGCCTGATGGATTGTAGAGTAAACCCTCACATGTCTAGACATTCTTAACCATATCTTGGGGTATAGAGTACTCTGGTATACTTAGTTGGCTTTGTCTGCCCCTGTTCTCCAGTATTATGATTCTGGGCATGACACGGCTTAAGTGGTAGCCCAGGCAGGTCTAAAAATTTAGAAGTATAGGGGGTTTACCAATGTATTTTAGATGTCTAAATCATGCTACTCCTTGATCTCCTCCAGTGTCGAATTTATATCCCTAAAATCTTGATTCAGTATCTACTTTGATCCTCGATCAATCTTGTTCGTCCCATTGATGACCTTGTGTCCTTTATCTTTCAGAGACATTATTCCTGGTTCTTCTGATCATCTAGCTAGAGTTCCTTCAGTAGCAGGACAACATCCCGATTTCCAGCAAAACTTATAGGTTCAGCCTTAGCATTCCGGGGTCGGGTATAGAACAGCTCAATATGAGGAACCTCAAATCTAGTCAGCACCTCCTGTGCAACCAGTACCTGATACAGGAGGGGACAACAGTGTACTAATTCGTATCCTTCAAGAATTATTGGCATATCAAGGATGTCGAGAGGATGTACTCATTCAGTCAATACACGGGGATTTGGAAAGAGGCGGACCTCGTGCCAACAACTCGGCAAGCAACTTTAACTGCCTCCAACCCTCATATTTTTATGGCACCGAGGATGCAATTGCATCAAACATTTGGCTTCAGGATACTGAGTCTATTCTAGAGGCAACCGAAGTTTTGGCTAGAGAACAAGTCTCGGTGGCTCGATTATAGTTGCTAGATCTGGCCCGAGACTGGTGGACAACACAGATGGTTTTACTAACAGTACCCGTCCCCTAGGCCGTATTCAGCGAAAGATTTCAGGTCAGATACTTTGATGCGGTATCGCGTTATGATCTGCAACAAACATTTAGTAACTTGAAGCAGATGGGAAGGACTATTGACGGCTACACGACAGAGTTCTGTAGGTTAAGTCGGTTTGCTCCTACCTTGGTGGCGACAGAATTAGACAAGCAATGAGGTTCCAGTAGGGACTTCACCTAAAGATCATATTTATAGTAGAACAATATGAGTTCTAGACTTTTGATGCTGTGTTAAGAGCATCAATGAGGCATGAGTATACCTCACAGAGAATAGTGGATAGGACTGGAGGTCGTAAGAGGACCCATACTTTAGGCGGTTCTTATAACCAGTCTTCAGCACCAGCCCCGGTAGTTAGGGCTTTAACTATCGGATCTCCAAGGAGGCCAGTTTTAACAGCCACAGTTTAGCAAACAGTTTCAACATGAGTTCAAAATGAGGAACCTCAAATCCAGTCAGTACCTCATGTGCAACCAGTACCTGATACAGGAGGGGACAACAGTGTACTAATTTGTATCCTTCAAGAATTATTGGCATCTCAAGGATGTCGAGAGGATGTACTCATTCAGTCAATACACGGGTATTTGGAAAGAGGCGGACCTCGTGCCAACAACTCGGCAAGCAACTTTAACTGCCTCCAACCCTCATATTTTTATGGCACCGAGGATGCAATTGCATCAGACATTTGGCTTCAGGATACTGAGGCTATTCCAGAGGCAACTGAAGTTTCGGCTAAAGAACAAGTCTCGGTGGCTCGATTATAGTTGCTATATCTGGCCCGAGACTGGTGGACAACACAGATGGTTTTACTAACAGTACCCGTCCCCTAGGCCGCATTCAGCGAAAGGTTTCAGGTCAGATACTTTGATACGGTATTGCGTTATGATCTGCAACAAACATTTAGTAACTTGAAGCAGATGGAAAGGACTATTGACGGCTACACGACAAAGTTCTATAGGTTAAGTCGGTTTGCTCCTACCTTGGTGGCGATAGAATTAGACAAGCAATGAGGTTCCAGTAGGGACTTCACCTAGAGATCATATTTATAGTAGAACAACATAAGTTCTAGACTTTTGATGCTATGTTAAGAGCAGCAATGAGGCATGAGTATACCTCACAGAGAATAGTGGATAGGACTGGAGGTCGTAAGAGGACCCATACTTTAGGCGGTTCTTATAACCAGTCTTCAGCACCAGCCCCGACAGTTAGGGCTTTAACTATCGGATCTCCAAGGAGGTCTGTTTCAATAGCCACAGTTTAGCAAACAGTACCAACTCGAGCTGCAACCCCTGAGGTACTATCGTCATGCTGGATAGGATAATAAAACTGCCCCTGAAATTGTGCATATAACTATGCTCTGCGCTGCCTTACCCTCTTATTTCGATATAGTATAGGACATTGTGCCAACAACTATACTGCTAGTGCTGGCTCACTCTGATCAACCATTGTAGGAGGTAATCTCTTAGGGGATTGGGATGCATGAGGTGGTGTTTCGGGTGTAGGTAATCATCCTCGAGGTGACGGATATGGGCAAGTGCTAACTAAATGACCTTTATCTGCACATCTAAAACATCGCCTATTATCATTCCAACAACCTGATCTGATATGTCATATCTTCTCACAGTAGGTACATACTTTTAGTTCTGCCTGATATTATTGCTGGTAATACTCCGGTGCTGGGACCTGGGGTGCAGCTCGTCGTCAGGGTGGTAGTTATCGTGGACAAGAAGTAACCAAATAATCTAGCTCTCAATAAACCAAACTGAGATGGTTGGCTCACCGACAAGCTACGTTGGTGTATCCTACCTTTCCACAGAAGGAACATACAACTGGTATCTCTTAGTACAGATGATTGTAAGATGGTGATGGTGAAGGGTGATGAATTGAAGAGCCTGACATGGACGCATGATTCCTCTTACGATCCTCAGCTGCTGATGTAGTCCTCCTGGCTATATGCCCATGCCCTCGTGATGCATCTATAGTAGACTGGGCTGGATATGCTAACTGACTAGATGGCTGGTACTATCGTACCCCAACATGTACCTCTTTTGGCTGTAAGTCCTCGGCTTGAAATACCTCTGGCATTTCTTGCCCACTCTGCTCTATCAACATCTGGATACTCTGCTAGAGAATAAGTCATTGTTGTTACTGTGGCTCCATTATTTCCTTGATAATCCCTAGTAGTGAATACACATCGGGCTGATTTGGTACTACCTTTGCTCGTCTAGCTGACTGCACTAGTGGTACAGGCTGCCCTGACTCTCGTGCTGCCTCAACTGATTGCTGGCCAACCATTGGCACGAATTGATAAAATTCTGACAAAGGATCCTTAGGAATAGGAATGGTGTCCCTGAACAAATAAGGACACCAAGTATCACTAACAAACATGGAAGGACCAAAGATCAATAAGCAACTTATCAGTTCAAGAAATTCAAAGATAACGAGGTTAAAGAATTTCAAGAAAACCAAAATTATGGATTGAGATTATAACAAGATGAGTCCCCCCACAAGTCTAAAAAATAGACATGCATGGGCCACCACTAAATTCTTGTCACGCTTCGCTCCCAGAATACTGGGTAAATACGAGGACTGACATGGCCAACCACACCTTACAGAATATCGAAGTAAGCTGCAATGTGCTAAGGTTGTCAAGAAGGTAAATTGGTGGACTCTAGCATGCTATGACATCAGTCCTAAGGCCAAAAAATCCTTGTATCTTAATCCAACAACAATAATAATAAGAGTATATCATACATGAATATAAAGAGGCTGTCACGACCCGCACCCGGTTTAGGGGCACAAGTGCGTGGGTACGTCCAGCCTACGCCGCAGCATCGGCGGTAGAACGCTGTCAAGGTCTCGATACTATCTAACTAATGTCACGCAAGCATCCAATCTCCATTAGGAGGCACGGATGACACAAATAAGATGAACACATACTCAATCACAGGATTACAGCACGATAAGATTTCGAATAATAAAACTAAAATTTAACACAACACAAATCCATAAGTAATATTCTAACTCAACAATATCCAAGAATCATTAAAATGCCGGAGACAAATCCGGTACCAAATAGTCTACTTAAAGAACAAACAAAAAATAGTAATTTCCAGCTAGACCTCCTGGAATCACAACTACTATCAAGTCTGCAGCTACTCACCATATGGTCCATAAAGTGTCGGACAGCGGTCCTCTAAGGCATAGTCTGGAAAAATATTTCCAGTCAGGAAGGAGCAAAGCAACAATCTCAAATAACAGTTCCATTAATTGATAATGTCTATAATACAATAAAACATGTCATGCTAGCTACTGAGAAGACAGTGAAATAAATGCAATGGCAATTTAAGAGAGACAGGCAATGTAAAGAGACAGGCAATAGGCAATATGATACAGTCAGTGCATGTATGAAAATGAAAAGAAACAAGGAACAGTATCATATACGGGTGATATAGTATATGATTTAAATAGGGAACTGTAATCTATTCTAAGTGTTTGAAATAGTAGTTTCGAAATGTGATCGGCTTGGGAACATGTACGTGAGCTACAGGGCCTGGCTAATCATGGGTGAAGAGCATGATTAACACTTACAATTTTCTATACTACAATAAGAGGTTATGATCACATTTCTTACTAACTACTTCCCCGCCCCCAACTAGTACTGTGGATCCAACCATGACACGTCACAATACACGAGCAAGTCAAGTCTATCATGTACGAGGTCTAATATACATGTCGTGTACAATGTCAATACGATAATCAAGGTAACATCTCATGACTGCAGATCCAAGCTATATACTAGTCCGTGTAGCACAGTGTCAAAGATTCAGTTGTAACATTTCAAGATCATTGAACTTATATAAATTATCAAGAATTGGAAATTATCAGAGAATGTACTTGCCTTGGGTCCTTAGCTGGTAATTATTGGTGTCCTGTTCCAGAGTATCCCCTGGGTAAACCAACAGTCCTATAAACATATCACAAACAAACCACATTTGTATCAGATGCTACGCTAACACACAGTCTATAAACACTGGCCTCAGGGCCATGTCAGACAGGGCACTAGTCAACTAGGGTCATCTAGTAGGACTACATATTTAAATAAACATCTTATTAATTAATTACATATAATTTCCATCAATATCAATAATAGATATATGTATAACTATATACTTTAAAAATTAAATAATACTTGTATATAAACATAATAAAATAATACTTTTATGTACATATATATATAAACATAATTCATGAAATATATCTAAAATATATACCAATATAACTTACTTGCTATAGTTGCACATTTCCAAAATTCGTACATTTATATATTAACATATATCAAATACGTATTTACATATCTATACATTATGTACTTAAATATTAATTAAATAAATGTTATTCATATTCACGTACTTAAAATATTAATTTGATACATATTTAATTATACAATTTAATAAAAATAATTAATATACTTATTCAGAGGCATTTAATTATACATGCTTAGTAATTAATTCTACATACTATAATTTACAATTAAATATAATAAAACAAATAATATACATATACATATTTGATACATATTTCTATATGAAAATACAGTACAATATTTAAATGATATAGCATTTAAATAAATATATACAAATTTATATATTAAGAATATACTAATGCTTATACAAAATATACATTTTAAGAATATACTAATTACTTATACAAAATATATATTAAATTATATATACACATTAACATACACATTTCATGTATTTAAAGGCACTAATTAAATAATACTATTTATATACATCTATATGCCAAAAGATATATATACTAATTTAAATATATATATACAATATATACACGTACCAATATTATATATATTCTAGAATCATATTAAATATGTATATCCACATACATATACTGTTAATCATTAATTTAAATTACATAATTTCATATACATTAATTTACAAATGCTATACATATTTATGTATTTAAAACATTAATTAGATACATACTTAATTATATAATTTAATAAAATAATTGATATACTTATTTATATGTTAACATTTATTTAAAAATAATACTTGTACATATTGCATTCATATACTAATATATATAGGTATACTATACATATTAATTAAATAGTTATTAAACATATATATATACTAATTATACACAAATATATATACTAGTATATACATATACATTACATATTAATTAGTAAGATAAATAATATACGTATACATATACTAAGCTTATACAAATTATATATATATACATATATACCAATATAAATACATAGTATTAGATTAAATACATATTTATACCATTTATTTAAATACATACAATACCTTACATTAATTATATATACATATACAAATTTATTACACTAATTATACATAAATTTAAATACCTACAATACATATGCATAACTTATATATACTCAAGTATATACATGTGTATATATACATATATATATATAGAGAAAAAGAAGAGGAAGAAGAATACTTACAGAGAGGGGTTGCCGGCCGCCGGAGTGGCCGCCGGAGGTGGAGGAGATAGGGAAGAGGGGAGCCGAGAGGAGAGCTGCCGGGCTGAAGGGGGACTCGGCCGGGTTCAGAGGGGGCCGGGATGCACAGGTGGGGAGCCGTCGGACTGGGCTAGGCCGGCTGGAGCAGCGGGGTCCGGCCGGAGCGCCGGTCGGGTTGAGTCGGGCAGCGGGCTGTGCGTGGACTCGGCCGGAGTTCAGCCAGCGCCGGACTGTGCAGCGGCAGCGGCCGTAGCAGAGGGACAGCGCCGGGATCGGGTGCAGGCTGCCGGACGCACGGGCAGCGGCTGGCCAGAGGAGTTGGCCGCCGGGGAGGAATGCACAGTAAGGGGGAAATGCACAGTGTTCCTCCCCCCCCCTTACTACTATTTGAAATTCAAATCTAAATCAAGAAGAAAAGAAAGGAAAAGAAGAAAAATAAAAAGAGGAAAGGAAAGAGGAGAAGAAGAAAGGAAAGGGAAGAAGAAAAATATACATACGTATGAGAGGGAGGAGGCTTGTGGAGGTGGGGGAAAACCTAGGTTGTCTAGGGATTAGGGCTTATAATGGGACAATACATTAAATAGGATGAGAGAGGGTGTGATGGAGGGTGATGATTCCATCCCTTGAATGGGTGGCTAGGATTGAACATGAAGAGAATTAATTCATGTAAGGATGAGGGTTGAGGTTTAATTAAAATATTAAGGATTTCTCATTGGTTAAAATAATTGGGTGTTGACACAAAATGCCAACTTGCAAATTTGGCCCCCTTAAATTTGGGAAATTGCACAAACACATGAAATGACGAAAATTGGGCGGGCGATTCGGAGTCCGGTGTCTTGTAGGGTCAGGGGGCACTGTAAGATGGGTATGGGCTGAGTTTGCAGGGCACTGGAATTAAATTGGGATTTTAAAATCAGATAAAATGGTATCCTCAATTTAAATAAAAATAAATGCAAGTTGTGTTCAACAATTAATTAGGAGTACATAGGTCTAAAATCAGGTCAGGTCATCAATACCAATATTGAAGAAGACTCAGAACAGAATATTATCCTAATTTGGGTCGCACGAAAAATAGGTCAAGATGGCCTCCATTTTCGATTGGAACGCACAACGATACAAAATAGGAATTTTAAAATAACGTCCGCGATGATTTTTGCGCGGCTAGAATTAATGCACAAAGAGCATAATTATGAGTTGCAAAAATAGCAGAATTGAAGGCGGGCATGTCTAGGGCAAGATTATGAAATTTGTTGGAAGACAAAAGTCTGGATAGTGCTCCAAATATCGAAGCAAAGGCAATTGCGCAAAATATTAAATAAAATACAGTAATTAATTACAATCTCCAAATATTAAATTCTAGAAAAATAATAAAATCCAGAACCCTATAATTCCGACAGGTGTTCGTCTACTGGGCTTCTAGGTCTAGCCTGCTAGCTAAAATAAAATAATTAACACTGCATATAATTATATATTTAATTACACATCGCACAAAATTATTTAAATCAAACACGCTATCACGTAATTAATTAATTGTAAATAACATAATATTAAATATTGTAAAAATTTGAAAATACCCCTGTTTTCGGAATGTGGTAGTGACAAGTCTACCCACCTTAAAAGAATTTTGTCCTCAAAATTTAAAATCCTCATACTAGTGTTTAATCATACACATTATTATTCCCTCAAATTTTAATTTTGTCATCCATGAAATCAGGTTATAATCCACAATATCTTTTCACAAATTTCAAAATTCTAAAATTATTTCATTCCGAAAAATCCTCGAAATAGAATCAAAATCCATTTCTATCAAAAATTTCCCTGAAAGTTTTTGAGTTAATAATTCAATACCCAGAATTTAATATCCACTCCTCAAAATACTCAACAATATGATATTTAAGGATTCTCCAAATGTGACATCCAAATATAAAGTTCTAAAATTCATAACTTGCAATTAAATAAATACATTGATAAATCTCCCAAAATTTCCAAATTAATAACCAACTTAAACATGTCATAATCTTTCCTGGAATTAATAAACCACCAATTATGCAATATTAATTTCTTAACCATTTATTTAAATCAATATTTATCCTCAAATTTTAATCATCTTGTTCCTCTTGTCAAGTAATAACCTCTTCAGGAATCTTTACTACAGTCAACACCAATAATCACGGTCTAAGAAAATTCTACCTATAGTCATACCACATACAATCTAGGGGGAACATACATGGTTACGGTCTCATTTGTTATGGTGTTGCAGTCTATGTATCAGGGGTACTACTAACTACATTATAAGAAGAAAATCATGCATACAAGTTATGGTACTAAGGTATCAGTCAATCAATCAAATAGGTAGGAACAGAAAGAGGGAAAGAATCAAATAGATAGGAACAGAATGAAGGAAAGAACAGAACCTGCTAACACATTACCTGCAGTATCGGTCTCCTCGACTGTCATCGCAAATGCTCGCCCTGCTGGGGGGTTCCCTTTGCGGGTGCTGAGCAATATACGGTTCCACAGGTAGCCTAACTGGATCTCTATAATCTGAAGCTGCGCGTGGGCCGGGAAGATAAGGAACTCGAAGACAATCCCTTACTCGATGTCCCGCAGCGCCACAGTGCAAACAAAGTCCCAGCCTCGTTCTACAGCTCTCCCAAAGGTGACCAGGCTTCTTACAGAAGTGACAAGTTCGTTGATCCTGCTGTATATGAACTGGTGCCGGGTACTGCTGTTGATACTGAAATGCCCAGGGTTGTCGCTGGATAGGAACTGGTGCTAGGTACTGCGGTGGATGCTGAAAAGTCCATGGTTGTTGCTGACTATGAAATGGTACTTGGTACTGCTGTTGGTGCTGAATACGAGGATGCTTGGCCGGTCCTGCGCTATCATTTGTATCTCCAATAGTATTATGACTCCTCTTAGGCCTGAGATCCAGATCCTCTTCTGCAATCTGAGCATCCATCAAGATAGCCTCATAGGTAGCGGTACGACGACCAGAAGTGCGCGACCTAATTTCTCTCGTCAGTCCCTTTCTAAATTTCCGGGCTCGATCTCCTGGGTCTCGAATCATAGACGATGCAAAACGGCTCAATCTACAAAATTCTGCAGCGTACTCGTCGACCGACATGTTTCCTTGAACCAAGTCATGAAACTGACTTTCCAAGGTTCCCAATGCCACGTCGGGAAAGAACTTCTCCTTGAAGAGTTCCTTGAAGGTCTCCCAAGTAAGTCCTTGCGCTGTAATTCTCGGCTCCGTGCGATACCACGTGAGTGCGATATCGAACATCTGACTGCCAGCGGCTTCTATCTGCAAGTTCTCCGGAATCTGGGTCAATCGCAGACTTCTCTCTATATCTTCTAGCCAGTCGTCAGCGTAGAGTATCCCTTCGGTACCTTTAAACTCTCGAGGCATCATTCTTTTGAAATCCACTATAGTGCCTGATCTCTGCTGTTGCTGGCCAGGAAACTGCTGATACTGTGCTACTTTCTCCAAAGCTTGGAGAGTCACTTGATGAGCATTCTCCATGTTTTCTCTCATCAGCTCGGTTTGTGCCTGGTGCGCTTCTGCTTGCACCCTCTGAGCCTCAGCTTGAACTCGCTGAGCGTCTGCCGTCACTCTCTGGGCATCTACCATGCCTTGGATCAAGGTAAACATCTGTGTTTCGTCAATGGGCAAACTTCCGGGAGTCGGAGTTGATGGAGGAGGAAGGTTGTCCGTCACAGCTGCGGCAATCTTCTTAACAGGTGGAGGAGGATCCCCGAAAAGTGCAGATACTCCTACGTGCATTGGAGATGTAGGAGGAACTACTGCTGTCTGTCCCTCAGGTGGAGAGGTGGCAGACCCCTCTAAAGCTGATGTTCCCGCTCTCATAGACCGTGTCTGCGGCGACATCCTGAAGACAGATCCCAAAGAATCAATTTAGGTAAAAATGCAATATCATCAAGGAAGGACAGTACAGTTCTAAAGAACAACATTCAAGATAAAAGATTGGGAATAAACCCTAGTTATGATTGCACAGGTCAAAGATGCATCCATGGTCTGATATCTCTATCCCCTAGGTATCACACTTCTATCACAAACACTCTCACTGCTAGCTTCCTTACCTACTGCAACAGTTGACACTAGTTATTCTTATCACCCAAGTGCATATCAAATGCAACACTCTTTACTAAATACTGCTCTCTCTAATACAATCTTAAATGGACACCCAAGTCAGTGGGCAGTGAAATCTCAATCACGCTCAAGCCAGCAGATCCTTACACATGCATCTTATCTACTTATATACTAATATATCTCTCTCACTATAAGATTTTATCCTTAATAAAAAATTTCCTCAAAATAACTCCTCGAATAAAATTTTAAGGTAAATTGCATACACCTTCCTCAAGGTTAATTATTTAAATACTGAAATAAAAACTTAATCACTAACAATCTTTACAGTTTTGTCTATGTTCATTAAATCGAATCCGAATCCTCAAAAATAAAATTTTAATAACATAATATCTCAACTCCCCAATTTCAAAATTTTGCAATTCTTTGAAATCTTAAAAAAATTTTAATACAATCTCAATCTTTTCAGAATCCTAAAATTTGAAATTCATTTTCAATCTTAAATTAAAAATTTTAAATCCACCTTCTGTAGTCCAATAGCCCTAATGTTAATCCTTTTCACTGTCCTCATTGACATGTGTCCTCAAATAATACCATAAATTTGTCTGTAAATATATCTTGATATGAAATCAAAACCCTACAATGAAGCAAAAATCCTAATTTAAATACCTAACCAATAATAATCAATCAATATGAACAAATGAGAATGGACGGAACAAGGGAATGATTTAAATTGGAAATTTTAACAAGATTCTCAGGGGTCATCCCAGGAATCTCTCAAGGGATTGTGATTGAGTATTTGCTCTCGTCCAAGTATCCTATGTCCTAGAATCCTATCGCAGGCACGCAGTAGTATAACAAGGATGTCACACTACTACGACATCGCTCTAATTGCGAAGTCTCGACCTGCATGGGCCACCACTAAAAACGTGTCACGACCCGCACCCGGTTTAGGGGCACAAGTGCGTGGGTACGTCCAGCCTACGCCGCAGCATCGGCGGTAGAACGCTGTCAAGGTCTCGATACTATCTAACTAATGTCACGCAAGCATCCAATCTCCATTAGGAGGCACGGATGACACAAATAAGATGAACACATACTCAATCACAGGATTACAGCACGATAAGATTTCGAATAATAAAACTAAAATTTAACACAACACAAATCCATAAGTAATATTCTAACTCAACAATATCCAAGAATCATTAAAATGCCGGAGACAAATCCGGTACCAAATAGTCTACTTAAAGAACTAACAAAAAATAGTAATTTCCAGCTAGACCTCCTGGAATCACAACTACTATCAAGTCTGCAGCTACTCACCATATGGTCCATAAAGTGTCGGACAGCGGTCCTCTAAGGCATAGTCTGGAAAAATATTTCCAGTCAGGAAGGAGCAAAGCAACAATCTCAAATAACAGTTCCATTAATTGATAATGTCTATAATACAATAAAACATGTCATGCTAGCTACTGAGAAGACAGTGAAATAAATACAATGGCAATTTAAGAGAGACAGGCAATGTAAAGAGACAGGCAATAGGCAATATGATACAGTCAGTGCATGTATGAAAATGAAAAGAAACAAGGAACAGTATCATATACGGGTGATGTAGTATATGATTTAAATAGGGAACTGTAATCTATTCTAAGTGTTTGAAATAGTAGTTTCGAAATGTGATCGGCTTGGGAACATGTACGTGAGCTACAGAGCCTGGCTAATCATGGGTGAAGAGCATGATTAACACTTACAATTTTCTATACTACAATAAGAGATTATGATCACATTTCTTACTAACTACTTCCCCGCCCCCAACTAGTACTGTGGATCCAACCATGACATGTCACGATACACGAGCAAGTCAAGTCTATCATGTACGAGGTCTAATATACATGTCGTGTATAATGTCAATACGATAATCAAGGTAACATCTCATGACTGCAGATCCAAGCTATATACTACTCCGTGTAGCACAGTGTCAAAGATTCAGTTGTAACATTTCAAGATCATTGAACTTATAGAAATTATCAAGAATTGGAAATTATCAGAGAATGTACTTGCCTTGGGTCCTTAGCTGGTAATTATTGGTGTCCTGTTCCAGAGTATCCCCTGGGTAAACCAACAGTCCTATAAACATATCACAAACAAACCACATTTGTATCAGATGCTACGCTAACACACAGTCTATAAACACTGGCCTCAGGGCCATGTCAGACAGGGCACTAGTCAACTAGGGTCATCTAGTAGGACTACATATTTAAATAAACATCTTATTAATTAATTACATATAATTTCCATCAATATTAATAATAGATATATGTATAACTATATACTTTAAAAATTAAATAATACTTGTATATAAACATAATAAAATAATACTTGTATGTACATATATATATAAACATAATTCATGAAATATATCTAAAATATATACCAATATAACTTACTTGCTATAGTTGCACATTTCCAAAATTCATACATTTATATATTAACATATATCAAATACGTATTTACATATCTATACATTATGTACTTAAATATTAATTAAATAAATGTTATTCATATTCACGTACTTAAAATATTAATTTGATACATATTCAATTATACAATTTAATAAAAATAATTAATATACTTATTCAGAGGCATTTAATTATACATGCTTAGTAATTAATTCTACATACTATAATTTACAATTAAATATAATAAAACAAATAATATACATATACATATTTGATACATATTTCTATATGAAAATACAGTACAATATTTAAATGATATAGCATTTAAATAAATATATACAAATTTACATATTAAGAATATACTAATGCTTATACAAAATATACATTTTAAGAATATACTAATTACTTATACAAAATATATATTAAATTATATATACACATTAACATACACATTTCATGTATTTAAAGGCACTAATTAAATAATACTATTTATATACATCTATATGCCAAAAGATATATATACTAATTTAAATATATATATATAATATATACACGTACCAATATTATATATATTTTAGAATCATATTAAATATGTATATCCACATACATATACTGTTAATCATTAATTTAAATTACATAATTTCATATACATTAATTTACAAATGCTATACATATTTATGTATTTAAAACATTAATTAGATACATACTTAATTATATAATTTAATAAAATAATTGATATACTTATTTATATGTTAACATTTATTTAAAAATAATACTTGTACATATTGCATTCATATAATAATATATATAGGTATACTATACATATTAATTAAATAGTTATTAAACATATATATATACTAATTATACACAAATATATATACTAGTATATACATATACATTACATATTAATTAGTAAGATAAATAATATACGTATACATATACTAAGCTTATACAAATTATATATATATACATATATACCAATATAAATACATACTATTAGATTAAATACATATTTATACCATTTATTTAAATACATACAATACCTTACATTAATTATATATACATATACAAATTTATTACACTAATTATACATAAATTTAAATACCTACAATACATATGCATAACTTATATATACTCAAGTATATACATGTGTATATATACATATATATATAGAGAGAAAAAGAAGAGGAAGAAGAATACTTACAGAGAGGGGTTGCCGGCCGCCGGAGTGACCGCCGGAGGTGGAGGAGATAGGGAAGAGGGGAGCCGAGAGGAGAGCCGCCGGGCTGAAGGGGGACTCGGCCGGGTTCAGAGGGGGCCGGGATGCACAGGTGGGGAGCCGCCGGACTGGGCTAGGCCGGCTGGAGCAGCGGGGTCCGGCCGGAGCGCCGGTCGGGTTGAGTCGGGCAGCGGGCTGTGCGTGGACTCGGCCGAAGTTCAGCCAGCGCCGGACTGTGCAGCGACAGCGGCCGGAGCAGAGGGACAGCGCCGGGATCGGGTGCAGGCCGCCGGACGCACGGGCAGCGGCTGGCCAGAGGAGTTGGCCGCCGGGGAGGAATGCACAGTAAGGGGGAAATGCACAGTGTTCCCCCCCTTACTACTATTTGAAATTCAAATCTAAATCAAGAAGAAAAGAAAGAAAAAGAAGAAAAATAAAAAGAGGAAAGGAAAGAGGAGAAGAAGAAAGGAAAGGGAAGAAGAAAAATATACATACGTATGAGAGGGAGGAGGCTTGTGGAGGTGGGGGAAAACCTAGGTTGTCTAGGGATTAGGGCTTATGATGGGACAATACATTAAATAGGATGAGAGAGGGTGTGATGGAGGGTGATGATTCCATCCCTTGAATGGGTGGCTAGGATTGAACATGAAGGGAATTAATTCATGTAAGGATGAGAGTTGAGGTTTAATTAAAATATTAAGGATTTCTCATTGGTTAAAATAATTGGGTGTTGACACAAAATGCCAACTTGCAAATTTGGCCTCCTTAAATTTGGGAAATTGCACAAACACATGAAATGACAAAAATTGGGCGGGCGATTCGGAGTCCGGTGTCTTGTAGGGTCAGGGGGCACTGTAAGATGGGTATGGGCTGAGTTTGCAGGGCACTGGAATTAAATTGGAATTTTAAAATCAGATAAAATGGTATCCTCAATTTAAATAAAAATAAATACAAGTTGTGTTCAACAATTAATTAGGAGTACATAGGGCTAAAATCAGGTCAGGTCATCAATACCAATATTGAAGAAGACTCAGAACAGAATATTACCCTAATTTGGGTCGCACGAAAAATAGGTCAAGATGGCCTCCAATTTTCGATTGGAACGCACAACGATACAAAATAGGAATTTTAAAATAACGTCCGCGACGATTTTTGCGCGGCTAGAATTAATGCACAAAGAGCATAATTATGAGTTGCAAAAATAGCAGAATTGAAGGCGGGCATGTCTAGGGCAAGATTGTGAAATTTGTTGGAAGACAAAAGTCTGGATAGTGCTCCAAATATCGAAGCGAAGGCAATTGCGCAAAATATTAAATAAAATACAGTAATTAATTACAATCTCCAAATATTAAATTCTAGAAAAATAATAAAATCCAGAACCCTATAATTCCGACAGGTGTTCGTCTACTGGGCTTCTAGGTCTAGTCTGCTAGCTAAAATAAAATAATTAACACTGCATATAATTATATATTTAATTACACATCGCACAAAATTATTTAAATCAAACACGCTATCACATAATTAATTAATTGTAAATAACATAATATTAAATATTGTAAAAATTTGAAAATACCCCTGTTTTCGGAATGTGGTAGTGACAAGTCTACCCACCTTAAAAGAATTTCGTCCTCGAAATTTAAAATCCTCATACTAGTGTTTAATCATACACATTATTATTCCCTCAAATTTTAATTTTGTCATCCATGAAATCAGGTTATAATCCACAATATCTTTTCACAAATTTCAAAATTCTAAAATTATTTCATTCCGAAAAATCCTCGAAATAGAATCAAAATCCATTTCTATCAAAAATTTCCCTGAAAGTTTTTGAGTTAATAATTCAATACCCGGAATTTAATATCCACTCCTCAAAATACTCAACAATATGATATTTAAGGATTCTCCAAATGTGACATCCAAATATAAAGTTCTAAAATTCATAACTTGCAATTAAATAAATACATTGATAAATCTCCCAAAATTTCCAAATTAATAACCAACTTAAACATGTCATAATCTTTCCTGGAATTAATAAACCACCAATTATGCAATATTAATTTCTTAACCATTTATTTAAATCAATATTTATCCTCAAATTTTAATCATCTTGTTCCTCTTGTCAAGTAATAACCTCTTCAGGAATCTTTACTACAGTCAACACCAATAATCACGGTCTAAGAAAATTCTACCTATAGTCATACCACATACAATCTAGGGGGAACATACATGGTTACGGTCTCATTTGTTATGGTGTTGCAGTCTATGTATCAGGGGTACTACTAACTACATTATAACAAGAAATCATTCATACAAGTTATGGTACTAAGGTATCAGTCAATCAATCAAATAGGTAGGAACAGAAAGAGGAAAAGAATCAAATAGATAGGAACAGAATGAAGGAAAGAACAGAACCTGCTAACACATTACCTGCAGTATCGGTCTCCTCGACTGTCATCGCAAATGCTCGCCCTGCTGGGGTGGTTCCCTTTGCGGGTGCTGAGCAATATACGGTTCCACAGGTAGCCTAACTGGATCTCTATAATCTGAAGCTGCGCGTGGGCCGGGAAGATAAGGAACTCGAAGACAATCCCTTACTCGATGTCCCGCAGCGCCACAGTGCAAACAAAGTCCCAGCCTCGTTCTACAGCTCTCCCAAAGGTGACCTGTCTTCTTATAGAAGTGACAAGTTCGTTGATCCTGCTGTACATGAACTGGTGCCGGGTACTGCTGTTGATACTGAAATGCCCAGGGTTGTCGCTGGATAGGAACTGGTGCTAGGTACTGCGGTGGATGCTGAAAAGTCCATGGTTGTTGCTGACTATGAAATGGTACTTGGTACTGCTGTTGGTGCTGAATACGGGGATGCTTGGCCGGTCCTGCGCTATCATTTGTATCTCCAATAGTATTATGACTCCTCTTAGGCCTGAGATCCAGATCCTCTTCTGCAATCTGAGCATCCATCAAGATAGCCTCATAGGTAGCAGTACGACGACCAGAAGTGCGCGACCTAATTTCTCTCGTCAGTCCCTTTCTAAATTTTCGGGCTCGATCTCCTGGGTCTCGAATCATAGACGATGCAAAACGGCTCAATCTACAAAATTCTGCAGCGTACTCGTCGACCGACATGTTTCCTTGAACCAAGTCATGAAACTGACTTTCCAAGGTTCCCAATGCCACGTCGGGAAAGAACTTCTCCTTGAAGAGTTCCTTGAAGGTCTCCCAAGTAAGTCCTTGCGCTGTAATTCTCGGCTCCGTGCGATACCACGTGAGTGCGATATCGAACATCTGACTGCCAGCGGCTTCTATCTGCAAGTTCTCCGGAATCTGGGTCAATCGCAGACTTCTCTCTATATCTTCTAGCCAGTCGTCAGCGTAGAGTATCCCTTCGGTACCTTTAAACTCTCGAGGCATCATTCTTTTGAAATCCACTATAGTGCCTGATCTCTGCTGTTGCTGGCCAGGAAACTGCTGATACTGTGCTACTTTCTCCAAAGCTTGGAGAGTCACTTGATGAGCATTCTCCATGTTTTCTCTCATCAGCTCGGTTTGTGCCTGGTGCGCTTCTGCTTGCACCCTCTGAGCCTCAGCTTGAACTCGCTGAGCGTTTGCCGTCACTCTCTGGGCATCTACCATACCTTGGATCAAGGTAAACATCTGTGTTCCGTCAATGGGCAAACTTCCGGGAGTCGGAGTTGATGGAGGAGGAAGGTTGTCCGTCACAGCTGCGGCAATCTTCTTAACAGGTGGAGGAGGATCCCCGAAAAGTGCAGATACTCCTACGTGCATTGGAGATGTAGGAGGAACTACTACTGTCTGTCCCTCAGGTGGAGAGGTGGCAGACCCCTCTAAAGCTGATGTTCCCGCTCTCATAGACCGTGTCTGCGGCGACATCCTGAAGACAGATCCCAAAGAATCAATTTAGGTAAAAATGCGATATCATCAAGGAAGGACAGTACAGTTCTAAAGAACAACATTCAAGATAAAAGATTGGGAATAAACTCTAGTTATGATTGCACAGGTCAAAGATGCATCCATGGTCTGATATCTCTATCCCCTAGGTATCACACTTCTATCACAAACACTCTCACTGCTAGCTTCCTTACCTACTGCAACAGTTGACACTAGTTATTCTTATCACCCAAGTGCATATCAAATGCAACACTCTTTACTAAATACTGCTCTCTCTAATACAATCTTAAATGGACACCCAAGTCAGTGGGCAGTGAAATCTCAATCACGCTCAAGCCAGCAGATCCTTACACATGCATCTTATCTACTTATATACTAATATATCTCTCTCACTATAAGATTTTATCCTCAATAAAAATTTTCCTCAAAATAACTCCTCGAATAAAATTTTAAGGTAAATTGCATACACCTTCCTCAAGGTTAATTATTTAAATACTGAAATAAAAACTTAATCACTAACAATCTTTACAGTTTTGTCTATGTTCATTAAATCGAATCCGAATCCTCAAAAATAAAATTTTAATAACATAATATCTCAACTCCCCAATTTCAAAATTTTGCAATTCTTTGAAATCTTAAAAAAAATTTAATACAATCTCAATCTTTTCAGAATCCTAAAATTTGAAATTCATTTTCAATCTTAAATTAAAATTTTTAAATCCACCTTCTGTAGTCCAATAGCCCTAATGTTAATCCTTTTCACTGTCCTCATTGACATGTGTCCTCAAATAATACCATAAATTTGTCTGTAAATATATCTTGATATGAAATCAAAACCCTACAATGAAGCAAAAATCCTAATTTAAATACCTAACCAATAATAATCAATCAATATCAACAAATGAGAATGGACGGAACAAGGGAATGATTTAAATTGGAAATTTTAACAAGATTCTCAGGGGTCATCCCAGGAATCTCTCAAGGGATTGTGATTGAGTATTTGCTCTCGTCCAAGTATCCTATGTCCTAGAATCCTATCGCAGGCACGCAGTAGTATAACAAGGATGTCACACTACTACGACATCGCTCTAATTGCGAAGTCTCGACCTGCATGGGCCACCACTAAAAACGTGTCACGACCCGCACCCGGTTTAGGGGCACAAGTGCGTGGGTACGTCCAGCCTACGCCGCAGCATCGGCGGTAGAACGCTGTCAAGGTCTCGATACTATCTAACTAATGTCACGCAAGCATCCAATCTCCATTAGGAGGCACGGATGACACAAATAAGATGAACACATACTCAATCACAGGATTACAGCACGATAAGATTTCGAATAATAAAACTAAAATTTAACACAACACAAATCCATAAGTAATATTCTAACTCAACAATATCCAAGAATCATTAAAATGCCGGAGACAAATCCGGTACCAAATAGTCTACTTAAAGAACTAACAAAAAATAGTAATTTCCAGCTAGACCTCCTGGAATCACAACTACTATCAAGTCTGCAGCTACTCACCATATGGTCCATAAAGTGTCGGACAGCGGTCCTCTAAGGCATAGTCTGGAAAAATATTTCCAGTCAGGAAGGAGCAAAGCAACAATCTCAAATAACAGTTCCATTAATTGATAATGTCTATAATACAATAAAACATGTCATGCTAGCTACTGAGAAGACAGTGAAATAAATGCAATGGCAATTTAAGAGAGACAGGCAATGTAAAGAGACAGGCAATAGGCAATATGATACAGTCAGTGCATGTATGAAAATGAAAAGAAACAAGGAACAGTATCATATACGGGTGATGTAGTATATGATTTAAATAGGGAACTGTAATCTATTCTAAGTGTTTGAAATAGTAGTTTCGAAATGTGATCGGCTTGGGAACATGTACGTGAGCTACAGAGCCTGGCTAATCATGGGTGAAGAGCATGATTAACACTTACAATTTTCTATACTACAATAAGAGATTATGATCACATTTCTTACTAACTACTTCCCCGCCCCCAACTAGTACTGTGGATCCAACCATGACACGTCACGATACACGAGCAAGTCAAGTCTATCATGTACGAGGTCTAATATACATGTCGTGTACAATGTCAATACGATAATCAAGGTAACATCTCATGACTGCAGATCCAAGCTATATACTAGTCCGTGTAGCACAGTGTCAAAGATTCAGTTGTAACATTTCAAGATCATTGAACTTATAGAAATTATCAAGAATTGGAAATTATCAGAGAATGTACTTGCCTTGGGTCCTTAGCTGGTAATTATTGGTGTCCTGTTCCAGAGTATCCCCTGGGTAAACCAACAGTCCTATAAACATATCACAAACAAACCACATTTGTATCAGATGCTACGCTAACACACAGTCTATAAACACTGGCCTCAGGGCCATGTCAGACAGGGCACTAGTCAACTAGGGTCATCTAGTAGGACTACATATTTAAATAAACATCTTATTAATTAATTACATATAATTTCCATCAATATTAATAATAGATATATGTATAACTATATACTTTAAAAATTAAATAATACTTGTATATAAACATAATAAAATAATACTTGTATGTACATATATATATAAACATAATTCATGAAATATATCTAAAATATATACCAATATAACTTACTTGCTATAGTTGCACATTTCCAAAATTCGTACATTTATATATTAACATATATCAAATACGTATTTACATATCTATACATTATGTACTTAAATATTAATTAAATAAATGTTATTCATATTCACGTACTTAAAATATTAATTTGATACATATTCAATTATACAATTTAATAAAAATAATTAATATACTTATTCAGAGGCATTTAATTATACATGCTTAGTAATTAATTCTACATACTATAATTTACAATTAAATATAATAAAACAAATAATATACATATACATATTTGATACATATTTCTATATGAAAATACAGTACAATATTTAAATGATATAGCATTTAAATAAATATATACAAATTTACATATTAAGAATATACTAATGCTTATACAAAATATACATTTTAAGAATATACTAATTACTTATACAAAATATATATTAAATTATATATACACATTAACATACACATTTCATGTATTTAAAGGCACTAATTAAATAATACTATTTATATACATCTATATGCCAAAAGATATATATACTAATTTAAATATATATATACAATATATACACGTACCAATATTATATATATTCTAGAATCATATTAAATATGTATATCCACATACATATACTGTTAATCATTAATTTAAATTACATAATTTCATATACATTAATTTACAAATGCTATACATATTTATGTATTTAAAACATTAATTAGATACATACTTAATTATATAATTTAATAAAATAATTGATATACTTATTTATATGTTAACATTTATTTAAAAATAATACTTGTACATATTGCATTCATATAATAATATATATAGGTATACTATACATATTAATTAAATAGTTATTAAACATATATATATACTAATTATACACAAATATATATACTAGTATATACATATACATTACATATTAATTAGTAAGATAAATAATATACGTATACATATACTAAGCTTATACAAATTATATATATATACATATATACCAATATAAATACATACTATTAGATTAAATACATATTTATACCATTTATTTATATACATACAATACCTTACATTAATTATATATACATATACAAATTTATTACACTAATTATACATAAATTTAAATACCTACAATACATATGCATAACTTATATATACTCAAGTATATACATGTGTATATATACATATATATATAGAGAGAAAAAGAAGAGGAAGAAGAATACTTACAGAGAGGGGTTGCCGGCCGCCGGAGTGACCGCCGGAGGTGGAGGAGATAGGGAAGAGGGGAGCCGAGAGGAGAGCCGCCGGGCTGAAGGGGGACTCGGCCGGGTTCAGAGGGGGCCGGGATGCACAGGTAGGGGAGCCGCCGGACTGGGCTAGGCCGGCTGGAGCAGCGGGGTCCGGCCGGAGCGCCGGTCGGGTTGAGTCGGGCAGCGGGCTGTGCGTGGACTCGGCCGGAGTTCAGCCAGCGCCGGACTGTGCAGCGACAGCGGCCGGAGCAGAGGGACAGCGCCGGGATCGGGTGCAGGCCGCCGGACGCACGGGCAGCGGCTGGCCAGAGGAGTTGGCCGCCGGGGAGGAATGCACAGTAAGGGGGAAATGCACAGTGTTCCCCCCCTTACTACTATTTGAAATTCAAATCTAAATCAAGAAGAAAAGAAAGAAAAAGAAGAAAAATAAAAAGAGGAAAGGAAAGAGGAGAAGAAGAAAGGAAAGGGAAGAAGAAAAATATACATACGTATGAGAGGGAGGAGGCTTGTGGAGGTGGGGGAAAACCTAGGTTGTCTAGGGATTAGGGCTTATGATGGGACAATACATTAAATAGGATGAGAGAGGGTGTGATGGAGGGTGATGATTCCATCCCTTGAATGGGTGGCTAGGATTGAACATGAAGGGAATTAATTCATGTAAGGATGAGGGTTGAGGTTTAATTAAAATATTAAGGATTTCTCATTGGTTAAAATAATTGGGTGTTGACACAAAATGCCAACTTGCAAATTTGGCCTCCTTAAATTTGGGAAATTGCACAAACACATGAAATGACAAAAATTGGGCGGGCGATTCGGAGTCCGGTGTCTTGTAGGGTCAGGGGACACTGTAAGATGGGTATGGGCTGAGTTTGCAGGGCACTGGAATTAAATTGGGATTTTAAAATCAGATAAAATGGTATCCTCAATTTAAATAAAAATAAATGCAAGTTGTGTTCAACAATTAATTAGGAGTACATAGGGCTAAAATCAGGTCAGGTCATCAATACCAATATTGAAGAAGACTCAGAACAGAATATTACCCTAATTTGGGTCGCACGAAAAATAGGTCAAGATGGCCTCCAATTTTCGATTGGAACGCACAACGATACAAAATAGGAATTTTAAAATAACGTCCGCGACGATTTTTGCGCGGCTAGAATTAATGCACAAAGAGCATAATTATGAGTTGCAAAAATAGCAGAATTGAAGGCGGGCATGTCTAGGGCAAGATTGTGAAATTTGTTGGAAGACAAAAGTCTGGATAGTGCTCCAAATATCGAAGCGAAGGCAATTGCGCAAAATATTAAATAAAATACAGTAATTAATTACAATCTCCAAATATTAAATTCTAGAAAAATAATAAAATCCAGAACCCTATAATTCCGACAGGTGTTCGTCTACTGGGCTTCTAGGTCTAGTCTGCTAGCTAAAATAAAATAATTAACACTGCATATAATTATATATTTAATTACACATCGCACAAAATTATTTAAATCAAACACGCTATCACGTAATTAATTAATTGTAAATAACATAATATTAAATATTGTAAAAATTCGAAAATACCCCTGTTTTTGGAATGTGGTAGTGACAGAGGCATCCCAAAATATATACCACATATGATCATGAAGCTAGTGAATACAAAATATTGTACTAGCAGAGTATAAGTATACATGATCTAATATACCAATCATGGTCTAATATATATATCATGTTGACCGAAGTAAGAGAAGTAGTCTCAGAATAAAAGAGGTAACACTACCCCTTGCAAAATACCACAGAATAAAGTAATCAAAATAAGGGGTGAAGGAAGGAAACCCACTCGCAAGCTTCGGTCGCATTAGTGTATGCCATCTTGCTGGAAGTACATAGGATCCTGATTCTCCTCGGGTAGATATGGCAAAAAAAAACCAGTAGGGTCAAAACCCCAAGCAATAAATACCACAAAGGAGCTCAAGTTGATAGACAAAACAAAACACAACATAAGAAGAAAAAGAGACATATTAAAATAAATGCGGGTCGAGACATATACGGTACCAATGTACTCGTCTCAACATATAAATGGAAGAATTGATGCATTGATAACAAAATAACTATAAGGAAGGATAAGGCGACGAGCGACAAGAGGGCATAGGAACTACTCTGGATCAAGACCACAATCCTTAAACCAAACAAGGACCAAGGTTGTAGCCCTTCACCCGAGCAGTACTTTGCACTCTAACCACACGTTAAAGAAATAAACTAAAAGAGCGAGCTAAAATTGAAGAAACAAACATTCATTGCATGGCCAAATATCTCTACGACTTGCTACAATTAATTAGCTAGGGTTATCACAACCTAGTTACTAACAAATGCATGTTTTGAATAATATTGCTACCACCGGCACTGCAGTCAACCCGGATTGCCAAAGGTACACTTGTCTAGTACTTATAGTGCACATCACAATCAATGATGGATAAAGAACTAAAGCAGATAACTAATAGTATAACACAACATAACGTAGCCATAAACTGGTTTTGTAAACATAACTTGTTTTGTAAACATAAACTTATTTCGTAAACATAAAATAATTTTGTAAACATAACTTATTTGTAAATTATCTTGTAACATAAACTGAAACTAAAACAAAACTGGAACATATACTGGATTGCATATAATAAAATACATAATATTTTGAACCTCAACTCAATAACAACTTGTAGTGCCGCAGCACATCACAAATATTGTAACCACATTATACAACAAATTATATAACTGTAGAAGCATAAAAAAATCAAGCAGGCCGCATAAAGGTCATGCCCCCTCAACAAGCCGCAGAGAAGCCACATGCAACCTGAACAATCAAGCCGCAGAAGAGCCACATGCGGCCTGATCAAACCAAGTCGTAGAGAAGTCGCATAATATATTATATGTGTCCTAAACGACCACAAAGCAAGGAGACCGTACAAGGACCCCCTGACACAGATTTCGATATCTGACAGAAGCTCTAACACTTACTTATCACTTTGAGACACTTTGAGACTCGTGAAGACGACGGCTCAAAAAAAGATAATAAGTAACATCAGTACATTAATTTCTTCGACAAACGTGCCATGTCACGTATCCTACGTATGCGACCTCGTCGCCATGCGGCTTAAGTGTCCATTCGAGCAAAAAGCCCAACGAGAGTTTGTATGCGGCCATGCCATCATGTGGCCAGAGTGTCCATCCGACCAAGGCCCAAACGAGAGCACCTATGCGGCTACAAGACCCATGAGGCCTCGCCATCATGCGGCCTGAGCGTCCATTCGACCAAGGCCAAATAATAGCACATATGTGGCTCCAAGACCCATGCGGCCAAAGCGTCCAGACGACTAAAGGCCAAATAAGAGCTCGTATGTGACCGTGCCATCATGCGGCCAAGTTGTTATGTGGCCTCCAGCTCACAAGATCTTCCCATTACAACTACAGAGATCTTCGGATAGTTGGTGCTGACTACGTGTCTGACCAAGTCACGTACACAATGGGTTAAAAATAATCCCGAGATCTCTTCAACATCATATCTCAACCAAGACCACGTGGCAATCAGCCCATAGCATATGGCGACAATTGCAACCGTATTCTGTTGAAGGGACCTTATGCGGCCACCAAATAGAGGTATACTCGACACCCATAGCCCATCAGCAAGATGGAGATAAATAGGAGCAACTTGAACGTTCTAAAGGGATTTTTTTCTTCTGCTTCAAAGAGAAAGAACATCACCCCCGTGTTTTCTATTTAATATCAAAACGAGAACTAGGAGAACTAGATTTGATTTAACAAACTAAGAAGGTACAAAGAAGAGTCCTAGGAGACAATCTAAGAATAATTTTTTTTAGGGGAGGGTGACGATGGAGGGTTAGGAGTGTATAAACTCTCTTTACTTCGTAGATGATCTGATGCGGAAGCTCTTCTCTCTCCCTTGAGTGTTGATTCACAGATAGCCAGCTAGCCCTTTGCATGGGTCTGGTACCCTAATATTTATAGTCATATTGGTGGCCGTATGGATTTTGGGCCGCATGGATGGTGAGGTCTGCCACGTGTTCCCTTTCAACAAAAGGGTGCTACAACTATGCACGAGAATTCGAGCTCCGCTGTCACGTAAATATTTGTTGGGATTTTATTATTTGCTTATATGGGCGGTTCTCAACTATGTAGGTGCGACTTGGTCAAATGGACACGTGGCCCTATTTGGTTGGAAATGACCTGTTAGTTGTAATAACAAGACTTGCTCAACGTAAAATCTGGAACACATGTAGCCAAAGACACATGGGACATATAAAGTCTGGAACGTATGGGGCCAGAGACACATGGAGTCTGGAATGCATGGGCCAGAGTCGCAGGGAACGCATAGACTCTGGGACGCATGGGCCAGATATGCATGGAATCTTTTTTTTGGGTTGTCCATGTGGCTCTGTACCATCCTTGGAACTTCTGCCTCTTAGTGTGTTCTAGTCCTTCGAGGTGATCAGAAAAGTCTTTTTTGTCAGGATTATGTGTCAGGCGTCATCTTTGTTGTCAGGACGTCATGTCAGGTTGACATGCGGTCAGTTGTCAGGACGCTTGTTTGGATCGCTTGGGTGACCCTTTTCTGGTCCGCATGGTGTCCACGTGATCCATCTGTTGAGTTTTTTATTTGGAGGCACATGGACTTCGGTGGCATAGCTGCATCTTTTTCATGCTTCTATAAGACCCCCTTCAAAGTTTTCAAACGGATAAGTTTGAAATACTTTGAATAAGAAGCATGGATGGGGTATGTTCGAGCCGCATGGTCATTGAGCCGTATGGGCGAACTATGTTAGGCTGTCAACTATGCATTTAACTGCCAGATTTTTTTTGACCCTTGAGTGGATTTTGTTCGAATTCTGAACCACCCTTTCACACGGATCATAATACTAACGACTGTAGGAGGGAGCCCAACTGCGCATAGTTGTCAGCGGATGAGGGTAGAATTTGAAGGGTCTATTTTGTCTTTTGGTGGCCTATAAATAAGGGTTTGAGGGAAAGAGAGAGAACTTTTTGCTTCTGTTGATTTCTATCTTCCATATTTTATCTTTTCTTTCTCCGTATCCGGTCGTCTCCTCAGAGCGTCTGCCATAACCCCGATGGTCTCGTCTTCTTCCAAGAAGGTCATCGTCAAGGGAAAATATTTGTCTCGTCATCTAGGGCTGAGGACGAGGCCTCATCCTTCCATCCTGATGTTCAGCCGCCCATTCCCGGTAAGGGTTGGAGGAGGAAAACTCTAGACACACGGGCATTTTGCACCCAGTCCATTATACAGTCCTCGTATATGACCATGTCGTATGCCATATGCGCGGGTTTTCCTTTGGCTTTGTGTGCATGTCTTGACTTGGGCGCATGGACGCCCTGTCATGGCTTGACCGCATGGAGGTTCTACCATGAGTTGGCTGCATGTCTCCTTTCATGACTTGGCCGCATGGAAGTCTTGTCATGACTTAGTTGCATACAACTTTCATGACTCGATCCCGTGCCATCTTGATGTCTCTAATTCTTAATTTTTGTTTTATAGTAATTTTGTACGCGGCTCCGTCGGAAGATGTGCTGATTGGGCGGGATCAGGTTGCCTTGGGCGTTAGGCTTGATCATATAGCGGCCGATGTTCAGGCTCAGATCAATAAGGATCAGCTTGAGGTGAGGCTGAAGTTGATAGCTAGACAGTCTTGATTCTACTTCCTCAGCCAACTAAACTCTGGGAGGATCGACGACTCTCATTTGAAGCCAATCTTTCTATTTGGGGATGCCCTCACCATCTCGGATCCCAAGGTAGTGAGAATTAAAGAGACCTGTGATTTCTTCTCTAGTGGAACGAAGGTGCATATTCCTGCGATTGAGCGGCATTGGCCCTTATCAGCTTTCAACATGGTACCCCTTCGAAGGAAGACACCGGGCAGCCTAACCCCGGACCAGAACGGAACCCAGGTCGACCGCATCTGTCACTACCATATTCTGAAATAGGGGTAATTTTGTCTTTTTATTTATTAATAAGTATTGTGTATATTTATTTTTAAATAATTGCATGATATGTGTGTGTATATATATATATATATATATATATATATATATATATATATATATATAGTGTTCTTTAATGCATGAGTTAGTAGACTAGACCTAGATGAACCCTTGACCAAAATATAGGATTACGGATTTTAATTTGTATTATTCGGGATTAAATATAGAGGATTATAATTAATTACCAAAATTTTATTTAATTATTGTGCCTTACCATTGCTTCGATATTTGGAGCACTATCCTACCTTTTACCTTCCAATAAATTTCACACCCTTGTCCTATACGTGCCCGTCCTCCATTCTGACCTTTGTGTAACTCATAAATATGCCCTCTTGTGCTTCATTTTAGTCGCACAATATTTATCGCAGACGTTATTTTCAAATTCCAAATAAATTTGACTTTGCATCTTTGTGCGTTCCAATCGAAATTGAAGACACAATCTTGACCCATTTTATGCAACCCAAATTATGACAATATTCTATTCAGAGTCCTCTACGTCCATGACACTTGTGTCCCACCTAATTTTAATTCCATGTACTTCAAATTAATTTTAGAACACCATTTACATTAATTTTAATTAAATTGGTGTAAGGACCCAACTTGACCCAAAACTAGACCAAACACCAAACCCCCATTTATACCCTCAAGACTCATACTAAATACCACACACCCTTTTTAGCCACTACATCACACAAAATATGGTATTTTTCCTTATTCAATCCAATTTCTATATTTTGTGCAATTTTTTAATTGTTGATGACTTTTATGCAAAAGTGCATTGAGGTGTCCACACCCCATTGGACCAAACACATGTAGAAACACCCATTTCCTTCATTAACTTTTCTCTATAATTTTGAAGTATGCAACACTCAACATCAGCCCCTCATCAAATCCTAGCCATCCATTTCAAACAACACCATCCTAGCCCTTTAAAATTCTATATATAGAAAAGCAACCCCTTTCCCAAAAAGCAAACCCCGTCCCAAGGTGTACTTGGGCGGCCCAAATCCCTAGGGCTACATCACCCTTTTCTAGGTGATAGCTTCAGTTATTTTTACCCGGATACCCAACCCTTGTCTGAGAAGGTCACCTTAGTTGGATTTTGATGATATGGTTATGGACCTATGTAGTCTCAGGAGGCTCTGGGTCGATTGAGAGGATCAACCACAACCTCATCCTCCCTGTTGTGAAGCTGGTCTTCGGACATAAGCTCGTATTACTTCCAGCGATGGTCTGCAGCATCCATCGTGGGCTTCTTGCTTTCACAAGCAAGGTAATGGCCTGTGACCACTAAGGGGATTTCAACCGGGTCGAGATACCTTACCACTACCTGATGGGTTGGCTGTTAATGCATTACCCATCTTTGATGCATCCTGGTGCTGAGGGGACTGCGACGGAGGCTGACACATTTATTTATCGATATGGTGGGATGCCCTAGGTTTATACTGAGGTTCCCGCTTGTCGATATGCACTCGCTCGTGTGGCTGACTATTCCTTCTTTATTTTAGTCCTAAAGTTTACAAACGATAAGATGGACCGGGTTCACTGTGATGGTGGTGTTGATAACCAGGTTTTATCCCCGAAGCTCTTCTACTGGTTGCTCACTATCCAGCCTTCCCATATGGTGTATCAGAACTGAAACCTCGTCTTCTTGGAACCCTACCTACCGAGTAGGTTTGCCCGGCAATTTGGGTACAACCAACTATTTCAGAATAATAATCTAGATAGCATCTAGAAAGATTTCTTTGCTATGTGCAATCTCGGTATCCCAATAACACCTGATGGATTTGGATCTCTCCGTCGTGAGGGACACATTTTTAACACACCAACGAGTGTTGCACTACCAAAAAAGACAAAAAAATAATTATATATGATAAATATGTACTATGTGCTCGTTCGTCTGGATAACCAGGATAGTCTGCATGGCATGTGGCTGTAAGAAATCTCAAATTGTATGTATTAGTAACTAGGATTGTGATAACCCTAATAAGCTAATGATAGCAAACCGTAGGACATGATTGGCCGTGATTGCTTGATTACTAGTCTAGTCTAGTCCCATCCTGATTTAAATTAGCAGTTGATCCGAAAATGGTAACCAGAGTACTGATTCCAGATGCCCTTGTTTAAATACTCCAGAACTGTTTAACTATTACTTTACCTGTTATTCTTACTGATTTGTTTGCATGCTGGTTTTAGTTATTAAGTTTGGCTCTTGTAAAACCCCCTAATTTTAAACAATATAATTATTTAATTAATTATTTAATTTATTTATAGTATTTCTTAGTTAATTAAAAAATAGAATTTATTGAATTTTAATTACTAGGTAAACACTCATTTAGAATTATTGCACAAAGACTATTATTTTTATTTTAGGAATCATTGAAGAAGAGGGATAGATTTTTAGAATTTATTTTGGAAACAAATATTTTTTTTATATTAACCTCAAATATATATGTAAATAATGTATAGTAATAATAATAATAACAATCTTAGTAATAATAATAGTAGTAGTAGTAGTAGTAGTAGTAGTAGTAGTAGTAAAAAAAAGAAATAGAAAAAGAAAAAAAAGAAAAAGAAAAAGAAATTAAAACCCTAGTTACTAAAACCATTAACCACTAATCCCTAATTAAACCCATAACTAACCTAACAAACCCAAGCCCTAAGCTAATCCGTAGCAACTAAACCCTCAGCCCAAAACACCCGCCCGCGGCTACAGGAGCCCGACCCTCACCCCGCGACTTTCCTTCTCACCCTCGCCCTTCTCTCTCTATATATATATGTAATGACTCGAAACCCTAACCCTAACCTAATCATCTGACACCTACTCCCCGACGCCGACCTGAGACCGCCGCCACCGGAGCACCGCGCAGCCGCCAGGAACCAACGCCGCCCGCGTACACAAACCCGCGCGACCGCGAGCAGTCCGCGACAGATTTGGAGCTACGACCCCTCCTTCAAGCGAAGTTTTTTGCCTCATCGCTCGACCGATTTCCAATCTGTCTTCACCGTTATGTTTACAACCTACCCCCCTCTCAACTCTACAAATTAGTTTTTATCGAACAACGCTTAACACTAGGTAGAAATCGAGGCCAAGTTGAAGAAAAACCATATCTTTTAAACTGCAGAAAATTATTTTAATGACCTATGTTTAGAGACTAATATCTTCCACCACAGACATCCAAATTTAAATCTACCATTTTCTATGTGAAGACTATATAACCAAGATTATTTCCTGTTAATTAGATTATTTTATTTTGGGTTAAATACAGAGATAAATTGGGTTGAAAATCATGAAAAACTTATTTTTAAAACTTTAAAAATTGCGATACGGAGCGCGCCCCGCCAAACGGGACCCTCCGTCGCGTACCAATTACACCAAAAGGCGTGTGTGGTATGTCCTGACGTATGGGTTTTTGCGAAAACTGATTTGGACATGTGCGCACGTCGAAATCAACCTGTATCCATAAAAAGTCTCCGTATCGCAATTTTTGTAAAATACCGCACAATTTTGTGTACGCTCGTCAAAATAAGACAAAACTTATACCATTAGATTTGTGGTATCACGCTGGTCCTGAGATCCAAGTTTTACGCAATTCTGAGACAGTTGACCAAGTCACCTATTTGTGGGCCCCACGGTTGACTTTAAGAGCAAAATTGTGTTCGACTCACCAGAATCCAAAATTGGACATACCGTTGAGTTCGTATTGACGTTTAGAATTTGTTTGACCTATAATTTATCTTATTTAGAGACCTTTACCTCTGGCATACGTTTCGGTACAAAGTGGACCACATGTGGACCCCGCTTTGACTCAAAATTATCGTTTTGCCCCTGTGTCCAAATTGGACGGAAGAGTAGTATTTTCTAGATATCTCGCTGATTTCGGGAATATTGGTGATATTTATTTCGGCATCTAAAGACGTTTATTCAGAGGCTTTGGCTTCTGATCCTGTGTACTTGACGTCTGGATGCTTACACTATACAGATTTTTTGCCAGGCAAGTATACCTTGCCATTGTACTGTAATTTATATTTCATATGATGTATGTATTTTATTTCTGTCATTTAGTTTATATATTTTAACTGCTATATAAACTGCGCGTCCAAGGATAACTTGGGTGCAACGACGGTGGCGTCATATTCTGTTTTATTTATATATATGCATGTTGACCTAGTTTATGAGACCACCCCATTATCATGAGGCATTCTTATGTTTCATTGGCCCGGATACTATGATTACACGAGTGTGAGTCTCATGTAGGACACGGACTTGCGTACTCGGTTGGCCACTGGTACATATGGGATGTACGATAGGGAATAACTGCTGATAGAATTTGTATGCTAGAAGACTTGGCAGTTATTAGAGGTATCATCGTGTCATGGATATGACATGCTTAGAGCATGGGGTGGGGAGGACAACAAGTAAGTGTTTGGGCTCCTTTGCACTTTCCTTGTGTAACCGTTACGCTCCGTCGGAGATGCACGGTCATGATGACCCCTATATTATTACTTGGCGGCCTCTGAGGTTCAAAAGACGTCATGCTTTGTAGGCCCCTAATTCTCCGAGAGAATCATGCCAATCCTATTTTTGTCAGATAGCCCACTTGTTGGAAACTTGTTCTCAAAGTGCATTCACTTAGACGGTTAGGCGACCCATTGGATGTTTACTTTCAGTACTTTATTGGCATGCTTCTAAATATCTTGTTACGTCCCTCTAAGGACCTGGTCCCTTTCTAGGTATAAATGTGCAGGATTATCCACAGGAGTACGGATACAAACCTGACGCTTCATACCAGACTGAGGAGGTCTTATCTTTAGAGTTCCTTTGGTTCATCGCAGCTGATGTATATTCTAGTTGCTATTTTCTTTATTGACGTTATCTTATATTAGAGTTTGATCTCTTTTCTCATTTAGTAGTTTTTAGTATGGTCTATTGGTAGTGGATTTGTTTTCAACCGACTATTATTCATTGATACTTCATATTTGAGATTTAGTTATTTATTCCTATTTCTTTATTTATGTTGTGGATGAGTTATAGATTGCGTGTGACTTGTGTTGACAGTATATTACCACTTGTGGATTTGATATTCATAATACAGCGTACGCATGTGTTATGGATTTCATACACAGCTGTTCCAATTCTTCTAAATGATGATACAGGAACAGAGACAGCAGACGACCGCACTGGCTGTAGAGCAGAGGCAGCAAGCGGCAGAGCAAAGGCAAGAATTTCTGGCAGCACTTGAGAGAATGGATGCACAGGCTTTTGTAGCAGCTCAGGCACTAGTTCCAGTACTGCAAGCTAGAGTTGGTTCAGTCAAGGACTTTGTACAGATGGGTCCTAATCCGTATAAAGGTACTGAGAGCCCAGAGGAGACCACGAATTAGATTACCCACACCAAAAAGTTATTAGAAGCATCACAGCTGCCTACAGATCTATGGATGACAGGCATAAGGACGGAACTAGATGGTAACGCTCATCACTGGTGGGAATCAATGGAGCGCCAGTTGGGTACGTGTCAGTCTTGGGAATAATTCTTGGAGTGCTTTGAGAGGAAGTACTTCCCGGATACTGTAAGGGATGCGTTGTACGATCAGTTCCTCCATCTGGAGTAGGGGAACATGACAGTTGACGAGTATGATGCAGATTTTAGTCGTCTTAGTAAATATGGTGCTGCCCTGATACCAAATGACTTGGAGAAGGCTAAGAGGTTTCACCGCGGACTGACTTAGGAGCTCCAACAATACACTAGCTCATAGTCCCGGATCTCTTATGCCGAATTATTAACAAAAGCTAGATTACAAGAGACCATCAGCAAGGAAAAAGGAGGTCAACTGAAGATACTGCAAGGGCCAGCAAGGACACAGCAATGAGGGCCTATCAGACGTCCTTTGGCACAACAGTAGTAGCACAGAGCAGGACCGTACCAGATTATGGAGAAGCCCTACTGCAATTATTGTGGGAGATGCGGACTTATTTTTATAGACTGTCGGACTCGCTTAGGACAATGTATGCGGTATGGTTCCGGACTGCATATGGTGAGAGACTGTCTAATGCAGAAGACATTGACACTTCCACCACCAATACAGAGGCTAGCACTTCCAGCACCGAAGCCAGTTCAGTAATGACTAGACCAGGAGCACCTCGACCCCTAGCAGCTGGAGGATTTTAGCGAGGACAACCGCTACCTACTCAGGAGGATCAGTTCACGAGGGCTAGACATGGACTACCACAGAGGAATGGACAAGCTTTTGTACTAGAAGTGGATGACATAGAACGGGAGATTAATGTTATAGCAGTTATTACTCTTGCTTTTACTTTTTCTGCTGTGACATTATTTGATACGTGAGCCATCCACTCTTTCATATCTTCATATTTTATTGCCAAACACAATATTGCCACTACACCTTTACCTAATTGTGTTAGAATTCTCACCAAAGGAGGAGTTGTACCTATTAGTGTAGATCGTGTCCGGTAGTGATTCATGGCAGAGAGATGAATGCCCGACTTTTAGTCCTCCCTATGCCAACTTTTGATATTATGCTTGGGATGGACTGGCTAAGCCGGAACTTGAGTTTGTATTATGCTTGGGATGGACTGGCAGAGAGATAACGTCATCCATTGCCACTACACGCTTTCTTCAACTATTTTGGAGGAAGCATTTTTTAAGGTACCAGGCCAGCCGGAACTTGAGTTTGTACGAGGATCCACAGAAGCCCTAGATGGTGTGCATCTTGCAAAGGACGACGTTATCTATCACCCCATCATTTCAGAGTTCCAAGACGTCTTTCCAGAGGAATTGCTAGGACTACCTCCGGACAGAGACGTAGAATTCTCGATTGAATTGATATCGGGAGCAGCACCTATAGCGTCGCATGTTTATAGATTGGCGAAGAAGGAGATGGATGAGCTGAAGGCACAGTTGAAAGAATTAGAGGAGAAAGTTTTCATCCGACCAAGTGCATCACCCTGGGGAGGACCAGTATTTTTTGTACCAAAGAAGGATGGGTCTGTGCATATGTGCATCGACTACAGAGCCTTAAATGCAGTGACCATGAATAATAAATATCCATTGCCACGTATTGATGACTTATTTGATCAGCTTAGTGGAGCCAAGGTGTTCTCGAAGATAGACTTGAGATCAGGATATCACTAGGTGAAGGTACAGAAGTAGGACATTCCGAAGACCGCATTCAGGATAAGATA
This sequence comes from Iris macrosiphon, assembly GCA_036927795.1. NCBI lineage: Eukaryota > Viridiplantae > Streptophyta > Magnoliopsida > Asparagales > Iridaceae > Iris > Iris macrosiphon. The sequence goes on from JAYESA010000015.1 coordinate 51,490,831, forward strand.
TGGACACTACGAGTTTTTGGTCATGCCATTTGGGTTGACCAATGCTCCAGCTATCTTTATGGACTTAATGAATCGAGTATTCCATCAGTATTTAGACCAGTTCGTGGTTGTTTTCAGAGATGACATACTTGTCTATTCGAAGAGCCACGAGAAGCACCTGCAGATTGTCCTAGAGACCTTGAGGAGAAAGCAGTTATATGCGAAGCTCAGTAAATATGAGTTTTTCTTGGACAGAGTCTCGTTTCTTGGGCATGTCGTTATGGGATATGGTATTTCTGTTGATCCAAAGAAAATCTCGGCAGTCGAGACATTGCCCGTTCCTAAATCAGCATCGGAAGTGAGGAGTTTTCTTGGACTTATGGGATATTACTGACGGTTCGTAGGGAACTTCTCAAGGATAGCAGCACCTATGGCTCGGTTGACGTGCAAGGATTAAGAGTTTGCATGGACCGACGAGTATCAAGCCACTTTCGAGGAGTTGAAAAAGCGACTAACCACAGCGCTAGTATTGACTATTCCATCGGGATCAGGAGGTTATGTGATTTCCAGTAAAGCATCAGGAAAAGGCTTAGGATGCGTGTTGATGTAGCATGGTAAGGTGATTGCATATGCATCTAGACAGTTACGAGTACATGAGAAAAATTATCCAACACATGACTTGTGTCACGTCCCAATTTTGCCCAATCGATAATTATCCCCCAGGCGTGATGCCGTGCACGCGTAGGGCGCGCGTGCACAAGGCCTAGGCATAGTAATAATCTTTAGAACATATGCAACAGAGTCCGCAAATAAGATAACATACATTGAGGCATAGAAAAGTTTCCTTTTTATTGATAATGAACATCTGTTTACAGACTCTTGACCCAAAACGAGAAGGATGCCACTGGGGCTTACAACTTGGATACAAAATGAGATAGCCGTTCCCATACATCACATCCTTTACTAAAACTTCAAAGCAATACAACATAACACCTGCTGGCGAAGCTATCGCCTTGCCACGGAGCCGCATATAAGGGTTGCGCCTGCTCCAAGTGCTTTGTACAAGCTTCAAAAGTCACGGACGGAGTGCATCGGATACTGGACTGGTTGGAGAAGGAAGAAGCTTCAGCTCCTCGCCGCGTCGCTCGGGCTCGGGGAACCTGCTGCAACGAGGGTCAGTACTATGAAAAGTACAGTTATATAGAATAGTGCATTTGGCATAGTCTTCCTGTCCGGTGATTGCATTTCAATATAGTTTGCATAATACATTCGTACAGTTATATAGAATAAGTTCTAGCTACAACTGAAGCATGAATATATATATGCATAGCGGACAAGCACGCATCAATGAGATCTTTTGAGCATTCTATGTGACAAGCATTTCAAGTGTTTTCAAGACTAACTCATCTTTCTCTTGACTCAGTTTTATTCTTATTATGATATCGTTGGAACGGGATGCATTATGAGTCAATTATTATTAGAGTGAAGACTTGGTAGAAGGGTGCTAATCGAAAATAAGCCACTCACAAGTTGGAGAGCTAGGAGAGAAATGACGAACTTTAAGACTCCGCTCGTGCGTCGTCTACCCGATCACCTGCACGCACCAACAGATGATCAATATCTCCTGCTTCGGTCTCCGAGGTTCGATATGAAATTATGAGATCCTAAGAACGAAAATAATGAAATCCATCAAAACCGTTCAAGAAAACGCAAGTCATAAAACCAACAAGAAAGCAACCAAGCGGCACGAAAACGGGCAAGGAAATCAGCGCAACGGAAAGGCCCCTCTCGACTCTGCCGCCGAGTCCTTCCTTGAGGCACGATCCGGTAAAAGTTACCTAACGGTAGCACGTTTGTTCTGTAAACTGCATATTCAATGCTTGCATGTAAATTAAACTAAGACAAGATAGAAAGACCACAATAATATTGCATATTTCATATGAACAAACTTGGATTTGGTTAGTTGGGTTAGCTCGCCCTCACCAGTACTTTTCATAGTACTGACCCTCGTTGCAGCAGGTTCCCCGAGCCCGAGTGACGCGACGAGGAGCTGAAGCTTCTTCCTTCTCCAACCAGTCCAGTATTCGATGCACTCCGTCCGTGACTTTTGAAGCTTGTACAAAGCACTTGGAGCAGGCGCAACCCTTATATGCGGCTCCGTGGTAAGGCGATAGCTTCGCCGGCAGGTGTTATGTTGTATTGCTTTGAAGTTTTAGTAAAGGATGTGATGTATGGGAACGGCTATCTCATTTTGTATCTAAGTTGTAAGCCCCAGTGGCATCCTTCTCATTTTGGGTCAAGAGTCTGTAAACAGATGTTCATTATCAATAAAAAGGAAACTTTTCTATGCCTCAATGTGTGTTATCTTATTTGCGTACTCTGTTGCATATGTTCTAAAGAGTATTACTATGCCTAGGCCTTGTGCACACGCGCCCTACGCGTGCACGGCATTACGCCCGGGGGACGATTATCGATTGGAAAAAATTGGGGCATGACATAGTGGTATCAGAGCAAAGCTTCAGATCCTTTGATCTCGAGTCGGAAAGTTTTCCTAGATGACCCTGTCCCGTCCGAGTTAACTCTTGAATCAATTGGTGCAAAATGAGATACGTTCCATACAGTGAGTCTGTAATACTCTATGAGACTGATATAAGTTACTTGTTTTAGCAGGAATGGCTCGAACCCAAGCAACAGGCCAAGTTGATTCAAGTACTTCACGCACTTCGGCTAGTTCTGAGAGCCAGCGGCCTGCGCCCTCTGTCGATCCGGTTGAACGAATGATGCTGATGTTAGAAGCACAACATAAGAGGGATGAGGCCCGACAGGACAAGTTCGAGAAAAATCTAGAAGCACGATTTGAGATCCAGCAGAAGCAGGTGGACGCTCTGCAGCAAATTGTTCAGACCCTGGCTTCTAACCAATCTGCAACAACAATAGCGGAACCGGTGGAGCCAGCAACAGACGAAGTCATCGTACCACCTTCCCTCATCGTGCCTTCGACTTTGCTGACTTTAAAAAGGTCTGCAACACATCCTTCCGAGGGACGGAGGATCCGGTCGTGGCATTAGATTGGTTGGCCGAGTTGGAAGATCACTTTAAGCTCCTAGAAGTACCTGATGACAAACGAGTCGCCTGCGCCCAACTCCAGCTTCGGATGAACGCGCACGATTGGTGGGATGTTCACCGCAGATCGCTCTCGACGGGTGATGACGACGAGACGATCCCTTGGTCCACCTTTCGTGGCACATTCGAAGAGGAATTTATCCCCCCACCCATTCGTCGTCAAAAAGAGAACGATTTCGTGCGACTGCAACAAGGAACGATGACGGTGAAGCAATATGCCACAGAATTCAACCGCTTGGCAAAGTTTGCTAGTTCTTATCTGCCCAATGAAGCAAGCCGAGCCAAGCGATTTGAAGGCGGCCTACGACCTTCCATCCACACGCACGTAGTTCCTCCACAGTATGAGACGATGAGGGAAGTCCTTAACCATGCCCTTGTCTTGGAGCCGCAATGTCCTTCCACTACCGGGGGCGCTGTGCAACATTCTAATCACAAGTGCCAAGGTAATACAGGAGGAAACAACGCAAACAAGCGTCCAAATCACGGCGGCAACCAGGGCAACAATCAGGGGGGGAACCAAGGGCAGCACTGTGCAAAATGCAACCGTACAGGGCACCAGGCAAGCGAATGTCGAAATCAGGGATGCTTCAACTGTGGTCGGCTGGGCCATTATGCTCGTGACTGTCTTGATCGCCCCAACTGAGTCCCTCAGCACCGTACAGAATAGCAAAATTCAGTTCAGGGACCCCAAGCGAATCGGGCTGCGCAGCAACAAGAGCGTCATCCGAACACTGGGGGCCGGGTCTATGCCTTGAAGAGGGACGAGGTGCTTGCCTCGAACACCGTAGTGTCAGGTATGTTGCTATTCAATAATGTTCCTGCACGAGTGTTATTTGATTCAGGTGCTACCCACAGTTTCGTGTCATCAAACTTCGCCAGGGAACATAGATTCACTCAAACCCGGTTAGGCCTAAGGCTTAGCGTCAGTACTCCGTCAGGCACGAGCTTGCCTGCCGATTCAGTTTGTCGAGATGTCTTTATTTGCATCGGAGGGAGGAAATTGTCACTTGATGCGATAATTCTGGATATAGGGGACTACGACATTATTCTGGGAATAGATTGGCTTGGTGCTTGTTCTGCTACTATCGATTGTGCGAAGAAAAAAGTCGTGTTCTGTCTTCCTGGCGAGACCGAATTTTGCTATTCATGCAGTCCACAGTCGGAAGCGTTATATGCCTGCATGGTGATATCAGCGATGTCTGCTCGACGGATGATTCACTCTGGCTGCATGGGGTACTTGGCTTCCGTTCGAGACGCTCGGCAAGATTGCGTAAACGTTGAGTCCATTCCCGTTGTGGCAGATTTTCTTGATGTGTTTTCGGACGAGTTGCCCTGTATGCCGCCCGATCGAGAGACAGAGTTCACTATCGACACATTTCCAGGAACCCAACTATTTGCTAAACCTCCGTATCGAATGGCACCGGCAGAACTAAAAGAGTTGAAAATTTAGCTACAAGAATTACTTGATCATGGGTATATTCGGCCTAGTGTCTCTCCGTGGGGTGCACCGGTACTGTTTGTTAAGAAAAAGGATGGCTCGATGCGACTCTGCATCGACTATCGAGAATTAAACAAAGCAACGGTTCGAAACAAATACCCCCTTCCCAGGATAGATGATCTCTTTGATCAGTTACAAGCTGCGACCGTGTTCTCGAAAATGGATCTCCGTTCGGGTTACCATCAGCTCAAAATTAAGCCGGACGATGTACCGAAGTCAGCCTTTCGTACACGCTACGGCCATTATGAGTTTTTAGTAATGCCATTCGGTTTGACCAATGCCCCTGCTGTCTTCATGGGTTTGATGAACCAAGTGTTCCGGCCGTACCTCGATCGATTTGTAGTAGTGTTCATTGATGATATCTTGGTGTATTCGAAGAATGTGGCGGAGCATGCAGAGCACTTGCGGACCGTGCTACAAACCCTTCGAGACAACAAGTTATATGCGAAACTGAGTAAGTGCGAATTTTGGCTGAGCAGTGTATCTTTTCTAGGGCACATCATTTCTGTGGGAGGTATTTCAGTCGATCCGAAGAAGGTGGAGGCCATTATCGAGTGGAAACGACCTGCATCCGTTAGTAAAATTTGAAGCTTTCTCGGGTTAGCGGGCTACTACAGATGGTTCGTAAAGGATTTTTCTAAACTCGCCTCGCCTCTGACTCGCCTCACACAGAAGGGAGTCGTGTTTGAGTGGTCTGCCGACTGCGAAACTGCATTTTGTGAGTTAAAACATCGCCTAACCTCTGCCCCGTTACTTGCATTACCGGACGAGACTTCGGAATTCCAAATCTTTAGTGACGCTTCAGGGCAGGGCTTAGGGTGTGTACTTATGCAGCGAGACAGAGTGATAGCCTATGCATCCAGATAGCTGAGAAAGCATAAAAAGAATTACCCCATACACGATCTAGAACTGGCAGCAATTGTGTTCGGGTTGAAATTGTGGCGGCACTACCTTTATGGAGTGCCTTGCCGAATCTATACCGACCACAAAAGTTTAAAGTACTTATTCACCCAAGCAGACCTGAACCTACGACAGCGGCGCTGGCAAGAATTGATAAAGGATTACGACTTGATGATAGACTACACGCCTGACAAGGAAAATATGGTAGCGGATGCGTTGAGTCAGGTCTTTGCGGGATCTCTGTCCGTCGATCGCAGGTTACGAAGGGATTTAGAAGAAATGGGCATTGAACTCAGAATTCGTTATCATGGCGCGCGGGTTGCTCAGATGTGATTTGTACCCAATATGATAGAGAGAGTCACATCTACTCAAAGAGACGATCCATTCCTCCGAAAAATACGAGAGCAGGTCCAAGCGGGGAAGGCGAAAGACTTTGCAGTGGATGAGAATGGGGCATTGCGAGTGAAAGGAAGACTATGCGTCCCCAATGATTAAGAACTCAGAAAGGAAATCTTCACGGAAGCACATTACGCGGTCTATACTATCCATCCCGGGAGCACGAAAATGTATAAGAACCTTCGTACTATCTTCTGGTGGCACGGCATGAAGAAAGATGTGGCGCTCTTCGTGTCGCAATGCATAAACTGTCAGAGGGTAAAAGCAGAGCATCAGAGGCCGGGCGGAGAAATGCAAAATCTTGCTATCCCGGAATGGAAGTGGGAGCACATCAGCATGGACTTTATTATTGGTCTGCCAAGGACGCAATGGGGGAACGACGCAATCTGGGTCATCGTCGACCGGTTAACCAAGTCTGCACACTTTTTAGCCAATAAAAGTACTTGGGGCGTCGATCGCCTTGTCCAGACCTACCTTGACGAGATAGTCTGGCTGCACGGAGTGCCAGTTTCCATAGTATCAGATCGGGACGGACGGTTCATCTCACGTTTCTGGACAAGCCTTCAGTCGTCGATGGGGACAAAGTTGAAATTCAGCTCAGCCTACCATCCTCAAACCGATGGCCAGACAGAACGGGTGAATCAGGTACTAGAAGACATGCTGTGCCTCTGCGTGATCGATTCAAAGTCAAGTTGGGACGTCAACCTGCCGCTAGCCGAATTTGCTTACAACAACAGTTATCAGTCTAGCATCCAGATGGCTCCGTATGAGGTGCTGTATGGGCGGAAGTGTAGGTCACCGATCTGGTAGGATGAAGTTGGAGAGCAGCAAATCCTTGGGCCGAAACTGGTTGAACAAATACTACAGCAGGTTCGGCTGATTCGAGAACGGTTAAAAGTAGCACAGAGTCGACAAAAGAGCTATGCCGATGTTCGTCGTCGCCCTCTTGAATTCCAAGTAGGGGACCACGTATTCCTAAAAGTTTTACCCATGCGTGGTGTGACGAGATTCAGGATAAAAGGAAAGTTAAGTCCGAGATTTGTTGGCCCGTTTGAAATTCTCAGACGAATGACTTCAGTTGCTTATCAAATAGCCTTGCCGCCAGTACTATCAGATGTGCACGATATTTTTCATGTCTCTCAGCTTAGAAAATATGTACACGACCCAAACCATATGGTAAATTTTGGTCAGTTAGATCTGCAGGCAGACTTGTCGTATGCCGAAGAACCCGTGTAGATCCTGAAACGTAAGGAAAAGCAGTTACGGAATCGGGCAGTATCGTCAGTGCGCGTTCTGTGGTGGAACCACGCGGTCGAAGAATCGACGTGGGAAATCGAATCTGAGATGAGGGAAAGGTTTCCCTCATTATTACTTAGCGGTAGGTTCTATTCCTAAGTTTCGGGACGAAACTTTCTTTTGGATGGTTATGATGTAATGCTCCGTTCCCCCTATTCGGGGAGCGCGGCCAAGAAATACTTACGACCGTCCGAACGGGACAGATTGAATAAAGATCCTTTCCTCGTTATGAATTGGTTTCTTCGGAATCAGGTCCCATATTCAACGGATCGTGCCTCAAGGAAGGACTCGGCGGCAGAGTCGAGAGGGGCCTTTCCGTTGTGCTGGTTTCCTTGCCCGTTTTCGTGCCGCTTGGTTGCTTTCTTGTTGGTTTTATGACTTGCATTTTCTTGAACGGTTTCGATAGATTTCATTATTTTTGTTCTTAGGATCTCGCAATTTCATATCGAACCTCGAAGACCGAAGCAGGAGATATTTATCATCTTTTGGTGCGTACAGGTGATCGGGTAGACGACGCACGAGCGGAGTCTTAAAGTTCGTCCTTTCTCTCCTAGCTCTCCAACTTGTGAGTGGCTTATTTTCTATTAGCACCCTTCTACCAAGTCTTTACTCTAATAATAATTGACTCATGATGGATCCCGCTCTAATTATCATAATAAGAATAAAACCGAGTCAAGAGAAAGATGAGTTAGATTTGAAAACACTTGAAATGCTTGTCACATAGAATGCTCAAACGATCGCATTGATGCGTGCTTGTCCACTATGCATATATATATTCATGCTTCAGTTGTAGCTAGAACTTATTCTATATAACTGTACGAATGTATTATGCAAACTATATTGAAATACAATTACCGGACAGGAAGACTATGCCAAATGTACTATGCTAAAGTAGATGTATACATTCTTGTGGTTTGAATGCTTTATCTATTGACTTAGTATAATGCTTAATTCGGTAGGACAACTTGTGTACAAGGTTTAGTTCCTGCGAACAGTGCCTGGGGTACTGGGGCCATTTCGTTCTGGAAGAAACTCGGATAGCTGCGCTAGCAAGACTAGCGAGGGTAAGGCGGGGGAGGCCTTGGAGCGGGGCTAGCTACCCGAGCTGCAAGGGTCACCGCTTACTGTAGCTATTGTCCATGGTGGCAATGATATGTCATGACCCAATGTACATATAATTCTGCATTGCTTGCTTAACTAATGGTGTCTTCGTGGCAGGGAAGAAAAATGGTAAGTTTTATGCAGGCAGTTCAGACGGGAAGGTAAAAGTTACTTAATGGTAGCACGTTTGTTCTGTAAATCGCATATTCAATGCTTGCATATAAATTAAACTAAGGCAAGATAGAAAGACCACAATAATATTGCATGTTTCATATGAACAAACTTGGATTTGGTTAGTTGGGTTAGCTCGCCCTCACCAGTACTTTTCATAGTACTGACCCTCGTTGCAGCAGGTTCCCCGAGCCCGAGCGACGCGGCAAAGAGCTAAAGCTTCTTCCTTTTCCAACCCGTCCAGTATCCGACACACTCCGTCCGTGACTTTTGAAGCTTGTACAAAGCACTTGGAGCAGGCGCAACCCTTATATGCGGCTCCGTGGCAAGGCGATAGCTTCGCCGGCAGGTGTTATGTTGTATTGCTTTAAAGTTTTAGTAAAGGATGTGATGTATGGGAATGGCTATCTCATTTTGTATCCAAGTTGTAAGCCCCAGTGGCATCCTTCTCGTTTTGGGTCAAGAGTCTGTAAACAGATGTTCATTATCAATAAAAAGGAAACTTTTCTATGCCTCAATGTGTGTTATCTTATTTGCGTACTCTGTTGCATATGTTCTAAAGATTATTACTATGCCTAGGCCTTGTGCACGCGCACCCTACGCGTGCAGGGCATCACGCCTGGGGCACGATTATCGATTAGGCGAAATTGGGGCATGACAACTTGGAGCTTGCAGCCGTGGTTTTTTGCTCTAAAGCTATTGAGACATTACTTATATGGGGAACGAGTGGAGATCTATACAGACCACAAAAGCCTCAAGTATGTATTCACGCAAAAAGAGTTAAATATGAGGCAACGTCGGTGGCTTGAGTTTATGAAGGATTTTGAGATAGAGTTTTATTATCATCCGGGCAAGGCTAACGTAGTAGCAGACGCGTTAAGCCGGAAACCAGCAGCTTACATCTTGACAACACAGAGGGAGTTATTGGAGGACTTGCAAGAGCTTGGCATAGAAGTGATATTACCCGAAGCAGATGGGACATTAGCCAACTTGCAAGTACAGTCATCACTAGTAAAGAGGATCAAGATAGCTTTGCCTACGGATGCCAGATTCAGGAGATTGAAAAAAAGGACAGAGGCCGGAGAGCAGACGGGATTGCGCATTAATGATGACGGGACATTACGATGTGGTGATCGTCTATATGTTCCCAATGGAGAAATTCGACAGGAGCTGATGGCAGAAGCTCATAGTTCGATATATTTTATTCATCCTGGAGGCACCAAGATGTACCGTGACTTGCGACAGCACTTTTGGTAGAATGGGATAAAAATTGAGAGAGAGATCACTTTGTAGCCAAATGTCTAGTATGTCAGCAGGTGAAGGCGGAGCATCAGAGAACAGCAGGGCTACTGAAACCACTTTCGATTCCTGAGTGGAAGTGGGAGCACATCACTATGGTCTTCGTCACGGGTTTCCTAAAAGTCCAAGTGGGAGAGATACAGTATGGGTAATAGTGGATCGACTCACCAAGTTTGCACACTTCTTGCCTTTTAGAGTTGGCCAGTCTACAGAAGCTTTGGCTAACTTATACATAAGGCAGATCATGAGGTTGCACGGTATTTTGGTCAGCATCGTGTCAGACAGGGATTCGCATTTTATATCTCATTTTTGGAGAAGTATGCAGGAGAGTCTTGGGACCTCATTACATCTTATCACCCATACATAGATGGGCAGTCTGAACATACTATTTAGACACTGGAGAATATGTTAAGGGCTTATATATTGGACCTTAGAGGATCATGGGAGGACCACCTACATCTTGTGGAGTTTTCTTACAACAATAGCTATCAAGCGAGCATCCAGATGGCACCATTTGAAGCATTGTATGGAAGAAAGTGTAGGTCTCCCGTGTATTGGAGTGACGTGGGAGAACGTCAGATTCTGGGACCAGAGTTGGTAGTCAACACCGTAGAGACAGTGAAGAAGATACAGGGGCACTTGCGAGCAGCGCAAGACAGGCAGAAGCAGTGGGCAGATCTTCATCGTCGTCCCTTGGAGTTTAAAGAAGGCAATCATGTCTTCTTGAGGATATCACCTACTAGAGGCACTATTTGATTCGGAAGGCGTGGCAAGTTGAGCCCAAGGTATATTGGACCATTTGACGTGCTAGAGAGAGTGGGAGAAGTGGCATAACGACTTGCACTACCACCTTCACTCGAGGAAGTACATGATGTATTCCATGTATCGGAACTTAGGCGATATGTGGCAGACAATAGTCATGTTCTCGATCACTCTGAGATCGCCATTGGGCCGAGCTTGTCATACCAAGAGCAACCCGTGGGGATCCTTGATCGTCGAGAGAAAGTGTTGAGGAATCAGTCTATTCCCTTGGTCCGCGTGGCATGGAAGCATTGCGCGCCAGGAGAATCCACTTGGGAGAGAGAGGACAATATGCGCAAACATTTTTTGTATCTATTCGTAGACCACGGTATAAATTTACTTTGTTCATTTCTACCTCATACCATCCTTGATTTTCTATCGTAGCTTAGTTTTAATTTCGAGGACAAAATTTTTATAAGTTGGGTAGAATGTAAATGTCACGATCCGCACCCGGTTTAGGGCACGAGTGCGTGGGTACGTCCAGCCTACGCCGCAGCATCGGCGGTAGAACGCTGTCTAGGTCATGTAACTATCTAATCAAACTCATGTGAATACCCAACTCCATAAGGAGACGTGGATATCATAAAATAATGCTAGAAATACTCAATCACATAGACTAAAGCACGATGAGATATCAAGGCAAGCAAGAAATACAAGACAAGTCTAACGACAAAATAATCATACCTGCAATCATTAACTTCCAATCCCCAAGTGTGTCAGAACCAGTCTACTAAGGTCACAGTCTAGAAAAATATTTTCCAGTCAGGAAGGAGCAAAGTACATCTCTAAATAGCAGTTCTATATTAATGATATAAACTATGTAGCAGTTCTAGATGGAAATATACCAGAAGCATGTATAGGTACGAGAAATAAAAGAAATACTGGAAATACTGTAAGTAAATGCAGGAGAAGAAACAATATGTCCATGAGCAAGAACCTATGACTAAGTGTATGAGTACTAACTTTAATATGTGATCGGCTTGGGAACTTGATCAGGCTGGTTACATGTGATTAGCTATGATTCTTGTAAGGTCAGGCTAACCGTTGGTTAGCTATGATGCATGTAGAGGTCAGGCTAATCACACGTAACAGCTATGAAGCATGTAAATGGTCAGGCCGCACCCGACGTGAGATGTAGGATGAGCTATGATGCATGTAAAGTTGGGTATGATCACATATCTACACTAAAATACTCCCCACCCCCGACTGGTATAGTAGATCCAATCATGGTACGCTATGGCACGAGATTCCCTAGGGAGGTAGCAAGTCTCCCCGGAAATCAGTGTCTGTACATGCACAAGATAACAAGAAAACAGGTCTTGTACAAGCTACACCATGAATAAGGAATAACATCTCATGACGAGATCCGTGTATACCAATCCGTGTAACCAACGTGTCAAGAGCATGGATATCTACACTAGATACAGTGAACATAGGAGATATCATAAATTAGAAACTAATCAGAGAATGTACTCGCCTTGGGTCCTTAGCTGTCAATACCAATGTCCTGTCCCAGAGTATCGTCTGGAGAATCCGACAGTCCTATAAACATATAATAGTATCACTTGTATCAGGTGCTACACTAACAATCAATAGAAATACCCTGGCCTCAGGGCTATGCCAGGCATGGCTCTAGTCAACTAGGGTCATCTAGTAGGGATACGTATATAGTACACATTTACACTCAGGGTATATACCAATAAAAACGTATATAATATATATATATAAGTGTCTATTAGTAATTATACAAAATACGTATATGTGTATATACACTAATAGATGTATATAAATATATATTTTTATACCAAAATACATATTTGTATATATATATCAATCAAACATTTTATATATGTATATTAACAAATCAAAGAATGTATATAATGCCACCCTCCTCAAGGTGATCCCAAATGAAATAGCAGTTAGTTCCAATGGGTCCGGAGTAGTCCAAATAGCTAGAAACTATATAAAGAAGTCCAAGATCGGAGTTTGGCACGAAAATCGAGATAAGGATACCAGGCTAATAGGGGAAAGGGTCGTTTGTTTGTAATTAAGGTAACACCTTAATTTAATGAAAATCATTTTGAAATTATTTTGAACAATAATTACAATAAAAAGTTTATTTATAAAAATCTAGAATTTACGTAAAAGCCAATATATTTTCATTTATAGTACAATCGGTCACCGATCCAAATAAATAAATTTTGAACTAATTTTATTATTGAAACTATACTTTATTTTATAATATAAACCCCACAAATTATTATATTTTTACATAATCAAAACCCTTATAATTATTTCGCAATTACTAATTACATAAAAACTACTAATTGCATATTAATATAACCAAGTCCTTATATATAATACATAACTGAAATCATACACATAATAAATAACTAAATTCATACATTGTAAACAATAAAACTAATTATATTTTAGTTACTAAACTAATTACATGAAATTACTAAACTAAATATATTTAATTACTAAACAAATTACATTAATTACTAATTACATTTATTACTAACTAATTATAAATTAACTAATTGATTATGAAATTAATTAACTATTACATATAAATTAACTAAATTTACTAACTATTACATAACTTAAACTAACACAGGATTACAGAACTGACGAAAGGAAGGAGGGGAGAGGGAAGTCGGCTCACGATGGGGTTTTCTCCGGCGTCGGCGCGGGGAAGTCCGCCGGGGTCGGACCGGCAAGGCGTCGGCGGTCAAGCGGTCGTCTCGGGCGGCGGCGGTCGAAGCTCGAGAGCGGCGGCATCGCTCAACGGATCTGAGGCGGCGGTGCTCGGTTCGAGAAGGCGACGGATCTGCTCGAGGCGGCGGTGCTCGGTTCGAGGAGGCGGCCACGGCTCGAAGGAGGAGGAGTCGTGTGTCGGGGTGGATCTGAGGTGGCACAATCGAGGTACCGATGTCAGATCCGGCGGATCTGAGCTCGATTGGGCGGATCGACGCAGAGTCGGACACGACGGAGCTACTGAAGACGACTATGGTGATCGGATGGAGCTCGTCGACGAATCAGCGACCAACGACGACGGCTAAGTCAGATTTAGGGTTAGGGAAGGGTTTGCTGTGTCGGGGTAGATCGTGTCCGGGGCTGGACACGATGGATTCGATGTGCTGTGGACGTGTCCGAGTGTTGGACACAGGGTTGGGTGTACTGTGGTAGGGATGTGTCCAGATGGTGGACACGAGGATGATGTTTGTTGTGGTGGAGGTGGATGTGTCCGGGTGTGTCGGACACGAAAATCTGGTTGTAATGTTGTAACCGGTCACAGGAAATGAATGGATACGATAGGACACCCGGGGTCGGACCCGAGGCCAACACGGCTGACACGGTAATGTTGGACACACGGACACGAGCACACAAAATGGTGGTGGCTTGTTGGCTTATGGGAATTTGTGAGGGCTAGCTAGGGTTTCTTGGGAATGGTGATGAGAGACTTAAATAGGGAGAGAGGGTGTGGGATGAAGGGTGAGGATTGGCCCAAATAATGAATGGCCCAGATTAGGTATGAATGAGTTTTCATGTGGGAAAATGAGGGTGTGAATGGGAGACGGTAAACTGGTAAATTAATAGAAAAAATATAATTTAAGAAAAATATTTTAAGAGGCTTCCAAGGCTAACTAATTCCAAATTAGCTACTAATTAAACCCATATTTCAAAACCCTAGAAATTATGTAATTTATTTATTCACTATTCCAAAATGGATATAAAAATTTATTATGAAGAAAACAACTAGTCCTTCAATAATTTTATTAAACAAATAATTTTATGATTTCAAGCCAATAAATATTCGAAGCTAGAGTATTATATATATACCATTATTTATTTATTTATTTTATAATAAATCAACATTTAGAAAAAATGATTTTTTTTTATAAAGGATTTTAAATTACCTTCTAAAATCAAACATTGTTCAAAATTAAATACAAGAATTCAAGGAGAAAATATCTTATAAACTTGGTATTTAAAATAAATAAAAATCTAATTATTTCGGAATTTGGAAATCGGAGGTTACAGTAAAACCCCCTAATTTTAAACATTATAATTATTTAATTAATCATTTAATTTATTTATAGTATTTTTTAGTTAATTAGAAAATAGAATTTATTGAATTTTAATTACTAGGTAAACACTCATTTAGAATTATTGCACAAAGACTATTATTTTTATTTTAGGAATCGTTGAAGAAGAGGGATAGATTTTTAGAATTTATTTTGGGAACAAATATTTTTTTATATATATACCTCGAATATATATGTAAATAATGTATAGTAATAATAATAATAACAATCTTAGTAATAATAATAGTAATAATATTAGTAATAGTAGTAGTAGTAATAAAAGAAATATAAAAGAAAAAGAAAAGAAAAGAAAAAGAAATTAAAACCCTAGTTACTAAAACCATTAACCACTAATCCCTAATTAAACCCTTAACTAACCTAACTAACCCAAGCCCTAAGCTAATCCCTAGCAACTAAACCCACAGCCCAAAACACCCGCCGCGGCTACAGGAGCCCGACCCTCACCCCGCGGCTTTCCTTCTCACCCTCGCCCTTCTCTCTATATATATGTAATGACTCGAAACCCTAACCCTAACATAATCATCTTACACCTACTCACCGACACCGACCTAAGACCGCCGCCACCGGAGCACCGCGCAGCCGCCCGGAACCAACGTCGACCACGTACGCAAACCCGCGCGACCGCGAGCAGTCCGCGACAGATTCGCAGCGACGACCCCTCCTTCAAGCAAAGTTCCCCGGCTCATCGCTCGACCGATTTCCAATCCGTCTTCACCGGTATGTTTACAACCTATCCCCTCTCAACTCTGTAAATTAGTTTCCATCGAACAGCGCTTAACACTAGGTAGAAATCGAGGCCAAGTTGAAGAAAAACCACATCTTTTAAACTGCAGAAAACTGTTTCAATGACCTATGTTTAGAGACTAATATCTTCTACCACAGACATCCAAATTTAAATCTACCTTTTTCTATGTGAAGAATATATAACCAAGATTATTTCCTGTTAATTAGATTATTTTATTTTTGTTAAATGCAGAGATAAACAGGGTTGAAAGTCATGAAAAACTTATTTTTAAAACTTTAGAAATTGTGATACGAAGCGCGCTCCGCCAAACGGGACCACCCCATCACGTACCAATTATACTGAAAGGCGCGTATGGTATGTCCTGACGTATGGACTTTCGCAGAAACTGATTTGGACGTGTGTGCGCGTCAGAATCAAACTGTATCCGTAAAAAGTCTCAATATCGCGACTTTTGTAAAATACCGCACCATTTTGTGTACGCTCGTCGAAATATGACAAAACTTGTGCCATTATATTTGTGGTATCACGCTAGTCCTGTGAATCAAGTTTTACGCAATTCTGAGATAGTTGACTAAGTCGTATATTTGTGGGCCCCACGGTTGACTTTAAGAGCGAAATTACGTTCGGCTTACCGGAATCCAAAATTGGACATACCGTTGAGTTCGTATTGACGTTTAAAATTTGTTTGACCTATAATTTGTCCCATTTAGAGACCTTTATCTCTGGCACACATTTCGGTACAAAGTGGGCCACATGTGGACCCCACTTTGACTCAAAATTACTGTTTTGCCCCTGTGTCCAAATTGGACAAAAGGGTAGTATTTTCTAGCTATCTCGCTGATTCTGGGAACGTTGGTGATGTTTATTTCAGCATCCGGAGACGTTTATTCAGAGGCCTTGGCTTCTGATCCTATGTACTTGACGTCTTGACGCTTATACTATACAGATTTCTTGTCAGGCAAGTATACCTTGCCATTGTACTGTGATTTATATTCCATATGATGCATGCATTTTATTTCTGTCATTTAGTTCATATATTTTAATTGCTATATAAACTGTGCGTCCAAGGATAACTTGGGTGCAACGACGGAAGCGTCATATTCTGTTTTATTAATATATATGCATGTTGACCTAGTTTATGAGATCACCCCATTATCATGAGGCATTCTTTTGTTTCATTGGCCCAGACACTGTGACTATACGAGTGTGAGTCTCATGTAGGACACGGACTTGCATACTCGGTTGGCCACTGGTACGTATGAGATGTGCGATAGGGAATAACTGCTAATAGAATTTGCATGCTAGAAGACTTGGCAGTTATTAGAGGTATCATCGTATCATGGATATGACATGCTTAGAGCATGGGGTGGGGAGGATAACAAGTAAGGCGTTTGGGCTCCTTTGCACTTTCCTTGTGTAACCCGTACGCTCCGTCGGAGATGCACGGTCATGATGACCCCTATATTATTACCTGGCGGCCTCTGAGGTTCAAAAGACATCATGCTTTGTAGGCTTCTGATTCTCCGAGAGAATTATGCCAATCCCATTTTAGCCAGATAGCCCACTTGTTGGAAAGTTATTCTCTAAGTGCATTCACTTAGACGGTTAGGCGACCCATTGATGTTTACTTTTAGTACTTTATTAGCATGCTACTATGTATCTTGTTACTTCCCTCTGAGGACCTGGTCCCTTTCTAGGTATAGACGTACAGGATTATCCACAGGAGTACGGACCCGGACCTGATGCTTCATTACAAACTAAGGAGGTCTTATCTTTAGAGTTCCTTTGGTTCATCGCAGCTGATGTATATTCTAGTTGCTATTTTCTTATTGACATTATCTTATATTAGAGTTTGATCTCTTTTCTCATTTAGTAGTTTTTAGTATGGTCGATTGGTAGTGGATTTATTTTCACCCGACTATCATTCATTGATACTTCATATTTGAGATTCAGTTACTTATTCCTATTTATTAATTTATGTTGTGGATGAGTTATAGATTGCATGTGACTTGTGTTGACAGTATATTACCACTTGTGGATTTGATATTCATAATACAGCGTACGTATGTGTTATGGTTTCCATATATTGGAGTCGCCATATACATACTGCTGGCATGTTGCGTATTCCTAGTCCTACGTATTTTGGGACTGGGGTGTGACAGTTCCCTTGTGGTACTTGTTGTTTTGGGGTCTGACCACACTGGTTTTGTATGGCCAGATATCGGAACAGGACCGCAGGATCTCCCGTACTTTTCGTCTCAATATGGTGAACACCAGGAGCACCCGGGGCCATGAGTGGGTTCTTCTTTCATCACCCACTTCATCTTGTATAATTATTCTTTGAGGCATTTAGCCATCGAGCACTTGTTTAGCTCGTATTTTAAAACTTGACATTCTATCTTGCGGGCCTACATGTAAAGCATATTCGAGACTATAGCTAGAGCTGATTATGTAACATTGTACTTTGCTAGTCCTTTATTTTGGTAACTAGCTTTATAATCATCTGGGTATGTATAGTTTGGGATGCCTGACTATTATATGTTGGTGATCATACATCTTGTAAAGTTGTTGCTTGCTTGAGATTGAGACACCTAAGATTCTTGACCCATGATTGCCTGATGGATTGTAGAGTAAACCCTCACATGTCTAGACATTTGTAACCATATCTTGGGGTATAGAGTACTCTGGTATATGTAGTTGGCTTTGTCTGCCCCTGTTGTCCAGTATTCTGGTTCTGGGCATGACACGGCTTAAGTGGTGGCCCAGGCAGGTCTAAAAATTTAGAAGTATAGGGGGTATACCAATGTATTTTAGATGTCTAAATCATGCTACTCCTTGATCTCCTCCAGTGTCGAATTTATATCCCTAAAATCTTGATTCAATATCTACTTTGATCCTCGATCAATCTTGTTCGTCCCGTTGATGACCTTGTGTCCTTTATCTTTTAGGGACATTGTTCCTGGTTCTTCTGATCATCTAGCTAGAGTTCCTTCACTAGCAAGACAGCATCCCGATTCCCAGCAAATCCTATAGGTTCAGCCTTAGCATTCCGGGGTCGGGTATAGAACAGCTCAAAATGAGGAACCTCAAATCCAGTCAATACCACCTGTGCAACCAGTACCTGATACAGGAGTGGACAACAGTGTACTAATTCGTATCCTTCAAGAATTATTGGCATCTCAAGGATGTCGAGAGGATGTACTCATTCAGTCAGTACACGGAGATTTGGAAAGAGGCGGACCTCGTGCCAACAACTCGACAAGCAACTTTAACTGCCTCCAACCCTCATATTTTTATGGCACCGAGGATGCAATTGCATCAGACATTTGGCTTCAGGATACTGAGGCTATTCTAGAGGCAACCGAAGTTCCGGCTAGAGAACAAGTCTCGGTGGACTCGATTATAGTTGCTAGATCTGGTCTGAGACTGGTGGACAACACAGATGGTTTTACTAACAGTACCCGTCCCCTAGGCCGCATTTAGCGAAAGGTTTCAGGTTAGATACTTTGATACGGTATCGCGTTATGATCTGCAACAAACGTTTAGTAACTTGAAGCAGATGGGAAGGACTATTGACGGCTACACGACAGAGTTCTGTAGGTTAAGTCGGTTTGCTCCTACCTTGGTGGCGACCGAATTAGACAAGCAATGAGGTTCCAGTAGGGACTTCACCTAGAGATCATATTTATAGTAGAACAACACGAGTTTTAGACTTTTGATGCTGTGTTAAGAGTAGCAATGAGGCATGAGTATACCTCGCAAAGAATAGTGGATAAGATTGGAGGTCGTAAGAGGACCCATACTTTAGGCGGTTCTTATAACCAGTCTTCAGCACCAGCCCCGGTAGTTAGGGCTTTAACTATCGGATCTCCAAGGAGGTCAGTTTCAACAACCACAGTTTAGCAAACAGTACCAACTCGAGCTGCAACCCCTGAGGTACTATCGTCATGCTGGATAGGATACTGAAACTGCCCCTGAAACTGTGCATATAACTATGCTCTGCGCGGCCTTACCCTCTTATTTTGATATAGTATAGGACATTGTGCCGACAACTATACTGCTAGTGCTGGCTCACTCTGATCAACCATTATAGGAGGTAATCTCTTAAGGGATTGGGATGCATGAGGTGGTGTTTTAGGTGTTGGTAATCATCCTCGAGGTGACGGATATGGGCAAGTGCTAACTGAATGACCTTTATCTACACATCTGAAACATCACCTATTATCATTCCAACAACCTGATCTGATATGTCATATCTTCTCATAGTAGGTACATTCTTTTAGTTCTGCCAGATATTATTGCTGGTAATACTCCGGTGCTGGGACCTGGGGTGCAGCTCATCGTCCGGGTGGTAGTTATCGTGGACAAGAAGCAACCACATGATCTAGCTCTCAACAAACCAAACTGAGATGGTTGGCTCATCGACAAGCTACACTGGTGTATCCTACCTTTCCACAGAAGGAACATGCAACTGGTATCTCTTAGTATAGATGATTGTAAGCTGGTGATAGTGAATGGTGATGAATTGAAGAGCCTGACATGGACGCATGATTCCTCTTATGATCCTCAGCTGCTGATGTAGTCCTCCTGGCTATATGCCCATGCCCTCGTGATGCATCTATAGTAGACTGGGTTGGATATGCTGACTGACTGGATGGCTGGTACTATCGTACCCCAACATGTACCTTTTTTGGCTGCAAGTCCTCGGCTTGAAATACCTCTGGCATTTCTTGCCCACTCTGCTCTATCAACATCTGGATACTCTGTTAGAGAATAAGTCATTGTTGTTGCTGTGAATACATTATTTCCTTGATAATCCCTAGTAGTGAATACATATCGGGCTGATTTGGTACTACCTTTGCTCGTCTAGCTGACTGCACTAGTGGTACGGGTCGCCCTGACTCTCGTGCTGCCTCAACTGATTGCTGGCCAACCATTGGCACGAATTGATAAAATTCTGACAAAGGATCCTTAGGAATAGGAATGGTGTCCCTGAACAAATAAGGACACCAAGTATCACTAACAAACATGGAAGGACCAAAGATCAATAAGCAACTTATCAGTTCAAGAAATTCAAAGTTAACGAGGTTAAAGAATTTCAAGAAAACCAAAATTATGGATTGAGATTATAACAATATGAGTCCCCCCACAAGTCTAAAAAATAGACATGCATGGGCCACCACTAAATTCTTGTCACGCTTCGCTCCCAAAATACTGGGTAAATACGAGGACTGACATGGCCAACTACACCTTACAGAATACCGAAGTAAGCTGCAATGTGCTAAGGTTGTCAAGAAGATAAATTGGTGGACTCTAGCATGCTATGACATCATTCCTAAGGCAAAAAATCCTAGTATCTTAATCCAACAACAATAATAATAAGAGTATATCATACATGAATGTAAAGAGGCATCCCAAAATATATACCACATATGATCATGAAGCTAGTGAATACAAAATATTATAGTAGCAGAGTATAAGTATACATGATCTAATATACCAATCATGGTCTAATATATATATCATGTTGACCGAAGTCAGAGAAGTAGTCTCAGAATAAAAGGGGTAACACTACCCCTTGTAAAATACCACAGAATGAAGTAATCAAAATAAGGGGTGAAGGAAGAAAACCCACTCGCAAGCTTCGGTCGCATTAGTGTATGCCATCTTGCTGGAAGTACATAGGATCCTGATTCTCCTCGGGTAGATATGGCCAAACAAAACTAGTGGGGTCAAAATCCCAAGCAACAAATACCACAAAGGAGCTCAAGTTGATAGACAAAACAAAACACAACATAAGAAGAAAAAGAGACATATTAAAATAAATGCGGGTCGAGACATATACGGTACCAATGTACTCGTCTCAACATATAAATGGAAGAATTGATGCATTGATAACAAAATAACTAAAAGGAAGGATAAGGCGACGAGCGACAAGAGTGCCTAGAAACTACTCTGGATCAGGACCATAATCCTTAAACCAAATAAGGACCTAAGTTGTAGCCCTTCACCCGAGCAGGACTTTGCACTCTAACCACACGTTGAAGAAATAAACTAGAAGAGCGAGCTAAAATTGAAGAAACAAACATTCATTGCATGGCCAAATATCTCTACGGCTTGCTATAATTAATTAGCTAGGATTATCACAACCTAGTTACTAACAAATGCATATTTTGAATAATATTGCTACCACCGGCACTACAGTCAACCCGGATTGCCAAAGGTACACTTGTCTAGTACTTATAGTGCACATCACAAACAATGATGGATAAAGAACTAAAGCAGATAACTAATAGTATAACACAACATAACGTAGCCATAAACTGGTTTTGTAAACATAACTTGTTTTGTAAACATAAACTTATTTCGTAAACATAAAATGATTTTGTAAACATAACTTATTTATAAATTGTCTTGTAACATAAACTGAAACTAAAACAAAACTGGAACATATACTGGAGTGCATATAATGAAATACATAATATTTTGAACCTCAACTCAATAACAACTTGTAGTTCCGCAGTACATCACAAATATTGTAACCACATTATGCAACAAATTATATAACTGTAGAAGCATAAAAAAATCAAGCATGCCGCATAAAGGTCATGCCCCCTCAACAAGCCACAGAGAAGCCACATGTGACCTGAACAATCAAGCCGCAGAAGAGCCACATGCGGCCAGATCAAACCAAGTCGTAGAGAATTCGCATAGTATATTATATGCGTCCTGAATGACCACAAAGCAAGGAGGCCGTACAAGGACCCCTTGACACAGATTTCGATATCTGACAGAAGCTCTAACATATTACTTATCACTTTGAGACACTTTGAGACTCGTGAAGACGGGGGCTCAAAAAAAGATAATAAGTCACATCAGTACATTAATTGCTTTGACAAACGTGCCATGCCATGTGTCCTACGTATGCGACCTCGTCGCCATGCAGCTTAAGTGTCCATTCGAGCAAAAAGCCCGACGAGAGTTTGCATGCGGCCATGCCATCATGTGGCCAGAGTGTCCATCCGACCAAGGCCCAAACGAGAGCACCTATGCGGCTACAAGACTCATGCGGCCTTGCCATCATGCGACCCGAGCGTCCATTCGACCAAGGCCAAACAATAGTACATATGTGGCTACAAGACCCATGCGGCCAAAGCGTCCAGACGACCAAAGGCCAAACAAGAGCTCGTATAAGACCGTGCCATCATGCGGCCAAGTTGTTATGTGGCCTCCAGCTCACAAGATCTTCCCATTACAACTACAGAGATCTTCGGATAGTTGGTGCTGACTATGTGTCCAGCTGACCAAGTCACGTACACAACGGGTTAAAAATAATCCCGATATCTCTTCAACATTATGTCTCAACCAAGACCACATGGCAATCTGCCCATGGGGCCGATCGTCCTTGCTTGGACGCGATGCCGTGCAAGCCAAAGTTGCGCTTGCACCAGGTAACGTACCTACACAAGACACAAGATGGACGAAAATATACATATATAGTCACAGAGTAAAACACAGAGAACCAAAGTTGAACACATTTGATAGGCACACAAAATACTTTCATTTTATTGAATACTGAAGATTTGGATTACAAAGTGCTTGCTTGGTTGAGTTACAAAATATTCCTTAGAAGGCTTACAACTCTTTTTATATTCCCAAAACTAGCCACAACGCCCATTACATTACATCCTTGTAGTAGGACCAAAATAACAAAACATCTAGTAGATGAGGAGTAGCCCACTGGAGAGGTAAGCAACGGAGGAAGCAGCACGAACACAGTCCTATTGAAGGGTGCGCACACGCTGATTCAGGTTCAGGATGCTTGCCAAACTCTCGCTTCCAGTACATGGATATTTGCCCACAAACGTGGGTCAGTACTACCGCATGTACTGGTGAGCGACCGTGGCCAAACTCACCTTAGAAATCCACACTAAGTAAGCATATGAAGCTAACATTATTAGGTGATCTTTCTGGTTGTCTAGTTTCTTTTTAACAATTCATGTAAGAAAACATAGACGATGTATAGCATATGCATATGATAATCTTACCCACGGCCGAGCGGTTATCCCTGCAGCAGACACACAAGTTAGTCACAATTTACATATGTGCATGAACTTATGTATCAATCTTCGATGTCAAAACGATAGGTATGCAAGAAGGTAAACCTAGCATGCGCCCTATCTATATGACGGTCCATGAGTTTCCCCATTATTGGACAACAACACCCTCTAAGATCCTGAAGGATCGGACGTCAGGGTGCTCTCATAATCCCTTCCGGACCGACCGATTCTCAGTGCCCCAGAAACCGATCGAGAGACTATTACCTTGTGCACAAGTTGTCCAAGACCCATGCATGACAAGCAATATTTCATAAATCAACTTCTTTTGATGCACAACATTAGCAAGCATATAATAATCTAATAGCCACACCCCCCAAGATCCCGAAGGACCGGACGTCAGGGCGGACTACTAGACTCTTCTCATTCTTCTTTTACACTTGACACAAACACTAACCATGACGTTTCAATGCATGATATAGTGATGCAACAAGTAAGTAAGGGGCAACATTCATTTGAAGTAAAGCAGGAACTCTATGTGAATTTGCATGCAGTTCATTTCTTTAGCTTATCTTTTTAGTGAGGCAACATATTTCAAGTGAACTAGAGATTCTTTTATTAGGCATGTGAACTGAAAGATTCATCGAAGGGCCTAAGTCACTCACCGAATGAATCGAACGAGAGGATGGGGAAGCCTTAAGCGACGTTCACTCTTTGGTTATGCGTCCTGAAAATACAACAATACTTGGTTAGCATACTTCGATCTCTTTTCCTTATGATTCGAAAAGAACACGCAAGCGAGAAGGCGAAATCATGAAAACCAAGTCATCGAAAGCAACTCAAAACACAAAACAACACAAAACCAAGAAGCAAAGCAACCAACGAAAACTCTTGGACTCATTTTAATAGAAGCCATTCGATTAATTCGAAGGGTTCATTGCACTTCGTCCGTGTTGATTTGGCAGTAAGGTTTTCTCGAGACTCGATTCTCAACCGAGTCAAAGCAGCTTAGTGTTCCATAAGTAACCGTTCGGAGCGGGGCATTACATACTACCCCACTGAGAAGAAGTTTTGTCCACGTAACTTAAGAAATCAAGGAGGCGATATATGATGCATCAAGAGATCAAAGGAAACAGACTCACCAACATCGTGTCCACTCTTATCACGCTCAATATTCAACTGATAAACTCTCGACCTTCTTATCTGATCAGTTGGGTCAAGAGCAGGACCTGGAGGGGTATGAGTTTCTACACCTGCATCATCCCCTGGGTTCTCAGTGACTTTCCTCTTCGGGCAATTTCGAGACTCATGGCCAGGTTGCCCACACTTATAATACAGCCTATTAAAGGCAAAACAAGTCTCTTTAATGTGACCAGTACGGCCACAATAACTGCAAACTTTTCCGCGGTTCTCACCCACATTGGCCTGTTTCTCGGGATCTGCTTTCTTCTCACCATTGTGGTATCGTTTAGCAGGAGGGTTTCGAGGAGCAGGTGCCTTCTCCGGAGCACTTTGTGGCATAAACTGCTCATTCTGCACCGCTGCCTCAAATGCTTGGATGTACGTTTTGCACTTCCGGTTCATAACATCTTTTCTCAGATTATCGTTTAAGCCTTTTATGAACCGATGTGTGCGGGCTCCCTCATCAGGAATCATTGAGCTAGCAAACTTAGCAAGTTTGGAAAATTCTTACTCATAATCTTCGACGGACATGTTCCCTTGCTTAAGTTCGGTAAACTCGTCTTCTTTTCTCTGCCTGACAGCTGGCGGAAGATATTGTGCAAGGAATGCTTCCTTGAACATTCCTCAAGTGATCCTACCGTCCTGATGCTTGGTGGCGAGATCTGCTTTCTTAATCTCCCACCAATCGTGAGCACGTAACCGCAGCTGCATATCTGCACACACCACTCTCTTATTCGCAGGTATTGAAGCAAAGCTAAACAAGCTCTCCATCTTCGCGATCCTGTCCATTACCTTATCCGGCGTGGTCCTGCCTTCAAACTCCGGAGGGTTCAACTTCAGAAACTCAGCGCCTTTAAAGGTAGACTTTCCGGCCGCACGATGAGGCTCATTTGTTTCTGCTAATCCAGTACCTTGAGGCATGGTCGGGGCAGTTACAGGTGTTGTGGCGGTTCCCGATGCACCACTGTGTGCTACTAGTGTTGTCACAATCTGCGTCAGGGAGTCAAGCTGCTTTTGTTGTGCCAAAGCTCTAGCATCAGCTCGTTGCTGCTGATCCTCGAATCGTTCTTGTTGCGCAGCATGACGATCATTTTGATTCTGTAATATTGCAATCAGTCTATCCATTTGATCATCGCTCACGCTTGCTGCGCACGATGTCTCAGGGTTACTAGCACCTATTTTTGTCATCTTTGCTGCAAAAGAGAGTAGCTTGCATTAGTCTCATAATGTATTATGGACTTATTAAATGGAACGTTGGGTTTTTACACTCTTAGGGACCTTATATACTCTCGATTTACTTCTTATAGATTTGAAAATCTATTTTTAAAATTCGGGACTTTTGAAATCGCTTAAAAACTTATATCATTTTCGAAAATGATGTTTGAAGAGGCCAAGGGCGTAAAACCATGCTCTGATACCACCTGTCGTGCCCCGATCCCATAGGTGTTGATCGTCCTCGCTTGGTCCTTACGGAACCGTTCGTCCTCGCTTAGACGCGATACCGTGCAAGCCTAAGTTGCGCTTACACCAGGCAACGTACCTGCACAAGACACAAGATGGACAAAAATATACATATATAGTCACAGAGTAAAACACAGAGAACCAAAGTTGAACACATTTGATAGGCACACAAAATACTTTCATTTTATTAAATACTGAAGATTTGGATTACAAAGTGCTTGCTTGGCTGAGTTACAAAATATGCCTTAGAAGGCTTACAACTCTTTTTACATTCCCAAAACTAGCCACAACGCCCATTACATTACATCCTTGTAGTAGGACCAAAATAACAAAACATCTAGTAGAAGAGGAGTAGCCCACGGGAGAGGTAAGCAACGGAGGAAGCAGCACGAACACAGTCCTATTGAAGGGTGCGCATACGCTGATTCAGGTTCAGGATGCTTGCCAAACTCTCACTTCCAGTACCTGGATATTTGTCCACAAACGTGGGTCAGTACTACCATATGTACTGGTGAAAGACCGTGGCCAAACTCACCTTAGAAATACACACTAAGTAAGCATATGAAGCTAACATTATTAGGTGATCTTTCTGGTTGTCTAGTTTCTTTTTAACAATTCATGTAAGAAAACATAGACGATGTATAGCATATGCATATGATAATCTTACCCACGGTCGAGCGGTTATCCCTGCAGCAGACACACAAGTTAGTCACAATTTACATATGTGCATGAACTTATGTATCAATCTTCGATGTCAAAACGATAGGTATGCAAGAAGGTAAACCTAGCATGCGCCCTATCTATATGACGGTCTATGAGTTTCCCCATTATTGGACAACAACACCCCCCAAGATCCTGAAGGACCGGACGTCAGGGTGCTCTCACAATCCCTTCCGGACCGACCGATTCTCAGTGCCCCAGAAACCGATCGAGAGACTATTACCTTGTGCACAAGTTGTCCAAGACCCATGCATGACAAGCAACATTTCATAAATCAACTTCTTTGGATGCACAACATTAGCAAGCATATAACAATCTAATAGCCACACCACCCAAGATCCCGAAGGACCGGACGTCAGGGCGGACTACTAGACTCTTCTCATTCTTCTTTTACACTTGACACAAACACTAACCATGACGTTTTAATACACGATATAGTGATGCAACAAGTAAGTAAGGGGCAACATTTATTTGAAGTAAAGCAGGAACTCTATGTGTATTTGCATGCAGTTCATTTCTTTAGCTTATCTTTTTAGTGAGGCAACATATTTCAAGTGAACTAGAGATTCTTTTATTAGGCATGTGAACTGAAAGATTCATCGAAGGACCTAAGCCACTCACCGAATGAATCGAATGAGAGGATGGGGAAGCCTTAAGCGACATTCACTCTTTGGTTATGCGTCCTGAAAATGCAACAATACTTAGTTAGCATACTTTGATCTCTTTCCCTTACGATTCGAAAAGAACACGCAAACGAGAAGGCAAAATCATAAAAACTAAGTCATCGAAAGCAACTCAAAACAGAAAGCAACACAAAACCAAGAAGCAAAGCAACCAATGAAAACTCTTGGACTCATTTTAATAGAAGCCGTTCGATTAATTCGAAGGGTTCATTATACTTCGTCCGTGTTGATTTGGCAGTAAGGTTTTCCCGAGACTCGATTCTCAACCGAGTCGAAGCAGCTTAGTGTTCCATAAGTAACCGTTCGGAGCGGGGGATTACACACTTAAGGTGCGAGTAATAGATTCAAAACAAACTCTATCAGAGGTAGTATATGTCATGCCCCAATCTCTTACAAGCTCGATCGTCCCCGCTGAACTTGAATCACCACATTGCAGCGCTCCCGTAGGACGATCGTTCTCATCGGGACGTGATGTCGTACGAGCCTGGTGTTGCGCTTGCACAAGGCGATGTTATCAAACATTAAAGTTATCATCAAAATGACCAAGTTGCAGCCAAAGTCAAGTATTATGTGCCAAGCACACATCAGAGTATATGCCGCGAATCTCTCGATAGGGTCCAAATGAAATGCCACAAAGAATAATGCCACACTCTTGCTCTTTCTCTTGCCCACAAAGGTACTTACCATTTATATATTATGTCCCGTATATCCAAGCAGCACCACTACACCTGTGTATCTGAAATAATGTCCATAAACGTGGGTCAGTACACAGCTGTACTGGTGAGCGGGTAACCCACTCGTCTAAACCGACACTAAGTAGAATAATGAATGCAAACAGTTATATGGTGATCTTTCTACTTGAATTATATATTCATTTTATAGCATAGGTATGACATATTAAGGAAAATTGTAAAGCAGGTTAAACATGCAAGCATTCAACTCAAGCCAATATACAAGCAAATATATATCCAACTCAAAAGAAAACTAAAATACAAATTGTCCTACTCAAACCCAAGCAACGCGTGAACCTATCGAACTGCAATTCAAACCTCGATATCCATCCTCAAACGATGCCACAATCCAAGCCTTATAATCTAATCTTTGATATACACACTCTTACCGAGGCAAGGTGGTCGCCGCCTATACGAAAAGCACAAACCAAACCAAACCAAACCAAACCAACCCTTATCTATATGAAGTCACTGTCCAAGCCATAAAGAACTGATCAACTGCAGTTCTACCCGATCCAGACTGGGTAGCTAGCCCGCCTGGTCGTATTGAACTGCCGGCACTACGCCCAAGGCACGTTACCATTGTTTCCTCTATGGCCGAACAGTCCCGGTGCTCCGGAGCCTATCCCGTTCGAGGAAACCAAACCCTGTGCGCAACAGGTTGTCCGTGACCGATGCAGACACCAAGTGGGTATGACGAGAGGATCGAACATTCTCGCCCCACCAAACAATCCTAGACTCATCCAACCAACTATTCATAACCATTCTCCAACTTATATTCCAAGGCACCATCTCAAGTTATCCCCATTGGCACTATACCGCTTCTCGACACAATGTTCCAATTGGTGCAACACCCCTCGCTCAGAAAAATCCCGTAGCACAATGTCCCAACAGTGGCACAATGCCCTCACCGATGCAGTTGTCCGATTTCGAACCACAATTACATGCTTTGCATGACAAAGTGCCCAACTGATACTCGTGCACAGATACACGCTCGTTCGCCCGTCTTAATTGCCTCGATGTTCCAACCAAGATGATCCACTCAAGCTCCAACTGCCTACTCAAACTCCAACTGCCCAACACAAAACCAACTCAAGCCACAAATCATATCCAACCAAACAACATACACTCTATGCACGCCACAGTGTAGTAATTTTCAAGTTCTGGTCTAAGTGTTCAAGCCATTACGTGTGTTCCATATTATTAGGCATGAAGGAGTAGAGGAGAAGGGACAGAGCCCACTCACCAAGTATGATTCCGTTAAGCATCCTGCCCTGCCGATACGGTCGATCCCTTGAACCCGTGGTCCGATGCAAAGCACGATCTACTCAATTGGTATGACCGTGCGAGCAGGTCGTGCTCTCTAAATCATCCGACCGATCGGACTAAGGAAGACGGCATTATCGCTCTAATCCTGCTATCCCAGTACCGCTCTGAACAAACTCCTGATTCCATCGAACTCCGCTAGCGATCTGCACATGAAACCAACTCGATCAATACTTGTTCCCAAATCTGATAAATTAAAATATAACCAGCTATTGCCTCATTCAATCCGACTCAGCGTAATGCACCGTGCGGTTATGGGGCGTTACATAATATACCACTTAGAATCAAGTTCGTCCTCGAACCGAACCGGTATCCATTCCTTGTCGCATGTCGCTTGTCCAATTTATAACTCTGCTCCATGCAACTCACATTCTCTTGATCCAGACTCAGTATCTCGCTCGCATTAAATGCTCACAAAATTCCATATTCCCATATCCTCCTTGCAGCTCAACACGAATTCCTCATATCGCTTAATTTTGGATTATATACATATTTAAGACGTCCCTGAAATACATGCATTTCAGCCGAGCTTAGAGATAGAGAATTTGGACAAGTTATAAGGGTATCTTTATGTTCGAGGCATTCATTCATTTCACTCCCAATTAAACCAATCCTGACGTTCATTCCAACATATTCGCACAAGCACTATCCTCAAGTATGATGATTTCCCACCAACGATCTTCCCACCTGACTCAATTTAGCTCATATTCCAACTCAACTAATCAAACTCAATCATGACTCCAATTGCACCATGATCTGCATGCACTATCTCCAACTATCATCTCTTGCTACGAACGATCATCACAACTGATGCTACCCCAGCTAGGCGACTTACCCAATTATCAAACTATGCACTTAGATCAGCTCAGTCCAACACCTATTCCTTAATCTTAATACCTCACTGGGTGAACATCTATATTGAGGTTCATGTGATCCACGAAGATTTTGTCGCCATGCCATAGGGATAGTGTCACCATGAATTTGATGTGGATACACTCGCCACAATTCCTAGGTCGTACATGGAATAGTTCTTCGTGCTGCTTCCACTTCCTCGAAATATAGGATATCACCTTCGCCTTCTGTATGAGCACGCATCCCAGTCTAAGTTTTGATACATCTTATAGATCTGAGGCACATATGTCCCTTCCAGAATTACAAGGATTTGATCTGAACAAACCATTGCTTTAACTTCACAAGCTAGTTTCACAGTCGTCAATTCATATGAATGATATTCCCTTATGGGGCACGACGAGTCAGAGGCGATGCCATCTTCAAAGAATCTCATCAGTTGACTTAGGCCATTTTCACCATCGCTTCGATCTTTCGGCTGCATCTTCAGTTGAAGGCTATCCCAAGGATCTCTCAAATCCAACACTCGGTCACTTAGGCCAATCTCTAACACATACTACTCACATCCACCCTCGACGCATTCCCAAATGCGCCGCCGTAAGGGTCGTTCTATAGGTCTACAATATTTATCTCTGATTTGACGGTCAAGTCGCTAGGGTCAGCTATCCCAAAGCTACGCTCGATAATTATAAGTTATCACGATGGAAAGTTACTAAGAACCATGCTATATCTCCTCTGCAAATCTGAGCCATAATCCAACCATTCCATCCGAACGAACTTCTGACTCCGAGAACTTCATGCACTAACTCTGACGATCTGTCAACCAAACTCCGCTTAACCACCTAGAGTCTTACTATCTATCCAAGCCATAATTTGAGAACTACGCTCGTTGAAACTGTCCTCCATCAATCCGCCATTATGCCCTGAATCCATCAAAAATTTTGAAATGCTATGTTCGACTTCTCGCACTACCGCTTGCAATGATTCCCGAAACTATAGACTTGCTCCAATTCTTATCCATTTGTCATGTTTCATATTGTACGTCCAACTTGCTTAAGCAGCACAATATTTTGCTCCAACATTGCTATCTCGTTTAGCTATCTTCAAAAGTTCATCTGCCATAATCCTTGCTCTCATTTTATTTCTTAGTCCGTCTTGATTTCTCTATGTTCCGATTAGTCCACACACTCTCAATGACTCGTGCATCAGTTTCAATATAAATCTTAAATCCATATTGCCTTTACTTGTGTCTCAATCTGTCTTAGTACTACAAGTGTTAACTTCCAATCTGACTTAACATCAACTAGACTTGCCTCATGCCCGTTTATGTCTTCCGGATTATCCGTCTACCATTGTTGCACCATTTTGCCAAATTTTACTTCCGCTAAACCATGAGTCCAACTTCTCGAGCGCCAATATCCAAAATCCTTCAAGTCCGTACGAATCTATCGTATTGCCCCTCCAATCTAGATCGTGTTTTATTGCTCAACCAACAGCACCAATGTGTTTCCATAATTCGTAGTTCATGCTCGCAATCCTTTGATTCACCCATCGCTCGCTCAAGCGTATCCTAACTGTTTGTTCCTCATGCTCAACTCTCTCTTTGCATTCATGAATGCTCCACCGAACTTCCAAATCGTGCAAGCGAACTCTGATATTTGGCTTTCCATCTGATCGATCTCAACTTATTTCCAATACTTAGTCTGCCTCAATCCTTCAAATTCCAAACACTCTTTCCATTGCTTGCTTTCGTTCTTGTCCATCAGTCAAGTCCAACGATACTTTCATTTGCACAAGTCTATTCTCGATTGCTCAACTCAATATTCATTTGCTCCATTTTTCATTCTTCCTAACTCAGCCGATGTGCACCAACCAACTTATATTCCTGTTATTCTTGTCCTTTGCGATAATTCCATTTATGTCTATTCAAAATATTCTAATGCTTTTACTCACTATGTGGTATACTATTTACCACTCTGAATCAAGTTACTACTCGCATCATGATTCCTTGTACTGATCCAAGATCTGTTCGAACCATCCCTTATGCGTGATCCTGCCATCCCCAACTCAAGTCTGACACGAAACTCAGCCAACGCATGAACCATCTAACTCTTTTGTCAATCTCGCTATGCAACTCGTGCCATGTTCCATTCTCAATACCTCCAGATATTCTTAAACCGTCCGATATTTTTGCTACACGAGCAACCCGTGAAATGATCTCTTCTAAGTAATCCAACCCAATACCCAATTGTTCATTACATTTGCTGTACGAGCAACTCATGCAACGTTATCCTGATATACACAAGCCAACTCAAACCTGCTCAGCCAATGCTCTATGTGATATACCCAGCTAAAAATCAAATTCCATCCAACACATTCACTACACGAGCAACTCGTACAATGATCCATTCTCATCCGATGCTTCTACTCACAACATGCCACATAACCAATCTCGTCTGCCAACCAACTGCTCCACTGATGAAACCAGAATCTCCTGAATGACAAGCCAAACCAAAGCAACGACACACCTCTCAACTTGTTACATAAATAAAACAACACCCTACGATGCTAAGCGATCTACCGAAAACCAACGAAAGTAAAGCAACGAAAAACAACTTGCACCCACAACCAACAATATATAGACTTATTGCATGAAACATCTAATGCGGCACCGATTAGATCCAAGAGCTAAACGATATGCGAAAGCTATTTAGAGTTTATGATAAACCAAAGGACAAAGTCCGAGGAAATAAACCGGGTGTTCTGATACCAATAAGTCACGCCCCAATCTCCCGCAAGCTTGATCATCCCCGCTGAACGTGAATCACCATATAACAGTGCTCCCATAGGATGATCGTTCTTATCTGGACGTGATGCCGTACGAGCCTAGAGTTGTACTCGTACAAGGCGATGTTTTCAAACATCAAAGTTATCATCAAAACAACAAAGTTGCAGCGAAAGTCAAGTATTATGTGTCAAGCACACATCAGAGTATATGCAGCGAAGCTCTCGATAGGGTCCAAATGAAATGCCATAAAGGATAATGCCACACTCTTGCTCTTTCTCTTGTCCACAAAGGTACTTACCGTTCATACATTATGTCCCGTATATCCAAGCAGCGCCACTACACCTGCGTACTTAAAATAATGCCCACAAACGTGGGTCAGTACACAGCCATACTGGTGAGCGGGGTAACCCACTCGTCTAAACCGATACTAAGTAGAATAATGAATGCAAACAGTTATATGGTGATCTTTCTACTTGAATCCTAGATTTATTTCATGGCATAGGTATGACATGTTAAGAAAAACTATAAAGCAGGTTAAACATGCAAGCATTCAACTCAAGCCAATATACAAGCAAATATATATCCAACTCAAAAGGAAACTAGCATGCAACCCGTCCTACTCAAACCCAAGCAACGCATGAACCTATCGAACCGCAATCCAAGCCTCAATATCCATCCTCAAACGATGCCACAATCTAACCCTTATAATCCAATCTTCGATATGCACACTCTTGCCGAGGCAAGGTGGCCGCCGTCTACATGAAAAGCACAAACCAGAGCAAAGCAAACCAACTCTAATCGATATAAAGTCACTGGCCAAGCCATAAAGGACTGACCAACTGCAGTTCTACCCAATCCAGACTGGGTAGCTAGCCCGCCTGGACGTATCGAACTACCGACACCGTGCCCAAGGCACATTACCATTGTTTCCTCTATGGCCGAACGGTTCCGGTGCTCTAGAGCCTATCCCGTTTGAGGAAACCAAACCCTATGCACAACAGGTTGTCAGTGACCAATGCAGACACCAAGTAGGTATGACGAGAGGATCGAATATTCTTGTCCTACCAAACGATCCTAGACTCATCCAACCAACTATCCATAACCATTATCCAACTTATATCCCAAGATACCATCTCAAGTTATCCCCATAGGCACTATGCCACTTCTCGACACAATGTTCCAATTGGTGTAACACCCCTCGCTCAGAAAAATCCCGTGGCACAATGCCCCAAAGTTGCACAATTCCCTCACCAATACAATTTTCTGGTTTTGAACCACAACTGCATGCTTTGCATGACAAAGCGCCCAACTGATACTCGTGTATGGATGCACGCTCGTTCGCCCGTTCGAATTGCCTCGATGTTCCAACCAAGATGATCCACTCAAGCTCCAACTGCCTACTCAAACTCCAACTGCCCAACGTAAAACCAACTCAAGCTACAAATCATATCCAACCAAATGACGTACACTCTATGCACACCACAGTATAGTTATTTTTAAGTTCCAATCTAAGTGTTCAAGCTATTACGTGTGTTCCATATTATTAGGCGTGAAGGAGTAGAGGAGAAGGGACAGAGCCCACTCACCAAGTCTGATTCCGTTAAGCTTCCTGCCCTGCTGATACGGTCGATCCCTTGAACCCGTGGTCTGATGCAAAGCACGATCTACTAAATTGGTATGACCGTGCGAGCAGGTCATGCTCTCCAAATCATCCGACCGATTAGACTAAGAAAGATGGTATTATCGCTCAAATCCTATAATCCCAGTACCGCTCTGAACAAACTCCTGATTCCATCGAACTCCACTAGTGCTCTGGACATAAAACCAACTCGATCAATACTTGTTCCCAAATCCAACAAATTAAAATATAACCAGCTATTGCCTCATTCAATCTGACTCAACGTAATACATCGTACGGTTGTGGGGCATTACAATATAGACGTGATAGATTTTGTGGACCTATTACTTTTTGCACAAGTTAGTGCAAGTAATAGGTTAGAGACAAGCCCTGTCAGAGGTAATATGGACGTGGCAGTTTTTATGGACTTAATACCTCGGGCATACTCCGGATTGGGTGCGAGTGATAAGTTGGAAGAAAATTGATATCAGAGGTAATATGGACGTAATGATCGATGGTAAAGGCCAAAAAGTTTGCTCAGAGGTAATATGGACATGGCAGACTCCGGCGGAGTAGTGTATTATAGCAACAGTCCAGAGATCCTGTGGACATGAACCAACGCCCATGAAGATACAATATAGTTGTTAAATAGGGGAGTACTAGTCTAATTTAGATATAATACTTTTTGACGAACTTGTCGTTGATAGGCATCAAAAGCAAGTCGCCGTCGGGTTTTGCTAGATGGTTTGCGCCGTTGAAAAATACGGTTTTCACAACAAACGGACCCTCCCATTTAGGTTAAAATTTACCGGCCATCTTATGGGTCATAACCATCAATCTTCTTACTGTTAGGACAAGGTCACCCACTTGAAATATTCTCTGTTTTATCCATTTATTGAAGGCTCCAGAGAGATACGCTTGATACAGCTCTATGCCTGCATTGTTGGGCTATGAGCTATTTCTCGTTGAATGCTTCCAAATCCTTTAATCATCGACGATAGTTGTCGTCTGCGGTTAGTTGGTTGGAGAGAGCTACCCATAGTGAAGGGATTTGGATCACGAGCGGGAGTACCGCCTCACTTCCATATACTAAGGAGAATGACGTATTCCCAGTAGCTGTCCAGACTGTTGTTCGGTAGGCCCAGAGACATTCATCCAGCTTCTCGTTCCAGTCATATTTATTGGAAGACACAAATTTCTTGAGGAGCTTAATGATGGTTTTGTTGAACGCTTCTTCTAGACCATTTGCTGCAGGGTTTTATGTCATGGAGGCTAAGTTTTGGATTCAGTACTTGTCACAAAATCGATAAAAGGTGTGACTTGCGAACTATGGACCATTATCTGGATGATCCTACGCGGCAAGCTGAAGCAATATATGACGTGATGCTTGACGAAGTTAATCACGTTTACTGTTTTGACTTCAGCGAGCGAAACAGCTTTTGCCCATTTAGAGAAGTACTCGGTGATTGTAACGCCCCACAATCGTACGGTGCGTTACGCTGAGTTTGATTGAATGAAATAAATGCTGGTTCCATTTGATTTGTTGGATTTTGGGAATAAGTATTGATTGAGTTGTTTCATGTGTAGATGGCTAGCGGGTTCGATGGAAATTAGGTGTTCATTCAGAGCAGTACTGAGATAGCTGAGTTTGAATGATAATGCCATCTTC
This sequence comes from Iris macrosiphon, assembly GCA_036927795.1. Taxonomy (NCBI): domain Eukaryota; kingdom Viridiplantae; phylum Streptophyta; class Magnoliopsida; order Asparagales; family Iridaceae; genus Iris; species Iris macrosiphon. Next base: position 51,527,336 of record JAYESA010000015.1, read on the forward strand.
CTTAGTCCGATCGGTCGGATGATTTGTAGAGCACGGCCTGCTCGCACGGTCATACCAGTTGAGTAGATCGCGCTTGCATCGGACCACGGGTTCAAGGGATTGGCCGTATCGGCAGGACAGGATGCCTAACGGGATCAATCATTGTGAGTGGGCTCTTTCCCTTCTCCTCTACTCCTTCATGCCTAATAATATAGAAAACACGTAAATAGCTTGAACACTTGGGCTGAAACATTGGGAATCACTATACTAAGGCGTGCATAGAGTGTACGCCATTGGCTTGGTAGGATTGTGGCTTGATTTGGTTTGTGCGTTGGATAGTTGGAGCTAGAGTTGGAATATTACATTTGAGGCAGTTGGTTGGATAATTGGGATTATGCTTGGACAGTTGGAATGATGCATTGAGAGATTGGGAACATTGAGATTTGGGCGAGCGAGTGTGCATCCGTGCACGGGTATCACTTGGTCGCTTTGTCTTGCAAAGCGAGCAGTTATGGTTCAAAACCGAACAACTGCATCGGCGAGGGTGTTGTGCCGCTTGATGGGGCATCGTGCCACGAATGGGACATTGTGCCACTGAAACGGCATTGTGCCATGGGTTAGCTTTGAGCATGGGTGTTGCACCATTGGAAATACTGTGTTGAGAAGAGGCATTGTGCCTATGGGAATAACTTATGAATGGTGCCTTGGACTATATGTTGGAAGAATGGTTATGGATGTGTTGGTTGGATTATTGGCGGAACGAGTCTAGGATCGCTTGGTGGGGCGAGAATGTTCGATCCTCTCATCATACCTACTTGGTGTCTGCATGTCACGGACAACCTGTATTGCACAGGGTTTGGTCTCCTCGAACGGGTACTCCGGGGCACCGGGACCGTTCGGCCATGGAGGAGACAATTGGGTAACGCGTCTTGGGCGCGGTGCCAGCAGTTGGAATCGATCCAGGTGGGTTAGCTACTTAGCGCTGTTTCGAGGAGAACCGCATTTGATCAGTCCGATCAAAGTCCTTTATGGCTTGGCCAGTGACTTCATATAGTATAGTGTTGGCTTGCTTTTCTTTTGTTGGTTTGGCTTTCGTGTAGGCGCGGCCACCTTGCCTCGGCAAGAGTGTGCACTGTGAGATGTGGATTGTAAATGTTGGTTGAGGATGGATATTGAGGCTTGGTTGATGGTTCGACATGTTATCGTGTTGCTTGGACTTGAGCAGGACGGTTTGCATGCTAGTTTCCCTCGAGTTGCTTATATATTTGCTTGTTATTTGGTTTGAGTTGAGTGTTTGCATGCTTAAACTGCTTTACAGCTTTCCTTAATATGTCATCCCTTTGCCATGAAATGAATCTAGGATTCAACTAGAAAGATCACCATATAACTGTTTGCATTCACTATTTTACTTAGTGTCGGCTTAGGCGAGTGGGTTACCCCGCTCACCAGTACGGTTGTGTACTGACCCACGTTTGTGGGCAATATTTCAGGTACGCAGGCGTAGTGGCGCTGCTTGGATATACGGGACATGATGTATGAACTGTAAGTACCTTTGTGGGCTAGAGAAAAGAGCAAGAGTATTTCATCGCCTTCGTGGCATCGCCTTCGTGGCCTTGTCTTCGATGAGGCATTTCATTTGACCCTATCGTGAGCTTCGCTGCGTATTACTCTAATTGTGTGCTTGGTACACAATACTTGACTTCCGCTGCAACTTGGTTGTTTCAATGATAACATTTGGTGTTTGACAACATTGTCTTGTACGAGCGCAACTCCAGGCTCGTACGGCATCACGTCCCGATGAGAACGATGGTCCTGCGGGAGAGCTGTAAACGTGGTGATTCACGTTCAGCGGGGACTATCGAGCTTGCGGGAGATTAGGGAATGACAGATTGGTATCAGAGCGCCTGGTTCATTTTCTCGGACTTGGTCCTTCGCTTCATCACAAACTCTAAATAGCTTCCGTGTGTCATCTAGCTCTTGACTCTACTCGGTGCCGCATCGGATGTTTCATGCAATAAGTCTATTTATTGCTAGTTGTGGCTGCATTTTATTCTTGGTTTTGTTGCCTTAGTTGGTTTTCGTAGGATCGCTCAGCCTCATTAGGCGTTGTTGCATTCGTGCAGCAAGTTGGGTGGCGTTGTTGCATTTGTGCAACAAGTTGAGAGCTTTCGTTGGGTTGGCTTGGCTTGTCGTTCAGGGAGTTTCTAATTGCATCAATGGATCAGTTGGTTGGCAGACGAGATTTGGTTATACGGCATGTTTTGAGTAGAAGCATTCGATGAGAATAAATCGTTGCACGAGTTGCTCGTCTAGCGAATGTGTTGGATAGAAGTTGGAAGTTTGGCTGTGGCGCATCGGTTGAGCATGTTTGAGTTTGGCTCGGGAATATCAGAATAGTTGGCACGAGTTGCTCGTATAACAAATGTGTGGAACCATTGAGTATTGGGTTGGATTACTTGGAAGAGAGATTGTTGCATGATTGCTCGTGTTGAGAAGGTATCAGACGGGTTGAGAAACAGTTGGATAATTCAAGCGTTGCCTGAGTTTTGTGTCAAACTCGGATTGGAAAAGGCATGATCATGCATGGAGAATGGTTCGAACGGATCTTGGATTCATGCATGAAAACATAATGTGAGTAGTGACTCGATTCGGAGTGGTATATGGGATACCACATATTGAGCAAGGCATTGAAAGTATTTTGGATGGACATTAATGGGAATTGCCTGAACGGACTGGTGAAATGGAAATATCATTGGACTTGACAAGATGGACGAGATCGGAATGAATAGTTGGGAGACGCTTGAACGAAGCGATTGGTTAATTGAAGGATAGCGAGCACGAACTACGATTTTGGGCAACATATTTGAGCTGTTGGTTGAGCAAAGAAACACGATTTGGTTTGGAGGGACAATGCGATGGATTCACACAAACTTGGAAGATTTTGGATATTGTTGCTCGAGAAGTTTGACTCAGGTTTAGCGGAAATGGAATTTTGGGCAAGATGGTGCAACGATAGTAAACAGATTCTCCGGAAGACGTGGACGGACATTTGAAGATAGCTAAATATGGGAGCAACGTCGGAACAAATTACTGTGTTGCTAGAGCAAGTTGGACGTGCATTGTGGAACGCGGCAAACGGATAAGAATTGGAGCAAGTCTTGAGTTTCGGAAATCATTGCAGTGGTAGTGCGAGAAGACGAACATGGCAGTTCGGAAAATTTGATGGATTCAGGGCAGAACGGCGGATTGATGGAAGACGGTTTCAATGAACACAGTTCTCGAATTGTGGCTTGGTTAGATAGCAAGACTCTAGGTGGTTAAGCAGCATTGGTTGACAGATCATCAAAGGTAGTGCAGGATTTGCTCGGATTCGAAAGTTCGTTCGGATGGAATGGTTGGATTTTTTATTCGGATTTGCAGGTGAGTTATAGCATGGTTTTTAATAACTGTCTATCGTGATGATTATAATTATCGAGCGTAGCTTCGGGACAGCTGACCCTAGCGACCTGTCCGTCAGATCGGAGATTGAATATGGTAGACCCATAGAACGACCCTTGAGGCAGCGTATTTGGGAATACGTCAAGGGCAGATGTGAGCAATGTGATTTGGCTTATTGACTGAGAGTTGGATTTGAGAGATCCTTGGGATAGCCTTCAGCTGAAGATGCAGCCGGAAGACCGAAGCGATTGTGGGATTGGCCTAAGTCAACTGATGAGATTCAGAGTCACAGATTTTTGTGGATGGCATCGCCTCTGACTCATCGTGCTCTGGAAGGGAATAGCATTTATATGAATGGACGACTGTGGCGGCTCGTTCAAATCAAATCTTTGCGAATACTGGAAGGGACAGATGTGCCTCAGATTTATAAGATGTCTCGGAACTTAGTCTGGGAAGCGTGCTCATTCGAAAGGCGAAGGTGATATCCTATGCTTCGAGGCAGTAGAAGCAGCACGAAGAACTATTCCATGCGCAACCTAGGAATTGTGGCGAGTGTGTCCATGTTGAAATCGTGGCAATATTATCCCTTTGGCGTGGCGGCGAGATCTTCGTGGATCACACGAACCTCAATATAGATGTTCACCCAGCGAGGTATTGAGATTTGATGGAAGAGATGTTTGGTTGAGCTGATCTAAGCAAAGTTGATATTTGGGTAAGTCGCCTAGATGGGGTAGTATCTTTTGAGTTGATCGTTCGGTGCATGAAGTATATTTGGAGATGTTGCTAGTACGGATTCGGATTGAGTTGGAACAAGAACTGATTGAGTCGGTAAAAAATCATCATATTGAGAATAGTGCTCAAGCGAACATGTTGGAATGGAAATCAGGATTGGTTCGATTTGGGAGTGAAGCTAATGGATGCCTCGGACATAAAGATACCCTTGTAACTTATCCAAATTCGCTATCGCAAAGCTCGGCTGAAATACATGTATTTTAGGGACGCCTTAAATATGTGTATCGATCCAAAACTAAGCGATACGAGGAATTCGTATTGAGCTGCAAGGAGGATGTGGGAATATAGAATTTGTACGAGCATTCAACAGAGCGAGATGCTGAGTCTGGATCAGGATAATGTGAGTTGCATAGAGCAGATCCATGGAATTGGATTATGGCATGTGATAGGAATGAGTACCAGCACGGTTCGTGGACGAACCTGATTCTAAGTGGTATATTATGTAACACCCCACAATCGTACGGTGCGTTACGCTGAGTCGGATTGAATGAAACAAATGCTGGTTCCATTTGATTTGTTGGATTTTGGGAATAAGTATTGATTGAGTTGTTTCATGTGCAGATGGCTAGCGGGTTCGATGGAAATTAGGTGTTCGTTCAGAGCAGTACTGAGATAGCTGAGTTGGAATGATAATGCCATCTTTTTTAGTCCGATCGGTCGGATAATTTGTAGAGCACAGCCTGCTCGTACGGTCATACCAGTTGAGTAGATCGTGCTTGCATCGGACCACGGGTTCAAGGGATTGGCCGTATCGGCAGGACAGGATGCCTAACGGGATCAATCATTGTGAGTGGGCTCTTTCCCTTCTCCTCTACTCCTTCATGCCTAATAATATAGAAAACACGTAAATGGCTTGAACACTTGGGCTGAAATATTGGGAATCACTACACTGAGGCGTGCATAGAGTGTACGCCATTGGCTTGGTAGGATTGTGGCTTGATTTGGTTTGTGCGTTGGATAGTTGGAGCTAGAGTTAGAATATTACATTTGAGGCAGTTGGTTGGATAATTGGGATTATGCTTGGACAGTTGGAATAATGCATTAAGAGATTGGGAACATTGAGATTTGGGCGAGCGAGCGTGCATCCGTGCACGGGTATCACTTGGTCGCTTTGTCTTGCAAAGCGAGCAGTTATGGTTCAAAACCGAACAACTGCATCGGCGAGGGTGTTGCCACCTTGCCTCGGCAAGAGTGTGCACTGTGAGATTTGGATTGTAAATGTTGGTTGAGGATGGATATTGAGGCTTGGTTGATGGTTCGACATGTTATCGTGTTGCTTGGACTTGAGCAGGACGGTTTGCATGCTAGTTTCCCTCGAGTTGCTTATATATTTGCTTGTCGTTTGGTTTGAGTTGAGTGCTTGCATGCTTAAACTGTTTTACAGCTTTCCTTAACATGTCATCCCTATGCCATGAAATGAATCTAGGATTCAACTAGAAAGATCACCATATAACTGTTTGCATTCACTATTTTACTTAGTATCAGCTTAGGCGAGTGGGTTACCCCGTTCACCAGTACGGTTGTGTACTGACCCACGTTTGTGGGCAATATTTTAGGTACGCAGGCGTAGTGGCGCTGCTTGGATATACGGGACATGATGTATGAACTGTAAGTACCTTTGTGGGCTAGAGAAAAGAGCAAGAGTATTTCATCGCCTTCGTGGCATCGCCTTCGTGGCCTTGTCTTCGATGAGGCATTTCATTTGACCCTATCGTGAGCTTCGCTGCGTATTACTCTGATTGTGTGCTTGGTACACAATACTTGACTTCCGCTGTAACTTGGTTGTTTCAATGATAATATTTGGTGTTTGACAACATTGCCTTGTACGAGCGCAACTCCAGGCTCGTACGGCATCACGTCCCGATGAGAACGATGGTCCTGCGGGAGAGCTGTAAATGTAGTGATTCACGTTCAGCGGGGACTATTGAGCTTGCGGGAGATTGGGGCCTGACAGTGATCGCCAGGATGAATCGATATCCTTTTGATGAAGGCGGACTGATTGGCCCGATGATGTCCATTCCCCATGCCTCAAACGACCAAGATGCTACCATTGGGTGTAGGAACTCGGATGGCTGGTAGATGAAGACTACGTGTATTTTGCATGCATGGCACTTTCTTGCGTAGTCGACAGCATCTACTTTCATCGTCGACCAATAGTAGCCCATTCTCCGAAGATGGTCCTGTAGCTTTGGACCGGGTTGATGCGCCCCACAGACGCCATCGTGAGCTTCATAGAGGGCTTATTTTACCTCTGCATTCGACAAGCATCAAAGCAGAAGGCCGTCGTAGGACCGACGGTACAATATTTTGGTCTCCGTGTGGTAATAGAAATAGAGGGAGCGTCTTCAGATTGAAGTAGATTCCTTTGGGTTTTCAGGAAGAATTCCATAGACTGCGTAGTCTATAAATGGAAGCCTCCAATCTTGAGTATTGATATCGACTTTCGCTGCATAGCTGAGGCATAAGCATAGGTTACTTTTGGGACAGACTAGCTCTTGACTGATTACCGTAATTAACTGATGGTGTTATCTGGGACGGCCAAGGAAGCAGCAAGGCCAGCTAAAGTGTCCGTTTTAATGTTTTACAATTGAGGGACATGCTCAATAAAGAATATCTCGAAAGTCACGATGATGCTATGTGCAGCTTGGTGGTAGGGTATCAAATCCTTATTTCAGACTTCATATACTCTCCGGACTTGATTGACGATAAGATGAGAATCATCGTAGGCTTCCAAGTACTCTACTCTGACTTGTTTGGCAAGCTGGAGTCTGATGATTAGGGCATTCTACTTCGCCATATTATTGGAGCATGGCTCCGTGAGAGAGTATGTACGATTGATGATGAGGTCGTATAGGAAGATCAATATTATCCTGATTCGAGCAGTGATGTTGCCTTTGGGCCCTGTTCTTAAAGCATCCGTCAAAGAACATTCGTAAAATCTCTTTTTGTGAGGCAACATTGGCGTCTGCCACTTCGTCTGGAATCTTGTCATAGAGCTTTGATGTTTCTGACCCCGGGTGGGCTGCCAGAAAGTCGGCCAATGCTTGACCCTTAACGGCCTTCTGTGGGATGAATACCATATCATATGGAGATAATAGTATTGTCCAGGTAGCCAAGCGAGAACTGAGTGCCCCAGGTTTGGTCATGAGGACCTTAAGGGGGTTGACTCGTGAGATTATATGAATAGTCTTTCTAGTCACGTAGTATCGAGTTTTCTGGATGGCGAATACCAGCACAAGGCATTCTTTCTCGACGGCAGTATATCTATGCTCTGGGCCGACCATCATCCGGCTGAGGTAGTATATGGCCTACTCGTGGCCAGAATCACTATTATGGGCTAACAGGGCACCGAGAGAGTGATCAATAACGAGTACATAGAGTAGGAATAGTTTTCCCATGACGGAGGCCACCAACACATGAGGGTTTGATAGGTATTATTTGATGATGTCGAACGCTCGTTGGCATTCTTCATGCCAAATAAAAGAGACACATTTCTTTATGAGCTGTATGAACGACTGGTAACGTCCAGAGAGGTTTGATATGAACCTCCTGATGTATGCGAACCTCCCTTGGAGGTCGCGAAGTTCCTGGAGGTTCCTTGGCGGATGCATCTTCAGGATGGCCTTGGTCTTATTGGTATCTATGTGAATACCCAGGGAAGTGATGACGAAACCCAGAAATTTACCGCTGGAAACTCCTAGGAAGGACTTGGTAGGGTTCATCTTGAGGCAGTGTGCGCACATTAACTCGAACATAGTCCTCGGGTCTTGGAGGTAACCATCCTTGGAGCGACTCTTGACGACGATGTCGTCGACGTAGCATTCCACCGTCTTGCACAGATGTTCACGAAAAATGGTGCTCATAGATTACTAATATGTAGCACCTGTGTTATTCAGGCCGAAAGGTATGACCGTATAGCAGTATACGCCTATCGGGGTCCGAAATGACGTATATTTCTCATCGTCGAAAAATATCTTGATATGGTTGTAGCCTGAGAAGCCATCCATGAATGGCATGCGCTCGAAGCCAAAAGTGTTGTCGATCATTAGTCGATAATTGGAAGAGAGAATTCGTCTTTGGGATATGCCACATTTAGATCACAAAAGTCGATGCAGACTCGGATCTTCCCATTCTTCTTTACGATGGGCACGATGTTGGCTACCCATTCGGGGTGTTGTTCCTCGCGAATGAAGCTACTAGCTATCAGCTTGTTGACTTCAGCTTCGATAGAATCCATCACGTCTGGCCGGAACCGTCGTTGCTCTTGCTTGACTTGTTTGGTATCTGGCCGAATGTTGAGTTTGTGGACCGTGATTTGGGGGTCCAATCCAGGAATGTTGTGAACCCCCTAATTTTAAATTTTAAATTTTAAATTTTATTATTTTTATTATTGGTATTATGCAATTATTGAGATTAAGGAAAAAAATTATTATTTTTAGCTAATTAGAAAAATATAAAATTCATGAATTTATTAACTTGTATTGATATTTATGTATATTACAAATATTTTACATAAAATATATTTTTTGGTGTACAACTACTATTAAAGTATTATAGAATTTTTCAGAAAATTATTTAGGGTACAAACCTATTTTCTCATATATATATATATATATATATATATATATATATATATATATATATATATATATATATATATATATATATATGGTAATATAAAAGAATAAAAAGTAATTAAAACCCAAACCCCAAACCCAAACCCAAAACCTAAACCGCTACCCATTCACCCCCCCCCCCCTCGACCCCTCTGTTCTCCTAACGTAACCCCTTTCACTCCCTTATAAATGGACCATTACCATCATCAACAGACCATCACCATCACCATCAGATCTTTTCCCGACCTCCAGACGACTATCCCAGCTACCACAACAGCCGTCGCGCCATCCACGGCCGACTGAACCAGCTGGATCTACCCAAAAATCGACCGTGCACATCAGCAGTCCAACCTCCATCACCTCAAGTTTCAGGTATGGTTTCTTCCTCTCCGTTCATCCATTTTTTGATTCGTTTGTTTTGTTGGGTTCACAACATGACCACCTTCTGGTCTCTTCAATTAGATATATGATTTCTTCTTTAATTCGCGTCTAAATCGACTCGAAAGTCGGCCGAAAAAAACTAATTTTTAAACTACAGAAAACTAGTCCAAACCCCCTACTTTGCACTCGTTTCTCTCTCAAAATATTTAGTATTTTAAAATTCAGTTTGAACAGACTTTTATATAACATATAAAAATTTATTTTTCTTTAATTAGTTTTAATTAGTTTGCTGTTAATCTTCAATTATTTTGTTTTTGTAAATGAGATAAAATCATGATTTCAAAACCCAAAATATCTTGAAACAGGATGCATCCCGCCAAACGAGGCGACTTTGTCATATGCGGATTATACCAAAAGGCATGTATCATCAATACGGACGTGTGAGATTTTGTGGAACTTGATTTGGACGTGCCTGCACACCGAAATCAACGCGTATTCGTCAAAAAATACCGTATCGGCCTATTCCGACACCTTCTAATAACTTTGTGTGTGCTTGTTGTTTCGCAACGAAACTTATGCCATCGGATTCACAGCGTTACGCTGGTCCTATGACCCAAGTTTGGTTCGATTCTGAGAACGATGACGAAATACCATTTTGTGGGCCCCACGGTTCCACTTGACGAATAATTTTGTGACTGGCTAACCGGAATCCAATTTTGGATACTTTATTGAGTTCGTATCATCATTCTGGACTTGTGGACACTATATTTTTCAAATTTTAAGAACTTTATCTTTCACATATTTTACGGTACAAAGTGGACCACAATTGGACATCGCTTTGACCCGAAATTGTCATTTTTGTCCATGTATCCAAATTGGACTTATGGGTAGTCAATTCTAGCTATTTTTTATGTTTTGAAAATGTTGGTGATATCTGTTACAGTATCCAGAGACGTTTGTATGGATTCCACCTTTTTGGGAGTAGTTGACGTATTGAGCTCGCTACTTGGACCTCACTATATCCAGAATCCAGGCAAGTGTACCTTGTCTTGGTCTCAGTAAATTGTGCTTAATTTTAACTATAATTTAAAGTCTATATTTTAATACATGTACTTTATTGTGACCCTAGGACCATGACGATACTTTGTGTTTGGATCATATTCGGGTGCCGACTTCCATGCGCGGAGTCGGGTATCATTAGATTGTATTGTCATCGTATACCGTATAAGTACAAAACCTGCACTAATTACCTTAGGATACTATACACGACTTTCGTGTAAAGAAGCCTCACTTGAGATATTCGAGAATTCTGACTTCTATTTTAGGACAGGACTTGAGACATGTGCTAGTTGACATTATGTTATTTACACCTGGACTTGAGATATAGATAGTGATTGTCTTGCATTTCGTGACTTGAGGCGTAAGATACATGGTGTCACGACCCGCACCCAGAATTTGGGGCACGAGTACGTGGGTACCTCCAGCCTACGCCACAGTATCGACGGTAAAACGTTGTCTAGGTCACAATACTATCTAATCAATCGCACAAGAATATCCAACTCCATAAGGAGACACAGATATCACAATATAATATAGAAATACTCAATCACATAACTAAAGCATGATAAGATATCAAAGAAAATATATGAAATACAACACGAGTCTAAACAAAATAGTCTAACCTGCAACAATAACATCCAAATCTCAAAGTATGCCAGAAACAAATTCGGTACCAATAATCTGCTAAAAGAGACTAACTGAATAACTAGTGATCCAGGCTAGACCTCCCGGAATCACAACTGAACTACAAGATCCAAGGCTGCAGCTACTCTCCCTGTGGTCCATAATATGTCGGACACTAGTCCTCTTAAGTCGCAGTCTGGAAAATTATTTTTAGTCAGGATGGAGCGAAGTACAACCCAAATAACAGTTCCAATTAATTGACAAGGACTATAAAATAATAAATAGATGATGCTATATACTTAGAGAAGACAATAAATAAATACAATGGCAAGATAAAGAGAATATACAATATAGGCAATATGGTACAGTCAGTGCATATATGAAATGAAGAGAAAGAGCTACAATATCATATACGGGTGATATTCTAAGTGTTTGAAATAGTAGTTTCAAAATGTGATCGGCTTGGGAACTTGTACGATAGCTACATGGACTGGCTAATCATACGTGAGGTGTATGATTAATACTAACAATATCTACGATAGGGATTTGATCACATCTCTCACTAGCAATTTCTCTACCCCTAACTAGTACTGTGGATCCAACCATGACACGTCACGATACACGATTAATGTCCAATATATCATGTACAATATCTAATATCAATGTCGTATACAATGTCAATATGATAACCAATGTAATATCTTATAACTAAAGATCCAATCTATATACTAGTCCGTGTAGCACAGTGTCAAGAATCAAATGTAATATTTCTAAATACTTGAATTATAGAAACTATCAAATAAAAAAAATTATCAGAGAATGTACTCGCCTGGGGTCCTGAACGGGCAATACCAATGTCCTGTTCCTGAAGTCTCGCAGAATAATCCAATGGTCCTATAGACATATCATATAATATAATATTACATCAGCCATTACACTAGCACACGCACAATCATAACTACGTTGAACTCAGGGCTACACTAGGGTGACACTGGTCAACTAACAGGGTCGAATGTGCATCTAACTGCACGGGTGTAACGTCTGCAAATACGGTGCATAATCAGACAGTTAAACTAACACATTTCTCGCCAGTATGTCATTGTACATAAGGTCGTCTATTCACAATCACTCAGGGTCACATGGTCAACTGTAAATACGGAATATCCGTAATTAACACTAGGGTCTCACAATACATATACAATTATATATATAGTCCTAACTAGCATTTAATTACTTCACAGTATATATACACATACTAAATATATATCTATATATACCAAATTGAATACTATACACATACGCGTACGTATACACATACGAGTTTTGGGTTCACCGACACGGTCTGAAACTAACTAACTATCACGAAGTATGCTAACCCTAATCTTATTCACACAAGCACACATAAAATAAAAGAAGAGGGACAGGTTCCAACCTCGAGATACGCGTATGGGGACGACGATGACGATGATGATGATGGTGATGATGATGGTTATGATGATGGTTATGATTGGTGATGATGGTGGTGATGATTGGTGATGATTGGTGATGATGGTGGTGAACAGGGATGGCCGTAGGAGAACTCAGGCAAGAAGAAGGACAGGGAGGTCGAGCAGGGAGAACGGTTTGAGCGGGTGTAGTCGGGGAGGCTATTACGGGAGAAGTCGGTTCAGGTCAGTCGGCGGAGCAGGGCGGGTAGTCGTTCATTTGAGGAGAGGCTCAGGCGGGTGATCACCGAAGAATGGGGAGAAGAAGATGAGGGTGCTGGTAGTCGAGTTCAGTTCAGGCGGTGAAGGCAGGTGGAGTCTGGAGGGAACTCAGGCGAAGTCGGCTGTAGGGAAGATGAGACGGGGATGAGAGGTGGTGGTACTGGCGGTTCAGTCTGGCGTGGTGTTCAGCACAACGGGTGTTGTCGACGGGAAGAGGTAAGGTCGAGGGGGTGTATAGGTGGAGGAGATGGAGATAACAGGAAGGAGATGGCCGGTAGCTTGCTGCCCGGCGGGGCTGTGGCGTTCAGGCGGGTGGTGGAGGAGAACGGGCTGTGTCATTCCGTGATGGAGGAGGTAGAAGAGAACTCGGGAATGGTGGAGAAGTCGGGTTAAGCGGAAAGGAGATGGTGGGCAGGTCGAGGTGTTGACAGCGCGGCTCGGCGGTCGGGTCCAGGCTCCGGCGAGGTCTGCAGGGACTGGAGGATGGTAAAGATGAATAGTAGGGGGAGGAGGGATTCGGCTAGGTATAGTTAGGTTTAGGTATAAAAATATAAGAAAAGATGATATATATACATGTAGAAAAGTAGGGTTGGGTGTTGACCTAGGTAGTTGGGCCTGGTCAACATCCTAGGGAAAGGGGCTTTGGCTTTACATGTATAAATAGGAGGGCTAGGATTGCATTGTTTGAAATAGATGGCTAGGATTTGATGAGGGAAAGGGTGTTGAGTGCTACACACTCCAAAATCATAGAAAAATTTCATATAAAGGCAAATGGGTTTCTTTATGTGTTTGGTCCAATGGGATGTGGACACCTCAATGCACTTTTGCATAAAAGTTTCTAACAATTAAGAAATTACACAGAAGGTGGGTTTTTGGATTAATTTGGGTCCTTACATTAATTTAATTAAAATTAATGTAAGTGGTGTTCTAAAATTAATTAAAAGTACTTAGGGTTAAAATTAGGTAGGACACAAGTATCATAAATGTAGAGGACTCAGGATAGCATATTGTCATAATTTGGGTTGCACAAAATGGGTCAAGATTGTGTCTCCAATTTCGATTAGAACGCACAAGGATACAAAGTTGGATTTATTTAGAATTAAATATAAACGTCCGTAACGAATATTGTGCGACTAAAATGAAGCACAAGAGATCATATTTATGAGTTACACAAAGGTCAGAATAGAAGACGAGCATGTCTAGGACAATGGTATGAATTTTATTGGAAGGCAAAGGCTAGGGTGGCGCTCCAAATATCGAAGCAACGGTAAGGCACAATAATTAAATAAAATCACAATAATAAATTACAACCTTAGTAATTAATCCTAAAAATACTAATAAAAATTCATGATACTATAATTTGGTTAGGGCTTCATCTAGTGGGCCTCTAGATCTAGTCTACTAACTCATACATTTAATGAACACTATATGATATAATATATATATATATATTAGAAGACGGGCATGTCTAGGACAAGGGTATGAATTTTATTGGAAGGCAAAGGCTAGGGTGGCGCTCCAAATATTGAAGCAACGGTAAGGCACAACAATTAAATAAAATCATAATAATAAATTATAACCTTAATAATTAATCCTAAAAATACTAATAAAAATTCATGATCCTATAATTTGGTCAGGGCTTCATCTAGTGGGCCTCTAGGTCTAGTCTACTAACTCATACAGTTAATGAACACGATACGATATAATATATATATATATATATATATATATATATATATATATATATATATCATACAATTATTTAAAAATAAATACACACAACACTTATAATATATAAATGACAAAATTATCCCTATTTTTGGATGTGATAGTGACACATGAACTTACCATACCGCTGGGCTACCAAACTCTACTAGTATTATAATACTGCAAGTACCTTGACGGGGCTTGTACGTACTTACTACTATTATTACTACTATCACTAGTACCCTAGTATATGTATGAAACCGGTGGTTTAGCGGACGAGTACATTTTTACTTGCATACACATAAATGGATTATGTTAGACACCTTAAGCACGCATATTTTATTTATTGTACTTTGTCTTAAGTTATTATTGTACCTTGTTATGTCCCCTGAGGACCTGGATCCGGATTATATCCCCAGGTATAGCAGAGGAGGATTACCCGAGGTTTATGGGACAGGAGCTGACGTAGGAGCGGTACTGGCACCAAGGGACGAGGTTGTACCAGAGGATTTTTCCTGAGTACTCAGTTACTTACTTAGTTATTTATGCTTTGTGTTATTTTATATTTAGAGCTTGGACTTATGAATATATGTAATTGGTGTTATTCTCTTTTCTTTAATGTGACGGGTTGTTCCCCGAGACACTACTTATTTGGACTTGATGATGGACTATATTTTGTTATCTATTATCTTGATTGGTCTATCATATTGAATTATGTTTACTTTCTGTAGATAAAATTAGAATTATACTGTGATAGCTAGTGTAAACTTGTATTTATATTTATTACATCTTAAGTGCACTCTAACTGGTCCATTAAATTGGGTTGCCCATTAGAGTTGTATTGCTGGCCATTGCCACGTGGGACTGGGGCATGACATAGTTTTTATGGTGGCCCATGCAGGTCTGTAAATATATTTCTTCGAATTCCAAATACAGAATCGAGCAAGCCTGTAAATTAGGATAGAAAATTATAGGATCTCATCCACTTGTTGACCTGTTCTTGACCTCTATATCGATTTTAAAATAATTTCTTGAATTGCATCCTGCCTTAATTCCTCTGTGTGACTCTCATAATTTACTTTATGTGCAGAGTAATAGATCCACGAGCCAGCGACGAGACTCCCGCGGGTACACCATAAGGTGTTGTGGTCACCTACGATGATGGGGTGACGCCACTGGGTGGAGATCTCTCCACTCAATAAAGCAATCAAACAGATGAGCACGCCACGAGGTTCCGACGAGAAGATATTCCACCACTACCACAGTTTACTCCACCGATGCCCATTTTTTCATCAGGACAGCCTATGGATGAACAACAGATATTCTAAATATTCTACGCAATAATGCAAGCACAACAACAGGTTCATCAAGAGGCCCAGCAACGCCAGGGGGTGACGCCACTGGGTGGAGATCTTTCCACTCAATAAAGCAATCAAACAGATCAGTACGCCACGAGGTTCCGGCGAGAAGACATTCTACCACTACCACAGTTTACTCCACCGATGCCTATTTTTTCATCAGGACAGCCTATGGATGGACAACAGATATTCTAAATAGTCTACGCAATAATGCAAGTACAACAACAGGTTCATCAAGAGGCCCAGCAACGCCAGGCGAAGAACTTGAGGAACACCTTAGTAACAGCACTGGAGCATTCGACCCCACCAGCCAGGCAACCATCGACAAAATTCATCTCAGATTTCTGTCAGTTGAAGCCACGTACCCTTTCAGGAAAGGAGGAGCCCACTAAAGTTCATGAGTGGCTCACAAACACTCAACTTTAAATAGAAGCAGCTGAGCTTCGTAGAGAGCGTTGGATGATTGTTGTCAAGATGCAGTTGACTGGCAATGCGCATTATTGGTGGCTATCCGAGGAGAGTCGGCTAGGCTCAGATCGAGTCACTTGGGAGGATTTCTCTAGACTCTTCTAGGAGATGTACATTCCAGCCATTGCCAGAGCGGAACTTAGGGATAAGTTTAACCGCCTTACTCAAGGCAACATGACAATAGAAGAGGAGCATGCAGAGTTCATCAGTTTGAGTCACTTTGTCCTTTACTCTGACTCTGACAGAAGAGGAGAAGGCGGATAAGTTCTTTGACGGACTTAGCTTTGAGTTACAAAGATTGATCAGATCCATTATACCTACTTTATTCACTGACGTCCTTGCCACAGCACGACGCATAGAGCATGTCAACCGGAGAGAGTCCAGCCAGAAATGGCCTCACCCACTAGCACCAGCCAGAGTACCCAGGAAGAAGCTACAAAGAGACCTCACATGCACCAGCCACGTAGAGCTGCCTTGCAGGCACCACCAATATGTCAATATTGTGGCAAGCGAGGTCATATTGAGAGCGAATGCAGACACAAGTTGGGACTATGCTTGGTTTGTGGATCAGGACAGCACTCAGCACGTGACTGTATGAGGGCACCTATGATTCACCGACTAGCCTTACCAGTACCAAGACCCGCCCAACAGCTACCTAGGCCAGCTTATCCAGCACTGAGAGCACCACAGATAAAGTTGGAGGAGTCAGACCACCAGCTCCAGGAGGGTATCAGCCGAGGACACCTTTGACACCATAAGCAGCATAATTTCAGCAGGCTCGGCAGCAGAGAGGACCAGCTTAGGGGCGAGGGCAGGCATTTTCTATAACTATTGAAGAGAAAGCTACTACAGGAGAGGTCATCACAGGTACTATATTAGTAGTTGTATTACCTGTTATAGCTTTATGCGATTCTAGAGCATCACATTCATTCATAGCTTCTAGCTTTGTAGCCACACATAGAGTAGCAACCGCATCCCTTCTGAAGACTATGAGAATTCTTACAGGAGGTAGTATTATCCCAGTTAGTGATATTTGTAGATCTTGTTCGGTAGTAGTCTATGGGAGAGAGATGCGAGCTCAATTTTTGATATTTTTTATGCCAGATTACGATATTGTACTTGGTATGGACTGGATAAGTAAGTACCATGCAACTCTAGATTACCGATGTGGATAGGTTATATTTAGACTGCCTGGTCATCCGAAGTTTGAGTTTCTTCGGGGAGCCAAAGAGCAAGGTGTTCAGCCTACACTTAAGGCACTCTCTGCAGAAGGGGAGTCTGAGTACCCAACGGTTGTATCAGAATTTGTGGATGTATTTCTTGATGATCTTCCAGGCTTACCAACTGATCGAGAAATAGAATTCATAATAGACTTGACTCCAGGAGCAAAGCCTATCACTTCATCAGTGTACCGGCTGGCACCTAAGAAGTTGGTAGAATTGAAGAAGCAAGTTGATGATCTTCTGGAGAAGGATTTTATTTGGCCCAATGTTTCACCATGGGGAGCACCCATACTATTTGTGCAGAAGAAGGATGGGACGGTACGCCTGTGTATTGACTACAGGGCACTGAATGTCGTAACCATCAAGAACTCGTATCCCTTGCCGCGTATTGACGACCTATTCTATCAGTTGAGTGGTGCTCATGTATTCTCAAAGATCGATCTCAGATCCGATTATCATTAGATTAGAGTGCGGAAAGAGGATATACCGAAGACAACCTTCAGGACCAAGTATGGACACTATAAGTTCTTGGTTATGTCATTAGGTTTAACCAACAAACTAGCTATGTTTATGAGTCTGATGAATAGAGTCTTCCATCAGTTTTTGGACTAGTTCGTGGTTGTATTTATTGATGACATCTTGGTATACTCCAAGATCCACAAAGAGCACGAGGAGCATCTCAGAATCATGCTGGAGACGCTGAGACATGAGAGGTTGTACGCCAAGCTCAGCAAATATGAGTTTTGCCTGAATAGGGTACCTTTTCTGGGATATATCATCTTGGGAGAAGGACTTTCAGTTGATCCGGAGAAGGTTGCTGCAATAGAAACTTGACTCACACCTACTTCAGTTACGGAGGTGAGAAGTTTTCTCGGACTTGCTGGATATTATCAAAGATTCATAGAGAACTTCTCAAGGATTGCAGAGCCTAAGACGCGATTGATGCGTAAGGACCAGGAGTTTGCATGGACGAAAGATTTCCAAAAATCCTTTGAGGAGTTGAAGAGACGATTAACGACAGCACCAGTCTTGACTCTTCCTTCAGGATCGGAAGGATTCATAGTTTAAAGTGATGCATCAGGCAGTGGACTAGGATGTGTTTTGATACAACATGGAAAAGTTATCGCTTATGCATCGAGGCAACTGAAGGTTCATAAGAAGAATTACCCGACACACGATCTCGAGCTAGCTGCGGTAATATTTGTATTAAAGATATGGAGGCATTATCTTTAGGAGAGAAGGTGGAAATTTTTACTGATCACAAGAGTCTGAAGTATGTCTATACTCAAAAAGAGCTCAACATGAGGCAGAGGCGCTGGTTAGAGTTGATGGTCAATTTTGATATAGATTTGCAGTACCATCTAGGCAAGACGAACGTCGTAGCAGACGCACTCAGCAGAAAGCCCACAGCTTATTTCTTGATGATGCAGCCCCAGCTATTAGAGGACTTACATGAGCTCGGGATAGAGGTTATTTTGCCAGGGCAGAGTGGGCAGTTGGTGAATCTTGAAGTTAAGTCATTACTAGTGGAGAGGATTAAGGCAACAATGCCTACAGATGCTAGGTTTCAGAGACTTAAAGAGAAGACGGAAGCCGGCATGCAGACGGGACTTTGAATCCATAAGGACGGGACGTTAAGGTGCAAAAATTACCTATATGTTTCGAATGGGGAGTTGGGACATGAGTTGATATCTCAAGCACATAGCTCCATATACTCTATTCATCCGGGAGGTACGAATATGTACCAAGATTTGAGGCAGTACTATTGGTGGCATGGGATAAAGAGATAGATTGTACGGTTTGTGGCAAAATGTTTGGTCTTTCTGCAGGTTAAGGTCGAGCATCAGCGAACCGTTGGTATGTTACAACCGCTTCCTATACCCGAATGGAAGTGGGAACATATCACTATGGATTTTATTACAGGATTTCCAAGAAGCCCCAGTAGGAAGGATACAGTTTGGGTTATTGTGGATCGACTCACCAAATTGGCACATTTTTTGCCGTTCAGAGTTGGACAGTCCATAGAGATTCTAGCCTACATGTATATACGACAGATTATAAGATTACATGGAGTACCAGTTAGTATTGTGTCAGATCGTGACTCAAGATTCACATCCCATTTTTGGTGGAGCATGCAAGAGAGTCTTGGCACCCAACTCAAGTTCAGCACTGCTTACCATCTACAGACAGACGGTTAGTCGGAACGCACGATTCAGATCCTAGAGGATATGCTGAGGTCATGTATGTTAGACTTCAGAGGGTCTTGGAAAGACTATTTGCACTTGGTGGAGTTCTCTTACAATAACAGCTACTAAGCGGGCATCCAGATGGCACCTTTTGAGGCATTATACGGTAGGAAGTGCAGGTCACTAATATGTTGGAGTGACATTGGCGAGCATTAGATACTCGATCCGAAGTTAGTGATGCAGACAGTTGAGAAGGTGACGCAAATTCAAAGTCATCTTTGTGCATCTCAGGACATGCAAAAGCATTGGGCTGACACACACCGTCGACCTTTGGAATTCAAGGAAAGCGAACATGTGTTCTTGAAGATCTCACCTACTCGAGGTACTATTCGATTCGGGAGAAGAGGCAAGCTGAGCCCAAGGTACATTAGGTCGTTTGATATTTTAGAGCATATTGGTGAGGTGGTGTACCTTCTTGTATTATCCCCATCTCTAGAGGGAGTGCATGATATATTTTATGTCTCACAGCTGAGGAGGTACGTGACTGACCCTAGTCATACAGTCGATCATTCTAAGATTTCAGTAGGACCGAGCTTAAGGTATGAGGAGCAGCCAGTTGGGATACTTGACATTAGTGAGAAGATATTACGGGGTCAGACGATCAGATTGGTTCGGGTAGCTTGGAAATATCACTCCCCGGGCGAATCCACTTAGGGGCGAGAGGATGTCATACGCCAGCGTTATCCTCATTTATTCGAGGATGCAGGTATGACCTAAGAACTACCCATAAATTACCATATCTTTATAAATTCCTTAGTAGTTTAATTCTTAATTGAGATGACGCAATTCTTTTAAGTTTGGTAGATTGTGAACCCCTTGATTTTAAATTTTAAATTTTATTATTTTTATTATTGGTATTATGTAATTATTGATATTAAGAAAAAAATTCATTATTTTTAGCTAATTAGAAAAATATAAAATTCATGGATTTATTAACTTGTATAGATATTTATGTATATTATAAATATTTTCCAGAAAATATATTTTTGGGTGTACAACTACTATTAAAGTATTGTAGAATTTTTCTGAAAATTATTTAGAGTACAAACCTATTTTCTCATATATATATGGCTATATATATATATATATATATATATATATATATATATATATATATATATATATATATATATGGTAATATAAAAGAATAAAAGTAATTAAAACCCAAACCCCAAACCCGAAACCCAAAACCCAAAACCCATACCCAACCCAAAACCTAAACCACTACCCATTCCCCCCTACGACCCCTCGGTTCTCCTAACGTAACCCCCTTCACTCCATTATAAATAGACCATTACCATCATCAACAGACTATCACCATCACCATCAAATCTTTTCCCAACATCCAGGCGACCACCCCGGCCACCACAGCAGCCGTCGTGCCATCCACGGTCGACTGAACCAACGGGAGTCGTTATTTCTTCCTCTTCGTTCATCCTTTTTTGATCCGTTTTTTTGTTGGGTTCATAACATAACCACCTTCTAGTCTCTTCAATTAGATATATTATTTCTTCTTTAAATCGCGTGTAAATCGACTCGAAAGTTGGCCCAAAAAAACTAATTTTTAAACTACAGAAAACCAGTCCAAACCCCCTAGTTTGCACCCATTTTTCTCTCAAAATATTTAGTATTTTAAAATTCAATTTGAACAGACCTTTATACAATATATACAAATTTATTTATCTTTAATTAGTTTTAATTAGTTTGTTGTTAATCTTCAATTATTATGTTTTGTAAATGAGATAAAATCATGATTTCAAAACCCAAAATATCCCAAAATGGGGTACATTTCGCCAAATGAGGTAACTTTGTCACGTGCGGATTACACCGAAAGGCGCATATCGTCAATGCGGATATATGGGATTTTGCAAAACTTGATTTGAACGTACGTGCACATCGGAATCAACGCGTATCCATCAAAAAATACCGTATCGTCCTATTTCGACACCTTGTCATAACTTTGAGTGTGCTTGTTGTTTCGCAATGAAACTTATACCATCAGATTCACAGCGTTATGTTATTCCTGTGACCCAAGTTAGGTTCAATTCTGAGAACGACGACAAAATACCGTTTTGCGGGGCCCACGGTTCCACTTAACGGGTGATTTTGTGACCGGCTCACTGGAATCTAATTTTGGACACTCCGTTGATTTTGTGTCATCATTTTGAACTTATAGACACTAAGTTTTTTAAATTTGGAGAACTTTATTTTTGACATATTTTACGATATAAAGTGGGCCACAATTGGATACCGCGTCGACCCGAAACTGTCATTTTTGTCCATGTGTCCAAATTAGACTTATGGGTAGTCAATTCTAGCTATTTTTTATGTTTTGGAAATGTTGGTGATATCTGTTACAGCATCTGGAGACGTTTGTATGGATTTTATCTTTTCAGGACCAGTTGACTTATTGAGCTCGCTAATTGGACCTCACTATATCCAAAATCCAGGCAAGTGTACCTTGCCTTGGTCTCAGTAAATTGTGCTTAATTTTAACTACAGTTTAAAATTTATATTTTAATATATTTACTTTATTATGACCCTAGAACCGTGATGATACTTTGCGTCTGGATCATATTCGGGTGCCGACTTCCGTGCGCGGAGTCGGGTATCATTAGATTGCATTGTCATCGTATACCGTATAAGTGCAACACTTGCACTAATTACCTTAGGACACTATACACGACTTTCATGTACAGAAGCCTCACTTGAGATATTCGAGGATTTCGGCTTCTATTTTAGGACAGGACTTGAGACATGTGCTAGTTGACATGATGTTATTTACACCTGGACATGAGACAGAGATAATGATTGTCTTGCGTTTCGTGACTTGAGGCATGAGATACATGGGGTTGGGGAGAACTTACCGTACCGCTGGGCTACCAAACTCTACTAGTATTATAATACTGTAAATACCTTGACGGGGCCTGTACATACTTACTACTATTACTAGTACCCTAGTATATGTATGAAACCGGTGGTTTAGCGGACGAGTACATTTTTACTTGCATACACATAGATGGATTATGTCAGACACCCTGAGCACGCATATTTTATTTACTGTACTTTGGCTTGAGCTATTGTTGTACCTTGCTAAGTCCCCTGAGGACCTGGATCCGGATTATGTCCCCAGGTATAGCAGAGGAGGATTACCCAGAGGTTTACGGGACAGGTGCTGACGTAGGAGCAGTACTGGCACCAGAGGACGAGGTTGTGCCAGAGAATTTTTCCTAAGTACTCAGTTATTTACTTAGTTATTTATGCTTTATGTTATTTTATATTTAGAACTTGGACTTATGAACATATGTAATTGGTGTTATTCTCTTTTCTTTATTGTGATGGGTTGTTCCCCGAGATACTACTTATTTAGACTTGATGATGGACTATATTTTGTTATCTAATATCTTGACTGGTCTATCATATTGAATTGTGTTTACTCTCTGTGGATGGGATTAAAATTATACTGTAATAGCTGGTGTAAACTTGTATTTATATTTATTACAGCTTAAGTGTACTCTAACGGGTCCATTAAATTGGGTTGCCCATTGGAATTGTACTGCTGGCCATTGCCACGTGGCTAGTCCCTTGGTATTTTGGGACTAGGGTGTGACAAATGTCTTCATAACTCTAGGAAAAGACATCAATGTATTTCCTAATGAGCTGTAATAGGGATTCTCGGTCTTCGTCGGGCAGACCTTTGTTGACGAAGATAGGATTCGGGGAGGTCTCGTCACCTTAATTGACTTGAATAACTTTATCCTCGGTAGGGGGTTCTCGCTGCTCAAATCATATCTCTCGTTGTGAACCCAGGTGCTGGGCCCAAGGTTCTATCTCAAATAGCTCGGGTGGATCCTCATTGTCTTCCTCAAGGTCGGCAGACACCATATTGGAGGACAGTGCATATTTTCGATGCTGACGTCAGAGAGGCTAAAGATTCTGAAGAGTGTGAGCGCTCTTCATCTTCTTTATTTGAGCCCTCGGGGGTTGTAGGAGGTGTTACATATCCTAAGCCATACTTAGTCTTATGATAGTAATCATTGGGCTTGCCCGCAGGAGAGGGAAGTCGTAAAGGCACCCTTCGGTCTTTGCCTTAGTTTAATCCTTCAGTGGCCCCCAGGTTGTATCCCATCTTTTGGATAAGATGTAGGGCTTTCTCGTTGTACCGGTAGAGTGGAATTCTGCTTTCTCGTTGTACCGGTAGAGTGGAATTCTGCCAATCTCGGATTCTGATATTTCTTCCTTTGGGATGAAGGACCGGGGGCATTCCATACTGCCGAAGATGATGATCTTATCTCTCTTTTTTCTGGGTGTGACTAAGAAATAAGAATCCTGACTAGAGCAAAGCCGGTGTATGGTGCATATAGTGGTCACTTGTGTCTGTAGGTACAGGCCCAGACCATACTCCAGGGAGTAGAGTGTACTTATATGCATACGTTCCGAGTAGTTCAAAGATAGTCCTTTATTGAGGATACGATATCTCTTTCGGCGGGATTACATCATCAAAGGAAGGGATGTGACACTGGCGGATATATATTCCTTCATCTCATCCTTCTCCTTGGCTACCCTGAGCTTAAGCGAAGGCTTTGGTGGTTTTCTGCGTAATTTTACCACCAAAGGCCCAGAAGTTGCAAGTGCGGTCGGGTCTTCCTTTGGTGGTCGACTCGGCCTGTGAAGGCGAACGACCATTGGTTCGAAAGGCATAGATAGGATAGAATCTCCTCTTGGTGGTCGATTCGACATGCGAAGGCGGACGACCATTGGTTCTGGCGACGCCGAAGGTATCGGAGATTCAGGTGCCTTTTCGCACGATTTAACGATGAGAGGTATGACCGCATCGGGAGTGCAAGCCTTGAGGCAAATTCTCATAGGCTCCCCGGGTACTTTTGTGGCCTCGGCTTCATCATCGGCCTCGTTGCCACCTTCATATTGGCGAACTTTCTTGTAGAGGATCGAGTCGGAGTAGTATATCTCGATACCCTTAAATGGATCGACGTCAGCGAATACCGTTTTGACGAAACCATTTTCGTCTACATATTTTAGGCACTGGTGGAGGGTGGATGGCATGATCATGTGTTCATGTATGTACGGACGCCCCAACAAGACATTGTAGGACGTATCTACGTCTATGACGTAGCAGGTGACTTCTGTTTTTAAGTCGTCGATCTGGCATTTTAAGCCAATTTTACCCAGAGGGTAGCTCCTTCCCTTGTTGAAGCCACTGATGGTGGTATTGGTGGCTACCAGATGATGCATCGGGATCCCTAAGGTCTGAAGCAAACTTCTCGGGATAATACTGATCGACGATCCTGGGTCAATATGCATTCGGTCCACCTTGATATCGCCAATATACCCGGTGTAGTACAAGGGTCGATCGTGACTATTGTTCTTGAGCAACATATCCTGTTGTGAGAAGATAATATTAGGTATCTCATCTATGGCATTATTTTAATGTAGACAAGCAGTAGGGTCTTCGGTTGGAGGCTTGATTTGCGCCAGATAAATATTGGCGTTCTGCAGTGCCTCACTCAGGGCAGCCCAAGTGTCTTTAGAGAGCCGCAAAAGCTTAAATAGAGATAATTTTGCCTGAGTATGGGCTAATTGTGCTAAGATATTAAAATTATAGGGCCTTTCCAGCCCCTTTGGTGCATTCTTACACAACGGCTTATTGAAACGCGTCTCTTTTATTTGGACTTATCTACCGGCGGGGGTTGAGATGGCCCGGGACCAGTGGTGGTAAGCGCGACAACCGGAGGCATATCACCGTGCATCGATTGATATATTGCGCCTGACCTTATTTTACCTACTGCTAGCTCTTCAGCCGAGGAGGAAACTGTATAACAGGTCTTGGATTTTTTGCCTTTGGATTTGGCGGTGGAGGATGTCGCGGGCTGTGATAAGTCTGACACGAGGTCGGGATGGACCCACATGATCTCTCCACGTGGTGTGGCAAAAGGATTAGCCTGGCCGTCAGGTCTCGAACTGGTGGAAGGTTGACTACTTTCATGGTTGCCATAAGGATCGGGACTACACCGTCTTGGGCTTCCGTCGGTAAAAAGTTGCCAAACTGGAGGGACACTGTCACCCCCAATTTTTGGATTAGGGGTATTTTTGTCTTTTCGTAATTTATGAGTAAATGATTTCATGGTAATCAATTTTATTTAATTTACAGTAACCTTAATTGATTGTTGCACTTTATCGCTATTCGATAACTAGGACGCTACGCTAGTTTTGTCTTCCATCAGATTCGCACCCTTGTCCTAGACACGCCAGACCGTTAATCAATGCTTGTGTCCCACATAAATCCAGCCCTTTGTACTTCTATATAATTGTAGAACGTATCCTTGCATTAATTTTGATTAAGCAAACAATAAACCTATTTCATACAAATTTCCGTAAATTCATTAAACCCATTTTCCTCTCTTCATTATATTTTCCATAAATTTTGGGATGTGTAATTTAACATCAACTCCTTGAAACCATGGCCTCCAAACCCCTTAGATCAGTACAATTCTCGCAATTCCATTAAACCCATTCGAACCCTAGCCCATTGGAATATCTCCATAGCAAGCCAAGGCCTTTTTTCTAGTGTTGACCAAGGTCAATATATTCTAGGTCAAATCAAACACCAATATATATATACATATTCCTTTCCTTTTTATTTTTCCTTAAACCCCCAACCCTAACTCAGTCGACCCCCCTTTCCATCACTGTTCATCACCTCTCAGTTCCCGCCGCCGCCTGACCGGAGACTCGCCGGAGTCGTACCTGAGACCGCCGCCAATCCCTGCTGACCCGCTGTGACGACCGGTGATCCAACCGACCCGAGCACCTGCACTCAGTTCCTCGGCTCGTCGACCACCCGCGCCTGACTGACCCGCCGAAGCATCCCACTTGTCCACCTCGACTCGTCCCCGTGGGCTCGACCGAACCGTCGAGCACCATCACTGTCAACCGGAGCAGCAGCGACTCGACCAAATGCCCGACCACCGATGCTTGGAGCTTGACCCCGCTGCTGAAGCCGGAGCCCCCTATCCCGACTCGCCGGAGCGCCTGAGCAGCGGTCCCGCTGGCCAGTCCGACTTTGCACCCCGTGCACGACGATCGGCCTGCCTCGTCATCTCCGCCCCGTCCACACGCGCAGGTTTGACGTGAACCTAATCTCGTTTGAGTACGCATGTACGTATGCACGCATTAGTATACGTATGTATCGGTACATACATATATATACGTAGTTGCATACGTATAGGTATATAGATATTATATACTCTCAAATAATATCTATACATGCCCCTATATGTATTATAAGTATCCTAGTATATATACTTAATAAATTGTATGCATGGTATAAGTTGATAGTATATATAGACACAGATAATTGATTAATATGTATCAGTATACGCATATGAACATGCATAAGGTAGACTCTATTAAGTAGCTAAAAGCACATATCTATTAAATTGAATTAGTAGTGTTGATGTTTATGATAAACAATAATCGGCATTATACGCCCGTGTACTAGGTGACCCCGTAGCATGATAATAGACTGCCAAATGTACACTGATGTACTGGCAAGACCGTACCATTGACTGTCTGTTATTCACAGCAACGACAGACGTGACCACCCCTAGCGTAGCTTGTTGAGATCATTATGTTGATTGTGAGCTGGAGTAGTGTCTGATGAAGTATTGTATTATATGGTATGTTTATAGGACTGTTGGATCATCCAGACGATACCTTGGAAACCGGACAGTGGTATTGCCAGCTAAGGACCCCAGGCGAGTATATTCTCTGACAGTTTCCATTATGTTGATTATCTCTATAATTCTTGTTGTATAGTGTACATGACTCTGACACTGTTGTTTACACGAATTAGCATCATTGAGACCTGTCACGAGGAGTCGTGATTGGAATCTATCGTGCTAGCTGGGGAAAACGGAGAAATATTAGTAGCTTATGTGATCATACCCAACTTTACATGCAGCATTAGCTCACCCACATCTCACGTCGGTGCAGCCTTACCCTTACATGCCTCATCGCTGTTACATCTGGTTAGCCTGACCTATTGGGGATGATCGCTAATCCATGTAATGAGTCATATAGTCCCAAGTCGATCACATGATATACTGATGTTTCACACACTAGATAGATAATTTCTTGACATGTATCTTGATAGATTGATCTTGTATTTCCACATTTCTAGTAGTTGTTCTTATACACACTTACATACCAGTTCTTTGTACTTGCGTACACTTGTAGTTCTATTCCTTGTCAGATGCGTATTGATAATGATGTTTCAGTACTTATTCCAGTATTTCTCATTGCCAGTATTTTATTATGTCTTATATTTCTTTACACTGTATTATAGTTTTTGTCAATATATGTGGAACTGCTGTAGGAGGTGTATTTTCGTTCCAATCCTGACTGGATATTTTTTCCAAAGAATCTTGAGAATTTCTGTACCACGTACTACAGACCAGGTATAGATGCAGACTATGTACCAGAGATCCTAGAGGAGACTATACTTCTAGATGAGGCATTGCCTACAGCTATCTAGATAGTATTTATTTATGCTTGAGACTTATGGAGTTTATTTCAGTTTATGTTTAGACTTATGTTAAGTTTAATTGGAGACTTGTGTTGGACAGCTAGACTGTGATTTATCTTATGTTGAGACATGGTGTTTAACTATGTCATTTCCTTTTATCTTTTATCGTGCCTTATAGTTGTCGTGATTGAGATATATTATGAGATGTATATTGACCTCCTTATGGAGATAGATATTATTGACCGGTGTTTAGCTATATAGTGTTACTGTGACCTAGACAGCGTTCTACCGTCGATGCTGCGGCGTAGGCTGGACGTACCCACGCTCTCGTGCCTCTATACCGGGTGCGGGTCGTGACAGACACCATATTAGCGGTGACCATTACGTCATCAAAGTCCAGAAAAAGAGCCTTGGTGTCTATCAGACGTTGGATGCACCGCTTCAGGGTATAGCACTCCTATGTCGGGTGATGGACATAGCGGTGGAAGTAACATTACTTTGGGTTGGCGATCTCCATTGCCTCAGGCCGACGTCTGACGTCGGGGAGCCAGATTTTGCCTCCCTGTATCAGCATGTCAAAGATGGGTTTGATATCAGCATCTTTGAAAGAGTAAGTCTCATTGGGTTTTGGAGGCTCCGCCGGCTTTTTTATAGGCTTCTTGGTGAAGGTAGTGACCATAGCCTGTTTTTCCTTTCCGCCATGGCTGTTATTGCCGCCAGTGTTGTTGTTGTTGTTGTTGTTGTTAGGACGCTTGCCCTTTTTCTCAGCAGTAGGGATATGGATCCCCAAGTGCCAAACGTCTTTGAGCTTTTTTTCAGCGTTGACAACACTTACAATGAACGTTGTCCAGTCCTTGAACGGGCACTCGCCTATCCAGAGGCTGACTGTCGGGAGCATATTCTTCTGGCATATCTCCATGAGTGTAGCCTCGGGATTGCCAGGAGGCAACCTTAGTGTGGCCTAACGGAACCGCTCGATGTAGTTTTTTGTCAGTTCCTTCTCTCCCTAGGCGACGTCCCTCAGGGAAGACATCGTCATATTATTTCATGCCTCATAGAATTTGTTAAGGAATAGACACTTGAGGTCATCGAATGATGAGATACAGTTATCTTCGAGACTACAGAACCAATCGAAAGCTACCCTCGCTAATGGTCCGACGAAGAGCCTGGTAAGGATAGCGTCGCTCCGAGGTAAGTGTCCCGTGGTGATCTTGAAGTAGCTCATAAAGCGGCGAGGGAAGGACTTTCCGTCAAACATGTTAATATTGAAGGGCTTGTACTTTGGCGGATACGGTATGTCCCTCCACTCTATCGGGTATGGTTGCCGCACCCCGAGATCACGGAGTGAGTCATGATTGCTTATGGAGTCTAGGCGAGCCCGAAGTTCTTGGACCTCCCTCCTTGCTTCCTTAGCTTCATCTCATGCCGAAAGCATCGATGGGCTAGGTAGGAGAGGATCGTCGCCCTGGGGTGGAGCGGTCATATTTGAATCCCCACTAGTCCCGTGGTCCAGGTTTGCTTGCCCAGAGGCCCTTGCTGGCTAGGAGGCCATGTTTGCCTTAATTTCCAGCATTGTCTGGGTCAAAGATTGCATTGATGCACTCATCATGTGTATCATGGCTTTGAACATCTCGAGGCACTGTCGGTCGCTGAGGCCTTCATGGTCGCCTCCGGCCATGTACACCATCCTCACACGGGAAGAAATAGAGGGGAAGTGGATGTCGTGCTTTCTGTTTCATACCCTTGTAGTGAGTGGTCTTCAAGGAGGGCGGGAGTTGTTATGTCTTCCTCGGATTCGGAGGGGATACTACTCCCAGCGTAGAAGATTGTGTCATCCTGGTGGGAGTAGCTATCCTCCGGGATCTTGGCATCTATTCCTCGAGAATCGTAGTCTTCTCGGAACGCCAGGTTATTGCGTACTTCCATGGGGACAATACCCCCAGCTTGGGCAACCCCCAGGGGTTCTGAGGATGAACTACCCTCAGGGGCTGACAACTTCTTCCTTGAGCGGGTACCTTGGAAGACGCCTTCCGTGGGTGTCGTCGTCAGCCTTACAGGTAATCGCCTTCGTAATGTCGTGGTAGAGAGCGTTGGACTGGAGGTATCCGACTGCTTTCTTTCCTTGGAGGCGGGAAGCTTTCCTGTTGAGTAGCATAAGGCGAAGGGCAACTCCTCCTCCTTTGATACTTGCACCTGTCTCCAGGTTGCCGCCGAATAGGGGCTTTCCGGTGCAGTCGCTGGAAGGCCAACTGCCTGTCTGTGAGTATTATTGCTTTATTGTAGCAGCAGTTGATAATAATGCTGGCACAGCTATGCCTCGAAGAGGGCACGTCGCCTACCGTAGTAGTTTTCCTTGCTTTGTGCTTGTGAGTAATCATGTCACGCAAATCATGCGAAGGGTGTTTTACTATTGTATCCTCTTTGTGAGTCCGGGTAACCCGGGCACACGGATGAGCAGGTATATTCTTTGCTCCCTGGCCTGGGGTTCGTACACGAACTGTAATACCCCGTTTCGTTCAAGCGGACTGCCGATTCAAACGGCAAAAGTGCAATGTCCTGACCCACTTTGCTCAGGCAAGAATACTCGTTTGAGGCAAAGGATATCCAGACTTATCCCTACAGGAATTCAGCTTAGGCTTTCAGAGGCTCGCTTGACGTATCGCTCTACCGAGGTGAATCATCGCTAAGGTGGATGGCTACGGTGAACTTGTCTTTGCTTAGCCAGCACACATAAAATCTGGAATGATACATGCTAGTCGCTAGGTGAATCACCCCCTGTATGCTAATAAGAATCCAACGCACCTAGCTAAGGGAATAATCCCAACTTGTATTGCTTATGCTAGAACATGGAAATGAAACATTGCTTATAAATATGTTTAGACCCTCGCATGCTACCCTAGAACGTGTCGCTCAGGAAGTCCCCTAACGGTTTTACCTCTCGGCTTACCTTCAGGCTCGAGCTAACGTGAATGTTTGTGTTTATACAAATGTATGCTTGTCTGCTTGTATGTTGCCTTATTTTCATCCAAACCCCGGGAGACTACTAAGTAGTCGTTCCGTGCAAGAATGAACCTACAAGT
This sequence comes from Iris macrosiphon, assembly GCA_036927795.1. Lineage (NCBI taxonomy): Eukaryota > Viridiplantae > Streptophyta > Magnoliopsida > Asparagales > Iridaceae > Iris > Iris macrosiphon. The sequence continues at coordinate 51,558,558 of JAYESA010000015.1, forward strand.
ATCTGGGACCGTTAGGTTACCATGGCAATCCCTGTCCCAGGGGAAATGCATCAAGGCAAGTCATTCACTGAACAAAGAATCAAGATTCAAGTATCTCGTATACTCGTGTTCTAGTGCACTCGTGTTCTAGTGCACTCATGTTCTTGTGCACTCGTGTTCTCGTGTTCTCGTGTATCTTGTGATAATTGAAAGACCCAAAAATTGCATATCGCGGACAACTCGGAAACGAGGTATTGTTCCACGAACGGTCACCGGGGCACTGGGGCCGATCCGATCCGGATGGAACTCGTGTGTAGTCATCGTATACAGGAGAGGATAGCTTGTAGCACATCGTGTTCTCTCGTAGCATGTTATCCTTGTCCTTGACTACGTCCAAAATGGCTATGCCAGTGACTCGTGTTCATATAGATAAGTCATCCTCGCTTAGCGGCTATCCGCATGCGAGTCATTGCATCGTGTCAAAAGAAACAACTGAACACCTGAACGATCATGATACAACAATACTCGTGTTGCATATGCAATCGCCTTAGTTTTCATTATGAATGCCCCTGAATGTTTATGCCTGCCCATGCTTGAATTAACAATGTTTGCCTTGGACAGGGAAGGTAAAATGGTAAGTGGGTAAGTCTCATCGTGTTTCCTCTCATGTCGTACGGCACACTACCACACGAACTAGGCTATTCAAATCTTGCATGAAACGGATCCTAAGGCAACTAGAAAGACAACTTAATAGTTGGTGCACGGAACCTATTTTACGTGTTTGGATTTGTCGAGCGGGCGAGTAGCCTCCCCACCAGTGCATTTAATGTACTGATAACCCACCAGATTATTTGCAGGGTGCGGGAGAACCTCGTTCGGTGCGGATGCCTCATACGTGCGTGCTAAGGCATGAAGATCACTCTGAAGCAGCGTTGCATCCGGAACTGAAGCACATATACAAGACATAATGCTGGAACGTTGCCTGGACATTCGCCTGTATAATCATTCCACAATTGTAGCCACTTGGCACGCTTTTACTGTTTTAGAGAGAGAGGCTTGAAAGACTTGTAATCTCGGCCATACGCCGCCTGTAACACTTGTTTATATCAATAAAGAGTTGCTTTACTTCAACTTGTGTTATTCAATGCTTCCGCTATATTGCCGACTCAGTGAACTTGTTACCGATCGCCTATGCGTTCATGACTCCGCTGTACTCGGACAATCTGTGCGACTCTGTGGCTTAGAACTCTTACCGCCAGCCAATGGACCACGGCCTTACATGGGCGTGGCTCACGCTCGTGCGGCATCACGCCCGGATGGGTCAAAACGATCGTTCTGCGGGAGCGCTGGCACGGTGATTCTCGCCTAGCGGGAACGGCCGATTTAGCCTGCGGGAGATCGGGGCATGACACGAACTTTTCCCGAGGTACTGGTGGAAGACTTTTGAGACTGGCCCTGTCCATTGGTCCCTGTGGGCTGGACGCATGGGCCAGTCTTATACAACTTTCTATCAGAGGCTCACATAATAACTAGAGATGCCTGTTGGCGGTCGGTCGTATGAGCAGTTGCTTGAGCTTGACGGGCTCGCTCTACCCTGGAATTCTTTAGCTTAATAACCGCAGGCGCGTAGTATGAAGAGTCCAGCTTTGGGTTTTTACCATTCTCAGTAGGTATCATAGGATATGCGCCGCAGGAGATATGGTCAAAAATAGAGGTTATGTTGCTATGGGGGCCACATGCGACCTGATGTCCGCGGTTGTGAGTTGATGCTGCATGAGCAGTCTTATGAGGCCTCGTCCTTGGCCGCATAGAAGTTACCTCAGTACCAGAATGTCTGGCATCATATTACTTTTCTCTGCTAGAGTCAGGGTGCTGAATATTTTCTACGTCAACCCTGGATGCCGCATGGATATGGACGTTATGGCTGTTCGTCCGACAATCGCCATTGGCAACAGAGTGAGAGGATGGAAGCATCTTTTCTGCAGCTGGATGGGGCGCTGCAACCTTGGCTACCCATGTTCTGCGGGTCCTCGAGTGGGGGAGCACCCTTTTGGCTGGAAGAGGCTGCCGCATAGACAGTGACCGCATGATGTGTGGTTTATGCGGTTGGGAGATAGACGGGGAGTGCATGCTCTATAGTTGGTTAAGGCACAGTGACCTTAGCTACCCACATCCTGCGGGTCTTCTTGGGCTTTGCTTGACTCGGAGAAGGACTCGCGTTATCCCTGAAGAGCATGTTCTCGAACACTTGCTGGTCAAAGCGGACCACCAATATCTTTTGTGTCGAGCCGAGCTTGCCTACATCGGATTACGTCACCGACTTCTCAACAGAGGGAAAGGAAGTCCCCAGCAGAGTCGCCACTGTGTTTGCCATTTAATATCAAAACGAGAACTGGAAGAACTAGATTTGATTTAACAAACTATGAAAGTACAAAGAAGAGTCATAGAAGACAATCTAAGTACAAATTTATATTCTGGGGGGGTGACGATGGAGGGTTAGGAGTGTAGAAACTCTTTTTACTCCATAGACGATCTGATGCGAAAGCTCTCTTATCCCTTGAGTGTTGATTCGCAGATAGCCATCTAGCCCTTTGAATGGGTCTGGTACCCTACTACTTATAGTCATATTGGTGGCCGCATAGATTTTGGGCCGCATAGATGGTGGGGTTTGCCATGTGTTCCCTCTCAACGGAAGGGTGCTATAGCTATGCACGCGAATCCGGGCTCCACTGCCACGTGAACGTTTGTTGGGATTTTGTTATTTGTTGAGTATCTGGACAGTTCTTAACTATGTAAGCACGACTTGGTCAAATGGACACGTGGCCGCTATTTGGTTGGAGAGGACCGCTCAATTGTAACAGCAAGACTTAGTCTACGTAGAATCTGGGACTCATGTGGCCAAAGATGCACGGGATGCACGGAGTCTGGAACGCAAGGGGCCAGAGACGCATGGACCGCATAAAGTCTGGAACGCATGGGCGAGAGTCGCAGGGAACGCATAGAGTCTGGGACGCATGGGCCAGAGACGCATGGGAATATTTTGTCGGGTTGTCCACGAGGCTCTGCACCATCCTTAGGACTTCTGCCTCTTAGTGTGTTCTCGTCCTTCGAGACGATCAGAAAAGTCTGTTTTGTCAGGATTCTGTGTCAGGCGCAATCTTTGTTGTTAGGACATCGTGTCAGGTCGACCTGCGGCCAGTTGTCAGGACGCTTGTTTGGATCGCCTGGGTGATTATTTTCTGGGCCGTTTGGTGTCCATGCGATCCATCTGTTGAGTTTTTTATTTAGGGGCGCATGGATGTCGGTCGCATGGCTGCATCTTTTCTATGCTTCTACACCCCGACCATTATAGATAGGGAGCATACCTAGATGAGTGAAGAGAGAACGTAAGCTTCCTGACCCTGCATCGGATCGTCCACGGAGTAAAGGAGATGGCATAGCACTCCTTGTCCATCGCCACACCCCAGAAGCAAATATAGTGTACTTAGATTGTCCGTCCAAAACCCCTTTGTACTTTCTTTTATTTGTTAGTTAAATCAAGCTCTTTTTAGAAATTTTGAATTTAATGACGATTAAGATTACGACTCTGCTGGGGACGTCTTTTTCCACTGATGAGAAAGTTATGGCACAATCCGACGCAGCCAAGCTCGGATCCACTCAAAGGATACTGATGGTCCGCTCCGATCAGCAAGCCTTCGAGGACATGTTCTCCGAGGACAACGCGAGTTCTTCTCCGAGGCAAGCAAAGTCCAAGAAGACCCGCAGGACACGGGTAGAAAAGGCCACTGAGCCTCACCCAACTGCGAAGCTTGCGCTCCCCGTCTCTCTCCCAATTGTAGGGACCGCACATCATGCGTCCACTTCCTATGCGGCAATCTCTTCCAATCAGAAGGGTGCTCACCACTCGAAGACCCACATGACGTGGGCAGCTAAGGAAATCGTGCCTCGCCTAACTGTGGCACCTTCGACTTTCTCTCTTTTCCTGAAGGAGCTCGTCAGGCATTCCCTCAGGCTGTCCATGCGACATCATCGCCTGATACAGAAAATGCTCAGCACACAACTCTGGCAGAGAAAAATACTATGATGCCAAACGTTAAGGTGTTGATGCAAAATCTATGCGGACAAGGAGGAAGCTGCATAAGACTCACTATGCGGCATCGGTTGACGGCCGCAAGCGACGCTGGCAGCAGTCAAACCTCTATTTCGACCAAATCTCACGCAGCGCTAACCCTATGCGCCATATGAAAATGTAGAAAACCTAAACTTGGACTCTTCATACTACGTACCTTAGGGTGCCAAGTCGAAGAAGTCTGGGGCAGTGCAAGCTCGTCATGCTCAAGTAACTGTCCATTCAGCTGACCAACGGAGGGCACCGTTAACTCCTATGCAAGCCCCCAAAAGGAAAGCTATATAGGACCGACCCGTGGTCCAATCCTCAGCGGCAAATGGACAGGGTCTGTCTCTAATGTCTTCCACTAACAATATGGGGAATATCCTTATACGAACCCTAGATCAGGAAGAAAAAACAACACCCACGCACCCGTGCGTTCGGTATATCCGTGCTCACAAAAATGGTGCAAAGGTGAGTCATCCCTTGCTTGACTTACGCAATGTGATTAATCACAAGCGTAATGCGAGGGAGACAGCTACGGCATGTGAAGCGTCCTCCCGAGGACATCACTGTGCCAAAATCATCATCAACTGTTGCTGCAATAAAGTAGAAGTACCTACAAGCAGGCAATCGGTATTCCAACGACTGCACCCGAAGACACCTATCTGACAACAATCCAAGGATCAAGTACAAACACCCGAGGAGGATGAGATACCATTCGCCTCTTGTTACTCTACTCAAAAGGACCCCTCCACTGTGTGGGGAAGGAATCCCAGCACCTTTAGCCCGTCAATCTCAACCAGCGCATTGAGAAGGCGATTACCAGGAGGACCAGCAGCGGGACCTGCGGAAGGAATTTTCCAGGACACCCGCTCAAGAAAGAAGCTATCAACTGTCGAGGGTAGCTCTCCCTCAGAACCCCTAGGGATTACACAAGCTGGGGGTAGTAATCCCCCAGACCCATACGACAATCCGGCATTCCGAGGAGATGAGGATTCCCAAGTAACGGTTATTAAAGCCCCTGGGGGTAGCCACCCTCGGAGAGAAGATGCCACCTCCTACGCTGGGGGTAGTACTCCCCCTGAGTCCGAACAGGGCACGACACTGCCAGCCTTCCATGACGACTATTCGTTGTAAGAATCCAAAGCGGAAAGTGCTACGTCTACTGTCCCGTCTGTCTCTTCTCATGTAAGAGCGGCATATATGGCAGGGGATGAGATGAAGACCCTAGTGATCGGTAGCGCCTCGAGGCCCTCGAGGTTATGATGCAGACCATGAGCGAATCAATGCAATCCTGAACCTAAGTTGTGGTAGAGATCAAGGTAAGTGTAGCCGCCCAGCCACCAAGGGCATCAAGACAAGCAAGATTGGACCCGGGGACCAATGTAGATTCTGACGCAACCGCTCCGCCCATAGGCGGAAATCACCCTATGCCCAGTTCGTCTCCCGCGAGGAGACGAAGTCAAAGACACAATAAAGAAAATCTGGGAACTCCGGGCTTGCCTAGATTCTACGGACAGCCGGGATTCACTGCGCGAGCTCGGGATACTACAACCGTACCCCCACGAGTGGAGGGATGTTCCGTACCCTCCAAATTACAAGCCCTTCAACCTGAACCCATTCGACGGAAAGACTTCTCCCCGTCAATACATGAGCTATTTCGAGATTGCAACTGTCACGCCCCAGTCCCAAAATATGTAGGACTAGGAACACGTAAGCATGCCAGCTGTATGTATATGGCAACCCCAATATATGGATACCATAATACACACGTATGCTGTAATATGAATATAAACTCACATGTGGTATATATATGGTCACAAGTCACATAATACTAATCTTATCCACACAACAAGTCACAGACAGAAAATACTAAACTAGAATAAAGAGTCTGAATAATTCATAAATGATAGTCGGGTGGAGACAAATTCACTACCAATGACTATATCAACACTAAATGAGAGAGAAGAGTAAAATCACCAATATAAAATAAAATGATGATATAAGAGTGTCAGCTAAAGTATCCATCGCTAGAGATAATCAATGATGCTCAGTGGGTAAGGTCTCCTCGACAGAAAGTAATGCGTCAGGTCCGGGTCCGTACTCCTGCGGATACTCATGGTCGTCTATACCTGGCAAGGGACCAGGTCCTCAGAGGGACATAACAAGATACATAGAAGTAAGCCAATTAAATATAGTAAACATGCATAATGTTTGAAAATATATAAGTACGCTGTACAAGACAATCTATATGAATGCAAATAAGGATAACTTTTCGATGTATGTGTCACGCCCCAGTCCCCAAAATGCCGAGGGACTGGACGCGTGATAATGGCCAGCAGCACACACCGATGGACAAACCCAATTTAATGGATCCATCGGGGCATGCTTAAGCTGTAATATAATAATAAGTAGGTCCAATGATACAAGTCATAGTCTATTCTAATCTCATCCATAATAGAAAATTACAGATCAAATGCCAGGATAAATGCAAATAAATATAACTGACAAGTCTGAATAAAAGTGTCTCAGAGAACAATCCGAGAACAAGTCTGGTACATCAATGAAATAGACTGGAAATAAAATAACTATAAACTGAAATAAATGAGTATCTCAAGCCAATACTCAAGAGAAGTCCTCTGGTACGATCTCGTCCTCAGATCCTGGTTCTGCTCCAAGGTAGGCACCTGCTCCTGCTAATGCTAATGCTCCGATCCCGTATACCTCGGAATAGATCTCGTCAGCTAATCCTGGGGACATAATCCGGATCCAGGTCCTCAGGGGACATAACAAGGTACAGATAATACAAGCCAACATAAATACAGTAAAATAGTAAATAAAATAAGCAGGGTAAATATGTAACCATCTATGTGAAATGCAAGTGAGAGCATCACTAGTACTCAGGCTGAGCCGCTACAAGCTGTGTGTCGGGGAGCCGGTAGCAGTAATAACACGTAATGGGCCAAGCTCTGGTTTAGATTCTTGAGCCTCACAATAATAGAGGATTTTATATATATATGATCAGCCTGTAGCCTGTGTGTCTCTCCCCACCCAATGTAATCACACGTCTCATGTCCACGATGTACCATGTCCATGTCACGCATAATCATATCTAATGCAACAAGTCATATAGTATCTAGGAATATAATGTCAATGCCATAAAGTCTGTATCCTATACCGAATCACCACGAATATCTCAGGAAGATCATGTCCATAAATAGTATCAAGTGTTTTGGGTTATAGTGTACTTGATAAGACAAGTACGAGAATGCAAAGGGTCACGAATGTCCATCTCTAGATGACGTACACAACACCGCGTACAGTGTTGGCACCCGACTAATAATCGGACGCTAAGTAAGTCACACAGTCCTAGGTCAAGCATGCACAACAATATAAATAAAGCAAGGAAATATGCAATAAGAACTGCAAGGGTGGCAAGGTATACTTGCACAACAATGTATAAATAAGTCAAGGGAATAAGTAGCAAAGCTGCAGGATTTGGCAAGGTACACTTGCCTGGGGTTCTGGCTCCAACTTTAGCTCTGGTCTCAGTGTGATCTGCAGGTACTACTTTGGTTGCTGAAATAAACATCACCATTAGATTCAGAAAATATTAAATATCTAGAAATGCCTGTCCTTGAGTCCAATTTGGACACAAGGGCAAAAATGACAGTTTCTGGCCAAAGCATGGTCCACATGTGGGCCACTTTGCACCGAAAACCGGGTCAGGGTCAAAGGTCTCCAAATTCGTCCAACTTAGTGCCAACAAGTCAGGAACGATGATACGAACCCAACGAAACTTCCAAAATTGGATTCCGATGAGCCGATCACAAAATTGCCTGTTAAGTGGAGCCTCTAGGGCCCACGATACGCGATTTTGTCAACGTTCTCATAATCGAACCAAACTTGGGTCACAGGACTAGCGTATTGCTACGAGTCCGATGGTGCAAGTTTTGTTTTGATCCGACGTGTGTACACAAAGTTACGACATATTCCAGAACTGACGGATATGGGGCGGTGTCGGCGGATACGCGTTGATTCCGGTGTGCACGCACATCCAAATCAACTTCTGTAAAATTTTGCACGTCCGTATCGACGGCGCACACGTATCGGTGAAGACCGCGCGCGACCAAGTCGTCCTATTTGGCAGGGCGCACTCAGTTCCGGGGTAAAACAGGGCGTGGGTTTTTCTGTTTTTGGATCGCGGTTTGCGATCGCCACAGGATGCGATGCACCGAGCGGGTTGCAAGAGCATCGAGAGGGTCACGCGGTCTACGCGACGCAACTGACGGAATCGAAAACGGAATCACAAGGAGAGAGAACGGATTACCTGAACAGGGCTCCGTGAATCTGAATTTCATGTGTCCGTGTGTCTGCTTCGTGTCCTGCGTCAACCGTGTCCGGGTCGAGAGCTCATGTGTCCGTGCTACATCCAGGTCCTGTGTCTGTGTCTGCTGTGTTCGTACTGCCGTGTCCAGGCTAGGGTTTAGGATTGGAGGGCTGCCGGAGGGATGCAAGGGACGGCGGAGGCGGCGAGGCTAGGGGTTTGCACGGTGGCGATGAGATGTTCTGGTCGGTGGTCGGGGTGGCGATCTGGACGGGGGAGGATGACTGGAGGGGAGGAAGTAGAGAAGAGAGGAGGTGTTAGGGTTTCGGTTTAGGGTGGAGGAGATATCCGGCGCGGCGCTGCAAGCGGAGGAGGAGGGAGAGGAGATCTGGAGGAGAACTCGAGCGGGGCTGGGTTTCGACGAGGCAGAGTCGACAGGGCGTTGGGGAGGATGAGGTCGTCGAGGACTGGCGAGGGGCTGTTGCGGTCTGAGGAGGGAGGTGGTGACGGGGCAGCGGGCTAGGGCAGGGCGGAGAGGCCGGGGCTCGTCGGAAGAGATGACCAGAGACGGCGAGCAGAGGAGAGAGGGAGTCGACGACGGGGCTGAGGTGACGGAGTCGGGAAGGAGGGAGAGGGCTCGGGGTGCGTCCGGGCGGCGCGAGGAGGAGTAAAGTGGAGGAGGGGAAAATTAGGGTTCCGGCGGACTGATTATATAGTCGGAACAGTATTTCTGATTGGGAATCCGTCTAGGGTTCGATGGGTTAACGGGTTTGGGTCGGGTCGGGTTCAATATGAATCCGGCCCGATCCACTATTGCTTAAGTGCGGGTTTCGGTTATTCGGGTTCGGGTCGGGTTTAGATTCGACCCGACCCGCTAAGGTTGGGTTCGGTTTAGTGAACCGGGTCTGAGTTGGTTTGAGTTGGTTTGGTTCAATTGAACCGGGTTTATTTAGGGGTTTAATTTGGTTTATTTATTATAATAGTTTTTTAGGGCTTTAAAAATGCTTCCGAAGTCCAATAAATTTCCAGAAAATTACCTTATGTCCAGTTTTCCATTTTACACCATAAAATATTATTTCTATAATATTTTAATATTAATTAACAGCAATTAAAAATCATTTAATTACCAAAACCCTAGGTTTTAATTACAGAAAAATCCCAAAAAATTACGGAAAATTGTGAAAAACCAAATTAATAATTACTGAAAATCATGGAGCTTACAGTATGGGCATGGGTAGGTCACTCGATCTAAACCTCACAACTCACACACACGTCTAAAAAATCATAAATCGACATACCTCGGGGGTAGCGACCAGCGTGACACCAAAAATTGATATACCTCGGGGGTAGAGACCAGCACGACACACTAACATAGTGCGAGCTAGATACTACGGTTTACCATAGTGGTTAAAGCCCATACGCCTAATGATTATCCTCTCATGATACTAGGTGTCAAGTGTGTGTCAAAATATCTAATATATAGTAATGACTGAACGAAACTACACATGCAATAAATATACAAAAATATAAATATAAATAGCATGCAAAGTACTGTAAACAATTTGGCAAAGTATACTTGCATGACAAGAGAGCTGCAAAATATAACGTCCAGATGTCAAGCACCAAGAGTCAGAAACTATGGCCTTAGAATGAACATCTCCGGATGCTGAAATAAATATCACCAACGTTCCCAGAATAAGCGAGATAGCTAGAAAATACTACACTTTCGTCCAATTTGGACACTGGGACAAAACGGTAATTTTGGGTCAAAGCGGGGTCCACTTGTGGCCCACTTTGCACCAAAAAGTGTGTCAGGGGTAAAGGTCTCTAAATGGAACAAATTATAGGTCAAACTAATTCTAAATGTCAATACGAACTCAACGGTACGTCCAATTTTGGATTTCGGTGAGCCGAACACAAATTCGCCCAAAAAGTCAACCGTAGGACCCGCCAATAGATGACTTGGTCCACTGTCTCGGAATTGCGTGAAACTTGGGTCACAGGACCAGCGCGATACTAGGAGTCCAATGGCGCAAGTTTTATCATATTCCGACAAGCATACACTAAATGGTGCGATATTTTACAAAAGTCACGATACGGGGAATTTTTGCGGATACGGGCTGATTCCGACGCGCACACGCATCCGAATCAGTTTTCGCGAAAGTCCACATGTCTAGACATACCATACGCGCCTTTCGGTGTTACACGATGGGGCGGTCCTGTTTGGCGGGGCGCACTCCGTATCACAATTTCTGGAAGTTGGAAAAATAGATTTTTGTGATTTTTAATCTGATTAAACTCACTCTACAGCAAGAAATAAATATTGTATTTGACAAAAATTATTCTCGGTTAGGTGGTCTTCATATACCAAAAAGAAAAACTAAATTTGGATCTCTGTGGTGGGAGATACGAGTCCTTAAATATGGGTAGTTACCGCAGTTTTCTGCGATCGAAAGTTATCATTTTTTGCCAACTTTGCCTCAGTTTTCGTCTAGGGTTACGCACTGTTCGAGGTAAACTAATGCACAGAGTTGGAAGAGATATAGGTCGTGAACATACCGGTGAAGACGGGATCGAGTTTGGTTGAGCGACGGCGCAGAAAATGAGGCTTAAACAGGGGTAAGTCGCTGTGCAGTTGTTGTGTATTTCGATCGTGGCGCGCGGTTGACGCGGCCGTGCTCGGTGGTGAACGGCGGTGAACGGCGGTGGTGTCGCGGTAACGGCGCTCAGGGTCGAGGTGGAGTATAGATTAGAGTTATGGTTAGGGTTTGGGAATAGAGTAATATATATAGATATATAGGTGGAGCGGGGGGTCGGATTTACTGTACGCGGCTGCTGCTAAGAGGGATTGCTGCCGCTGCTGTTATTTTGAGTGCGGGCCGGGTAGGGTTTTAGAATGGGTTATAGGATTAAGGGGCTAATGGGTTAATTAGATTTTCTAATTCTTTTCTTTCTTTTTCTTTTATTCTTTCCTTTCTTTCTATTTTCTTTTTCATTCTTATTAATAACTTTATATATATATATATATATATATATATATATATATATATATATATATATATATATATATATATATATATACATATATATATATATATATACATATATATATATATATATACATATATATATATATATATACATATATATATATATATATATACATATATATATATATATAATTCGAGAAATTTATTTTAGTGCATACAATAAATCTATCAACTGTCCACAAGGTCTCCTACATGAAAATAATTAAGGAAAAATTACGGTTGCTCCATAAATCCTCTATTGCACAATTACCTAAAATAAAAATTCCATAAATTCTATTTCTTTTAATTAGCTAATAATTACTATAAATCAATTAAATAATTAATTAAAAATTTAATATAGTTTTAAAATTTGGGGTTTTACATTCTACCCAACTTATAAAAATTTCGTCCTCGAAATTAAAACTAAGCCACGATAGAAAGTCAAGGATGGTATAAGGTAGAGATTTGCAGCTTATTCCATACCTTCATCCATCCTAACCTCCATGATTTTCTAATTGTCATGGGGATGTTTGAAGGGCTATAATTTGCATTGTTTAAAATGCAAGACTAGGTTTAAATGAGGGGGCGATGTTGCGGGTTGCATATTCCGAAAATTTTGGAGAAATTTATATGAACAAAAAATGGGTTTCTTCATGTACTTAGTCCAATGGTGTGGACACCTAAATGCACTTTTGCATAAAAGTGCCAAACAATTAGAAAATTGCACAAAGATAAAAATTGGATTAAATTAATTAAAATTTATGCGCAAGGTGTTCTTGAATTAATTAGAAGTACTTATGGATAAAATTAGGTGGGACACAAGTGTCATGGACATAGAGGGCTCAGAATAGAATATTATCAAAATTTGGGTTGCACAAAATGGATCAAGATTGTGTCTCCAATTTTGATTGGAACGCACAAGGATACGAAGTTTGAATTTATTTAGAATTAAATGTAAACATCTGCGATGAATGTTGTGTAACTAAAATGTAGCACAAGAGAGCATAATTATAAGTTACACAAATGTCAGAATAGATGGCGGGCATGTCTAGGATAAGGATATGAAATTTATAGGAAGACAATGGCTAGTGTAGTGCTCCAATTATCGAAGCAACGGTAAGGTGCGCTAGGTGATATACATATTGTAAAATTAAATAAAATGAAAGGTTCTATTTCTAAATGGGATTCAAACTAGCCCTAGTTTCTCTATCTAAGCCAAGTAGGCCTAATTTTGGGTGAGGGAGTTTACAATCTACGCAACTTAAAATTTACCCATCTATCACCTAAGGCTATACATCTAGGAAAACATTTCCTCAAATTATTTAATCATGTTATTCAATCCTCAGAAGTTTCTAACACACAAATATCATATATGATATGCCCTAAATCAATTATGGAAGAGAGCCACCAAGTCATATGATTAGCCTATGGGGTATATTTAGTACTATCAGTGTATCAAACTTATTCCAAGCACGAGGTTTTGTCTTTCTGAAACAAGGGAAGACGGAAAACAATGATAAAGAGTTCAAGGGGGGAGGTAATAGAATAGAAGTATGGAGGTCAAAGTATTTAAAGAATTCAAATAGAAATTATCAAGGCGGTTGTGGATGGAAATCCTATTTGGTAATTTCTTATTCGCATGCTCGTATCAGTACAGTTATGTAACCGATACGATATGCTCAGACATGTCTAGAGGGCAAGTACATTCGTCTAAGAAGCTAAGTCAATTTTATCTCAATCCACATAAGTAGTCATGCGAGGGGCGAACCAAGCGCACTATGGTTGATCAGACCGTAATACACTGATTCTGAAATGTATTAGTGTGTATACCCAATAATACATATATCATGATCAAGCTCGATAAAGGAGTAAGCTTACAAAACTAGGCTATAATAGCAGCATAAGTCAAGGTAGTACAGAAAATATAAGTACGCTAGATTTATGATGAGAGAAATTATAAAATAATTCAAGTTTACAAAGAAGATAAGACTCTACAGTCTCTACAATTGTCATACTAACTCCTTGCCTAAGTTGTTAGTCGACCAAATAGGGGTATGGGCCTCTAAATTCTACAGTCTGAATAAACACTATCTTTTTATGCAAGTATATAGTTGGGGTCATTCAGTTATACTTCATCAATGGGTCAAGAGGACTATGTGATACTATATTGTGAGGCATACTACCCAACTCAAAAGAATTAACTAATACTGTACCGCCTTAAGGATAAAGTAGAAACTCCTGTTAAGGTTTACGAGAAAAGGTATTGGCATTGATTGGGGTATCCTATTATAAAACTCCATAGGTAATGGTCATCTTAGGTCTTAATCATAGTGCTCATAGAACAAAAGGGTTAATATTAAGAATGGAAGGGTTTGGTGGCACGAGTTGAAAGAAAAGAAGAACATAATTAGTCGTAGCACAAATAGCGAGCGCTAAGTTTTCAGAGGAACAAGATTTAAATTTAAATAGAAAGACTCTAGATAATATTATGGTTGTCTAAGGGGGAGGTAGTATGCAAATCTCTGTATTCGAGGTATGATCTAGGGAAGTATTATTTTATTCCACTTGGCTTCCTAGGGTACTATCTGCTAATATCAAGACAAGAATCTAAATGTATAGTTCTATAATACTATCTCACTATAAAAGTTAGGTTTGGTCCTAATATTCAACCATGGATTTCTAGTGGTCCCCCAATACTAGGGTCAAACAATATGGTCAACTTTCTAACTAACCCTAGTAGTGTTTATACTACTCTCAAGCCTTCATAAATACATTAAGGGGTAATGGTAAACCAATCTATAGATAAGGGATGCTAGGGTTCACTAGATATTCTAAAATTAGTGATGTGTCAATACTCTAGTCGTATTCTTGGAAGGCTATGTCATGACACGCACCCGAAATAGGGGCACGAGTGCGTGGGTACGTCCAGCCTACGCCGCAGCATCGGCAGTAGAACGTTGTCTAGGTCACAATAATATACTAACTAACATAACTCACAACTTGTCAATGATATCAACTCCATAAGGAGGACAACATACATCTCACAATAGCTCATAATGTAAACTCAATCACAACCACTATAAGAGTATAAAGGCACGATAAAAGATAAGAAATGATAACACGAGTCAAACACAGTGTCTCAAAATATAGATAAACTACAGTCTAGCTGTCCAACATAAAGTCTCCACAAGTCTCAACATAACTAAGAATAAGTCTAAACATAAACTGAAAATAACCTCAAATAAGTCTCAGTGCATAAAATAAATACTGTCTAAACAGCTGCAGGTAGTGCCTCCTCTAGATCTCTGGTGTGTAGTCTGCATCTATACCTGGTCCATAATGTGTCGGACACCAGTCCTCTAAGTCGCAGTCTGGAAAAATATTTCCAGTCAGGATGGAACGAAGTACATTTCTAACAGCAGTTCTGCATCAATGATATAAACTATGTAGCAGTAAATAGATGGAAATATAAAAGATGCATATATATGTACAAGAGATACACAATAAAGAAAATACTAGAAATACTATAAATAAATGCGAGAAGGAACAATATATCAATGAACAAGAATACTATGACTAAGTGTGTGAGTACTAGCTTTAACATGTGATCAGCTTGGGAACTTGTACACGAGTACGGACCTGGCTAGTCTTACGTGCAGTGTATGACCAACACTAACATGTGAACAAGACTTGTACATGAAGGGTATGATCAGATATCTACACTAAAATACTCTCCACCCCCGACTGGTATAATAGATCCAACCATGGTACGCTATGGCATGGGATTCTCTAGGAAGGTAGCAAGTCTCCCCGAGAATCAGTGTCTATACATGCACAAGATAACCAATAAAACAAGACTTATACAAGATACACCATATACAAGGAATAACATCTCATGACGAGATCCGGATATACCAATCCGTGTAACCATCGTGTCGAGAAATAAGAATATTTACACTAGATACAATGAACATAGAGGATATCATAAATAAGAAACTATCAGAGAATGTACTCGTCTGGGGTCCTGCTGCTGGCAATAACAATGTCCGATATACGAGGTCTTGTCTGAATAATCCAACAGTCCTATAGACATCATTAAATAACACAATATTGCATCAGACACTACTCTAACACATAATTATAAATACTCTGAACTCAGGGCTACGCTAGGTATGACACTTGTCAACTAGGGTCAAGTGCGCGTCTAATTGCGCGGGTGTCGTGTCTGTAATTGTTGTGCAAGACAGACAGTAAATGATACGGGTCTTGCCAGTACGTCGGTGTACATATGACAGTCTGTTAACATATTACATGGTCACAGGTCAATGTAACTACGGGGTATTCGTGGTTACACTCTAGTAGATAGACATATAATACTTATTATCTATCATATACATTAATACTAATTAATTACAATTATAATAGATATATGTATATACATACTTAATAGAGTTTATATCATATATATATTTATATACGTATACATATACATACTAATCAATTTTTATACATATTAAACGTATACTAGGGAATACCTATACAATACATATACATAAGTATATATATACTAGTTTGAGAAATATTATATATATATATATATATATATATATATATATATATATATATATATATATATATATATATATATATATATATATATATATACCAATATACCTTTGAATATATACCAATACGTATGCAAATACGTACATACATACATCTATATAGTTACATATACACAATCACGTGAAATGACGAAAACGAAGGCAGGAATGAACCTGCACGCGGCACAACGACGATGACGATGATGATGGATGAAGGCGAGGGTGGTGCTCATAGTTGATAGAAAGGAGGAGAGGGAGGTCCGACTGTGGTTCAGTCGAGGGGTGGCTGCCGGAGTTGGAGGGGCTTGGCGAGGAGGTCGGGTTGGATAGGGAATGGCCGGAGTCCGACGAGTGGACGTGCAGTCGGGTGGAAAGAGAGGGAGGCGAGCGGGCTGTACTTCAGGCGAGCGCGCTCGGTGGTTCAGGGAGTGAGGTCGACGCAGTGGCGAGTTGGGCAGTGGTGACCGATGACAGTGGTGGTGGGGGTGTTGACGGCGAGGTGGTCGACGTTCAGTGTAGTCGAGTAGTTAAGGACTCGACGTGGTGGTGGATCCGGTCGAGGTCGATGGTCGAGGGGGTTCATCCGGCGGTCAAGACGTCGTGGAGGAGTTAGTCCAGGCGAAGTCTCCGGTCAGTTTCCGGTGAAGGACGAGGCGGGTGATGGGGAGAAAGCCGGGGATGAACAGGGAATAGGGGGGAAGATGTCGGTTGAACTTGGGTTTTGGTATAAAAATAAAGAAAAAGGAAAAGTAAAATAAGAGGATATTTATATATGTGTAGGTCTTGGTTTGACCTAAAAATTTGTTGACTTGGTCAAATTCCTCTTGGAAATGGGCTTGGGTTGACATGTAGGTATTTTAATGGGCTAGGATTGACATGGTTCAAAATGAAAGGAGGGCCAATATTTGAGGAGGTTGATGTTGAGTTACACACTCCCAAAAATCATGAAAAAATACATATGAAGAAGAAAATTGGTTTATTCACATGTCGTGTCCAATGGAATGGATATCTTAATGCACTTTTGCATAAAAGTGCCCAATAATTAGAAAATTACACAAGTTTGGATTTATGATTTAATTAATTAAAAATAAATGCAATTGGTGTTCTAAAATTAATTAGAAGTACAAGGGACTGAAATTAAGTGGGACAGAAGTGTCATGAATGAAGAAGACTCAGAATAGAATATTATCCTAATTTGGGTTGCACCAAATAGGTCGAGATTGTGTCTCCAATTTCGATTGGAACACACAAGGATACAATGTTAGATTTTATTTAGAATTAAAATAAACGTCTGCGACAAAAATTGTGCGGCTAAAATAAAGCACAACAAGACATAACTATAAGTTACACAAGGGTCAGAATGGAAGGCGAGCATGTCTAGGACAAGGTTGTGGAATTTGTTGGAAAGCAAAGGCTAGGGTAGCACTCCAAATATCGAAGCAAAGGTAAGGCACAACAATCAATTAAAATCATAATTATTAAATATAATTAAATATTATGCAATTATTTGCACATTAATTATGAAAAGACAAAAATACCCCTAATCTGAAATGTGTGGGTGACAGGCTATACTCAAAAAACTATTAGGGAAGCACAGAAATCAAGCAGGATACAATTATTTAGATATAACAGATTGGAAGGAAGATGAGTCATAGTCAATTATGGATGAGATCCTATACTCTAATCCTAGTGCAGGCTTGCTCGGTACAGTAACATAACCGAGACAATATGCTTTCGACCTGCATGGGCCACCACAAAATATGTCATGCCCCAGTCCCAAAATACGTAGGACTAGGAACACTTAAGTATGCCAGCCGTATGTATATGACAATCCCAATATATGGATACCATAATACACACGTACGCTATAATATGAATATAAACTCACATGTGGTATATATATGGTCACAAGTCACAGAATACTAATCTCATTCACACAACAAGTCACGGACAGAAAATACTAAACTAGAATAAAGAGTCTGAATAATCCATAAATGATAGTCGGGTGGAGACAAATCCACTACCAATGACTATATCAACACTAAATGAGAGAGAAGAGTAAAATCACCAATATAAAATAAAGTGATGATATAAGAGTGTCAGCTAAAGTATCCAACGCTAGAGATAATCAATTATGCTCAGTGGGTAAGGTCTCCTCGGTAGAAAGTAATATGTCAGGTCCGGGTCCGTACTCCTGCGGATACTCATGGTCGTCTATACCTAGCAAGGGACCAGGTCCTCAGAGGGACATAACAAGATACATAGAAGCAAGCCAATTGAATACAGTAAGCATGCATAATGTTTAAAAATATATAAGTACACTGTATAAGATAATCTATATGAATGCAAATGAGGACAACTTTTCAACGTATGGGCATGGGTAGGTTACTCGATCTAAACCTTACAACTCACACACACGTCTAGAACATCAGAAATTGACATACCTCGGGGGTAGCGACTAGCGTGACTCCAGAAATCGACATACCTTGGGGGTAGCGACCAGCGCGACACACTACTGTAGTATGATCTAGATACTACGGTTTACCAGAGTGGTTAAAGCCCATACGCCTAATGATTGTCCTCTCATGATACTAGGTGTCAAGTGTGTGTCAACATATCTAATATATAGTAATGACTGAATCAAACTACACATGCAATAAATATACAGAAATATAAATATAAATAGCATGCAAATTACTGTAAATAATTTGGCAAGGTATACTTGCCTGGCAAGAGAGCTGCAAAATATAACGTCCAGATGTCAAACACCAAGAGTCAGAAACTACAGCCACATAATGAACGTCTCCGGATGCTGAAATAAATATCACCAATATTTCCAGAATAAGCGAGATAGCTAGAAAATACTACCCTTTCGTCCAATTTGGATACAGGAGCAAAACCATAATTTCGGGTCAAAACGGGGTCCACATGTGGCCCACTTTACACCGAAAAGTATGCCAGGGATAAAGGTCTCTAAATTGGATAAATTATAGGTCAACCCAATTCTAAATGTCAATACGAACTCAACAGTACGTCCAATTTTGGATTTCGGTGAGCCGAACACAAATTTGCCCAAAAAGTCAACCGTAGGGCCCGCCAATAGGCGACTTGGTCAACTGTCCCGGAATCGCGCTAAACTTGGGTCACAGGACCAGCGCGATACCACGAGTCCAGTGGCATAAGTTTTGTCGTATTCCGACGAGCGTACACTAAATGGTACGATATTTTGTAAAAGTCGTGATATAGGGAAATTCTGCGGATACGGGCTGATTCCGACACGCGCACGTGTCCGAATCAGTTTCTGCGAAAGTCCACATGTCTGGACATACCATACGCGCCTTTCGGTATAATTGGTATGCGATGGGGCGGTCCCGTTTGGCGGGATGCGCTCCGTATCGTAATTTCTGGAAGTTGGAAAAGGCAGATTTTTATGATTTTTAATATGATTAAACTCACCCTAAAGCAACAAATAAAATATTATATTTGACAGAAAATATTCTCGATTAGGTGGTCTTCGCATACCAAAAAGAAAAAATAAATTTGGATCTCTGTGGTAGGAGATACGAGTCCTTAAACATGGGTAGTTACCGCAGTTTTCTGCGATCAAAAGTTGTCATTTTTTGCCAACTTTACCTCAGTTTTTGCCAAGGGTTACGCGATGTTCGAGGTAAACTAATGCACAGAGTTGGAAGAGGGATAGGTCATGAACATACCGGTGAAGACGGGGTCGAGTTTGGTTGAGCGACGATACGGGAAACGAGGCTTGAACAGGGGTAAGTCACTGTGCAGTTGCTGTGTATTCCGGTCGCGGCGCGCGGTTGATGCCGTCGTGCTCGGCGATGAACGGCGGTGGTGTCGTGGCGGCGGCGCTCAGGGTCGAGGTGGAGTATAGATTAGAGTTTAGGGTTAGGGTTTGGGAATAGAGTAATATATATAGATATATAGGTGGAGCGGGGGGTCAAATTTCCTGTGCGCGGCTGCTGCTAAGAGGGATTGTTGCCGCTGTTGTTGTTTTGAGTGCGGGCCGGGTAGGGTTTTAGAATGGATTATAGGATTAAGGGGCTAATGGGTTAATTAGATTTTCTAATTCTTTTCTTTCTTTTTATTTTATTCTTTTCTTTCTTTCTATTTTCTTTTTCATTCCTATTAATAACTTTATATATATATATATATATATATATATATATATATATATATATATATATATATATATAATTCGAGGAATTTATTTTAGTGTATACAATAAATCTATTAACTGTCCACAAGGTCTCCTACATGGAAATAATTAAGAAAAAATTACGGTTGCTCCATAAATCCTCTATTGCACAATTACCTAAAATAAAAATTCTATAAATTCTATTTCTTTTAATTAGCTAATAATTACTATAAATTAATTAAATAATTAGTTAAAAAGTTAATACGGTTTTTAAAATTTGGGATTTTATATTCTACCCAACTTATAAAAATTTTGTCCTCGAAATTAAAACTAAGCCACGATAGAAAGTCAAGGATGGTATAAGATAGATATTTGCAGCTTATTCCGTACTTTCCTCCATCCTAACCTCTATGATTTTCCAATTGTCATGGGGATGTTTGGAGGGCTATAATTTGCACTGTTTAAAATGCAATGCTAGGTTTAAATGAGGGGGCGATGTTGCGCGTTGCACATTCTGAAAATTTTAGGGAAAATTCATATAAACAAAAAATAGGTTTCTTCATGTACTGAGTCCAATGGTGTGGACACCTAAATACACTTTTGCATAAAAGCACCCAACAATTAAAAAATTGCACAAAGATGAAAATTGGATTAAATTAATTAAAATTAATACGCAAGGTGTTCTTGAATTAATAAGAAGTACATGGGGCTAAAATTAGGTGGGACACAAGTGTCATGGACATAGAGGGCTCAGGATAGAATATTATCAAAATTTGGGTTTCACAAAACGGATCAAGATTGTGTCTCCAATTTCGATTGGAATGCACAAGGATACAAAGTTTAAATTTATTTAGAATTAAATATAAACGTCTGCGATGAATGTTGTGTGACTAAAATATAGCACAAGAGGGCATAATTATAAGTTACATAAAGGTCAGAATAGATGGCGGACATGTCTAAGATAAGGATGTGAAATTTGTAGGAGGGCAATGGCTAGTGTAGTGCTCCAATTATCGAAGTAACAGTAAGGTGCGCTAGGTGATATACATATTGTAAAATTAAATAAAATGAAAGGTTCTATTTCTAAATGGGATTCAAACTAGCCCTAGTTTCTCTATCTAAGCCAAGTAGGCCTAATTTTGGGTGAGGGGGTTTACAATCTATCCAACTTAAAATTTACCCATCTATCACCTAAGGCTATACATCTAGGAAAACTATTCCTTAAATTATTTAATTGTGTTATTCAATCCTCAGAAGTTTTTAACACACAAATATCATATATGATATGCCCTAAATCAATTATGGAAGAGAGCCACCAAGTCATGTGATTAGCCTATGGGGTATATCTAGTACTATCAGTGTATCAAACTTATTCCAAGCACGAGGTTTCGTCTTTCCGAAACAAGGGAAGACGAAAAACAATGATAAAGAGTTCAAGGGGGGAGGTAATAGAATAGAAGTATGGAGGTCAAAGTGTTTAAAGAATTCAAATAGGAATTGTCAAGACGGTTGTGGATTGAAATCCTATTTGGTAATTTCTTATTCGCATGCTCGTATCAGTACAGTTATATAACCGATACGATACGCTCAGACATGTCTAGAGGGCAAGTACATTCGTCTAAGAAGCTAAGTCAATTTTATCTCAATCCACATAAGTAGTCATGCGAGGGGCGAACCAAGCGCACTATGGTTGATCAGACCGTAATACACTGATTTTGAAATATATTAGTATATATACCCAATAATTTATATATCATGATCAAGCTCGATAAAGGAGTAAGCTTGCAAAACTAGGCTATAATAGCAGCATAAGTCAAGGTAGTACAGAAAATATAAGTACGCTAGATTCCAAAGCCCCAGGAGACTTACTCCTTCGAAGATGATGACGTTAGGCCTATCTTCGATGTATTAATGAAGGGTGGCAAGCTTCGGCTCCCCAACGTCAAGCGCCCTGTAGAGACAGCCGAGATGAACAATCTAAAATACTGCCATTACCAACGCTACGTCCACCATGCGACGAAGGACAGCTATACCCTCAAGCGGTATATTTAGCGTCTGCTTGACACCAAGGCCCTTAACTTGGACTTCGATGACAAGACAATTGTCACCAACATGGTGTACCTCCAGTTCGATAACATTCTCATGACAGAAGCCCAGGACGGAGTCATCCTGATTCCAAGGGCAACAATGGAGGTAGTCAATCTTTCACCAGCTCACGACCAAGCAGCTGGGCTGATACCTCTTACTACACCTCGGGGCAAGATCATGTGGGGCTACTGGGATCTTATCCCAGACTTGATGCAACAAGCAGAGTCTTCCACCGTCAAGTTTAAAGTACGAAAAACCAAGTCATGCCACATGGTTTCTCCCATTGGTGATGAGGCCTGGGCAGGGGCAACCAGGTCGGACCTTGCCTACCAGCGAGATTACGAAGCTCCCAACGTCAATGCACCTCCAACTACGGCACCTGTCATCTCTGATCTGGGTCCATCTCAACCCCCACCAGCTGACAAGTCCAAACAAAAAGAGGGACACTTCGACAAGTCGTTGCGTAAAGAAACGGCTCAGGGATATGAAAAAGCCCTACAACTTTGACGTATTAGCTCAACTCGCCAATACCCCAACAAAGTTGTCACTATTTGAGCTTCTCCGACTCTCTAGAGACACCTGGAACGCTCTGAGTGAGGTATTGCAAAATACTGACGCCTACCTGGTGCAAGTCAAGCCGTCAGCAGAGGATCATGCTACATACGCCCACTATAACAATGTGACAGAGGCGGTTCCCAATATCATATTTTGGCAATAGGACATATTACTAAAAAATAACTGGCATGATCGTTCCCTGTACTACACAGGGTACATTGGTGCCATCAAGGTGGACCGAATATACATTAATCCTGGTTCGTCAATCATCATCATCCCACGGAGTCTGCTTCAGACCTTGGGTATTCTGATGCATCGCTTGGCAGCCACCAATACTGCCATCATTGGCTTCAACGCAAGAAGGAGCTACCCTTTGGGCAAGATCCGCCTTAAATATCAAATTGGCGACTTAAAAATTGAGGTCACTTGCTACATCATAGACGTGGACGTATCCTACAATGTCCTGCTGGGCGGCCATGGATACACGAATACATGATCATGCCATCAACCCTACACTAATGTCTAAAGTACATGGATGATCATGGCACGGTCAAGAAAGAGTTCACAGATGTTAATCCTTTCAAGGGGATCGAGGCCTACTACTCCGACGTACTCTTATAAAAGCAATTCCACCAAGATGAAGGAAGAAATGATGCTGATGATGAGGCAAAGGCCGGGACAGCATCAAATAAACCTTTGGGAGTACATCTAAAGGCGCATGCTCCTGACACAACCTCTCTTCTCGTCGTAAAACTGCATAGGAAGGCACCCGACCCCTGGTCGTTCATCTTTATAGGCCAAGCCGATCATCAAAGGAAGATTCATCGTCATCTACCACACACGAACCTCTGGTCGTTCGTCTTCGTAGGCCAAGTCGATCACCAAAGGAAAATTTGGCACCATCCACTACCCTCGAATCGCTGGTCGTTCGCCTTCATAGGTCGAGTCGACTGCCGAAGGATGCTCTGTTACCTCTTACCATGTCTGAGTCTCTAGTAGTAAAGTTGTGCAAAAAACCTTAAAATTTGTCGCTCGTACTAGGGGTAGATCACGGAAAGGACAAGCTAGAGGAGTACGTAGTTGCTCACGCAGATGTCCCTTCCCTCGATGAAGTAATTCTTGGAGAAAAGATACCTTACTTTATGAATAAAGGGTTATCTTTGAATTACTCTGAAGTTGCACACATAAGCACACTATACTCAATGGATCACGATTTGGGTCTACACCTGCAGACACAGGTGACTACCACCCATGTTGTAAACCGGGTTCTCCCCAGCCAAAACTCTCACTTCCTAGTCCCAGCCAGGAAGAGGGAAGACAGACTCATCATTTTCGGCAAAGTAGAAGGCCCTCAATCCTTCATCCCCGAAGAACTAGATCTAGACCCCGATTTCTGCAAAATGTCACTCCACCAGTATAGCCCTCAAGCCAAGCATCTTATCCAAAAGATGGGGTATGATCTGAAGGCTACTAAGGACTTAAACTATGGCAAAGTCCGAAGGCTACCTCTGTGTCTACCTTCTCCTACAGGCAAATCCGAGGACTACTACCGTAAGACCAAGCATAGCTTAGGGTATGTAACGTCTCTCATAACCCCTGAGGGTTCAGATAAAGGAGACGAGGTACACTCTCACTCTTCGTAATCTTCTGTTTGGGACTCCGACATCAGTATAGGGGAGATGCTCAAGCAAACATTATCTGTCAACATGATGTCAGCTGACCCTGAGGAAGACGACGAGAATCTTATGAAACTCTTTGAAGTAGAACCGTGGGCCCAACACCTAGATGCACAATGGGAGATGCGGTTGGAACAACGAGAACCTCCTACCGAGGATGAAGTCATATAAATCAATCTGGGCGACGAATCCTCCCCCAAACCTATCTTCATTAGCAAAAGTCTGACTGGTGAGGATTGGGAATCCCAGCTATAGCTCGTCAGGGAATACATTGATGTCATTGCCTGGAGCTAAGAAGATATGCCAGGACTGGATCCCCAAATCACTGTCCACAAGCTCAATATCTTGCCGAACGCAAAGCCTGTCAAGCAGCGACAATGATGGTCCCGGCCAGACATAATAAATACCATCAAAGTCGAAGTCAACAAACTGATAGCTAGTGGCTTCATCCGTGAAGAACAACATCCAGACTGGGTTGCCAACATCGTGCCCGTCGTCAAAAAAAATAGGAAAATTCGGATCTGTATTGACTTCCGTGATCTAAATGTGGCCTGCCCCAAAGACAAATTCTCTCTTTCGATCACAGACATAATGATCGATAACACTTGCAGCTTCGAGCATATGTCCTTTATGCACAGATTCTCAGGCTATAATCAGATCAAGATATCCCTTGAGGATCAAGAGTATACATCATTCTGAATACCGATAGGAGTGTACTGCTACACAGTCATGCCCTTAGGTCTGAAGAATGTAGGTGCTACATACCAGCGAGCTATGAGCACCATCGTTCGTGAGCATCTACGCAAGACGGTCGAATGTTACGTCAATGATATCGTCGTCAAAATTCGCTCCAAAGGTAATCATCTTAGAGACTTGAAGACTGTGTTCGACCTCATTCGTACGTACCAGCTTAAGATGAATTCTACCAAATCTTTTTTGGGAGTCTCCAGCGGCAAATTCCTGGGCTTTATCATCACTTCCCGGGGTATTCACATAGACCCCGACAAAACTAAAGCAATCCTTGAGATGAACCAGCCAAAGAACCTCCAGGAACTCTGTGGCCTTCAGGGAAGACTTACATACATTAGGAGGTTCATATCAAACCTCTCTGGACGTTGTCGGTCGTTCACCCAGCTCATGAAGAAAGGTGTCTCCTTTGTCTGGAATGAAGAATGCCAACGCGCGTTTGACGATATCAAGGGATACCTATCAAACCCTCCAGTGTTGGTAGCCCCGGTCTTGAGGAATCCTTTTATGCTTTATGTATGCCCAATGGATCACTCCCTCAGTGCTTTATTAGCCCAGAATAATGATGCAGGCCACGAACAGGCCATCTATTATCTCAGCCAGATGATAGTTGGCGCGGAGCATAAGTACACCCTTGTTGAGAAGGAATGCCTTGCTCTAGTATTTGTTGTCCAGAAGACTTGATATTATGTGACTGGACAGACCATCCATGTGATCTCGTGAGTCAATCCTCTCAGAGTTCTCATGACCAAACCGGGGTTGCTCAGTTCCCGCCTAGCTACCTGGGTGATACTACTGTCTCCATACGATATGGTATTTGTCCCATAGAGAGCCGTCAAGCACTAGTCGACTTTCTGGTAGCACATCCGACGCCAAAGACCTCAAAACTCTACGACAAGATTCCAGACAAAGTGGCAGACTCAAATAAAACTTTATGCAAGGCTGTTTGGCGAATGATCTTCGACGGTGCTTCAAGAACAGGGCCCAAGGGTGATATCATTGCGGGGGTCGGGATAGTATTAATCTCCCCATACGGTCGGGCCATCAACCGTGCCTACTCTCTCACAAACTCATGCTTCAACAATATGACAAAGTAGAACTCCTTGGTCATTGGGCCCCAACTCGCTAAATAAGCAGGAGTAGAGTATTTATAGGCCTATGGTGACTCCAAATTAATAGTCAGTCAGGTCCGGGGTGAGTACGAAGTCTGGCACAAAGACCTGATTCCTTACCACCAAGCTGCGCTTGGCATCATCTCAACCTTTGAGGGATTCTTCATTGAGCACATCCCTTGGCTACAGAACATCGAGGCTGATATCCTGGCCAGTCTTGCTGCCTCCATGGCAGTTTTAGACAACACTCATCAGCTAATCACAGTGATCGGTCGAGAGCTGGTATGTCCAAAGAATTACCTCTGCCTATGTCTGAGTTACGCGACAAAAGTACACACTGACGTCCAGGATTGGAGGCTTCCATTCATTGACTATGTGGTCTATAGAATTCTTCCTAAGAACCCAAAGGAAGCCACATCAATCAGAAGACATTTTTCTGGTTATATTATGATACAGCTACCAAAATATTGTATCGTCGGTCCTACGAAGGCCTTATGTTACGATGTCTATCGAATACAGAAGCGAAGCAGGTCCTCTGTGAATCTCACAATGGTGTCTGCGGCGCACACCAACCCGATCCAAAGCTACAGGACTGTCTTTGGATAATAGATTATTACTAGCCGACTATGGTAGCAGAGGCCATTGAGTATGCGAGGAAATACCAGACGTGCCAAATACATACAGACTTCATCCACCAGCCATAAGAATTACTGCACCCAACGATCGCATCTTGGTCATTTGAAGCATTGGGGATGGACATTATCGGACCAATCAGTCATCTTCTTCTAAAGGGCATTGGTTCATCCTGGCTATAATCGATTATTTCTCTAAATGGACGGAAGCTGTTCCACTCGCTGAAGTAAAAATATCAAACGTGATTATCTTCGTCAAGCATCATATCATGTACTACTTTGGCTTGCCACGAAGGATCGTCCATGACAACGGTCTACAGTTCACAAGTCACGCATTTTATCGATATTACGATAAAAACTGAATTCAGAATATAGCATCAACCACCTATAACCCGACAGCAAATGGTCTGGCAGAAGCCAGACCATCATAAAGCTACTCAAAAAGTTTGTGTCTTCCAATAAGTGCGACTGAAATGAGAAGCTGGATGAATATCTCTGGACCTACCATACAACGGTCTGAATAGTTACTGGCAACACGCCTTTCTCTCTGGTGTACCAAAGCGAAGCGGTCCTCCCGCTCGAGATCCAAATCCCTTCACTCCGAGTAGCCCTCTCCAACCAATTAACCATCGACGATAATCACTGTCGACGGCTACAAGAGTTAGAAGCACTCGACGAGAAACGTCTCTTAGCTCAACAGCGCATTAAGTTATACCAAGCACGTCTCTCGGGGGCCTTCAACAAATGGGTCAAAGTGAGAACTTTCTAAGTTGGAGACCTCGTCCTGACCATGAGAAGACCTATGGACATGACCCACAAGACGGCCGACAAATTCCGGTCTAAATGGGAGGTCCCGTTCATCGTGGAGTCCATATTCTCCAACGACGCCTACCGGCTAGTGAAACCCAATGGCGACTTGCTTATGATGCCTATCAACGAAAAGTTTCTAAAAAAGTACTATGTCTAATTTGGCTCGTAGTAAGCGTAGGACTCGTGTATGTCCTCTAGATGTTGCACCAAAACCTCAACGCTAGTCGTATTCTGCGCTATTTGGCTCACCTCAGTGCGGATGGCCTCCTCTTCCTGCTGGGCCTCCCGCAGCCTATTCTCCATTGCATCAAGCTCGATCCAGAGCTGTCTAATTTGCTCAGCCATGTTCTTTTGTCGAGAAAATTACTCCTCTCTGAGATCGCCCAGCCTGTCATGCCTCTCCTGCAAGATTCAGAGATCACGCTGCAACCACTCTATAGACGAAACATAGAAGGCCTTCTCTGTCTCCACCTTCTTTGAGAACTCCTTGTATCCATGGAAAATCAATATTCCCATGTCCGCCTACTGATATTGTCGCTGCTCTGTTAGGCATTTCTCTACCTCCCTCAGTTTATGGCCCAGAAAGTCGGTCATCTGCTCAAAACCAGGGATACCCCTCAGAGAGTGGACCTGGCCCTCAGTAAAGTGCCTTTCCCAGATGAAAGATTTGTTGTGCTCCAACACGCCCTTGATCCCCTGCTTCTAAAACATGTAGAAGCTCCGGATGGAAAGCCGGACCGTCTCGTCAATCTCTTCCAATGTAGCTAGAGTCAAAGGCGACAGGATTGAAGAATAGGCCATAGGTGCAGCAGGTGGCACAACGATGTTCAAAAACCTTGAAGGCAAAATAGTAGTAGAGAAGCAACCAGTGGTCCTATCTGTGAGTCAATCTTTCATGGATGAACGAAGAGCCTGGATACCCGGTAGCTGAGCCGTGGATGCTGGAGTAGTACCACGACTGGGAACAGAAGTAATAGGGTGCCTTTCCACATTGACTCCCTCCAGTACGCCATTCCTAGACCATGTCGTGACAGCTTCAGGAGGTTACCCAGCAACCTCAAGAAGGGGAATGACCTCATCGCAGCATCTTACGACCCCA
Organism: Iris macrosiphon; assembly: GCA_036927795.1. NCBI lineage: Eukaryota > Viridiplantae > Streptophyta > Magnoliopsida > Asparagales > Iridaceae > Iris > Iris macrosiphon. The sequence continues at coordinate 51,587,483 of JAYESA010000015.1, forward strand.
GTGTTCGAAGAGGCTTCAACAGCAGAACCCCTAGCGACGACAGTTGGAAGATCAGCCGCCACACCAAAAGGACATGTAACAACATGAGAGTCCTCTACCACGGGCTCAATAGAGGGCACAACCGAATGTTCCTCGCCTCCAGGAGAGCGATGGAGAGGTTCGGACCTTTTCCTAACAAGGTAGCACATGCAGATTCAGAACAACCTGTCACCCTCATATTTTCATCCAAGGATAGTTTGGTAATTGTTAATGGGTATAATTATTTTAGGTTTATTTATTTAGATTTAATATTTGTGCATGTATGATTTAATTATTTATAGTATTATTAATTATTGCTAGTTATAGATTATTGTGGACTTGCATAGTGGATCTAACACAATTATTTAGAATGCATGAACAAATAATTAGACTAGTGTAATTTGAGCCCATGAATTAGGCCCATAGATTAGAAGGCTTAATTAATTAGTGAAACCATTAGACTATAACCTTTTCTCCCTAATTAATTTCTCCATGAGAGGCCCCAAGGGGTATTTATGTCATTTTACATAGCTAGAGGGATGTATATAGGCCGGCCACCAAGGAGGAGGAGAGAGAAAATTATTTCATTCTTTCTATTTTCTAAATTCTAGATCTACTTTCTCCCTCTCCAAATTCCCTCAATTTCCTCATCAATTCTCCACCAATTCTTCACCAATCTCTTTCCAAATTCTTCATTGAGATTGCTACACCAAGAATCTACAAGAAGGAAGCAAGGAGCAAGAGCAAGGAGGAGGAGGCCAAGATCTACAAGGAGAGGAGCTACTTGGCAATTGGAGACTTTTTATTGGGAATCAATCTCCCAATAGATACAATTCAGTTTTTCCCCTTCTAATAGACTTTAGATCTGAGATTTTACCATAAGAAACCAACCCACATGCATAGACTACCCATAAGATTTGGTTTTGGTTCAATTAGAGACCTACGGTGGAAGTTATGACCATTTTGGTATCAATTTTGGGAGAATTTTGAGATTGGCACATGTAGTGCTTGTCAATTAATCTAATAGATCTAATTGATACTTGATTGTGTGTTTGTGACTAATATTATTTTCATAATTGGATACGTGTAGGCCGTATCTCTTTAATTTGATAAAACGGATTAATTTTGGGGTTTCCTCCGACACGGGGCCTTGTGCATATCACATTATGACATGGACACGTAGACACACTAATTACTATATATATTATTCATAATTTAGGTGTTAGACTTATTCGTGTCCCCCGGGATGCGTTTGGTTGTGTGTTGGGCCGTATCGCAAGCGTATCATAGAAGAAGTGTGATACGGGTACGATACACCCCATGTATTTGTTGTTTGGCTCTTTTGGCTATACGTGCACATGTATTTATATATGTATATGGTATCTATGTATTATTTAGAGTATATAATAGTGTATTTAGAGTTTATGTATAAGTGTGGGACTATGGATATATATATATATGTATGTTTATTGGGTTATATGGTGATATATATATATATATATATATATATATATATATATATATATATATATATATATATATATATATATGTGTGTGTGTGTGTGTGTGTTAGATATATATAAAGGTCTACCTAGTAGTAAGGGTTATTTTACATTGATATATGTAGAGAGGTATACTGATTGTGTTTGCACTGTTATATATATATATATATATATATATATATATATATATATATATATATATATATATATATATATATATATATATATATATATATATATATATATACTTTGTGTTGGGTTGTATACGTGTTTATACATATGTGGGCAGATTGGTACATATTGCTAGAGGTTTTGTTTTCTCATTGCACATGTGTTAAGGGGCTCCACAGCAAGAACTGTGCAACTCAAGGGAATGTAAGCAGCAAGTCTACAGAGGACTCGAGCAGCGAGTACTCGAGGCTAGACAGCCTTGAACAACCAGTGTTCATGCAGCTGGAGTTTCACAACAGAGTACCACTGCGTAGCAGCTAAGTTCAGCATTTGGTAAAGGGATCAGCAGCAAGATGGGGGTGGAGAAAGCTCAGTTGCGCTCGTGCAGTCACACAGAGTAGAGGGCTCGGGCCTGTACAGTGTATGATTTCGGTTCACTGTGTTGTGCCGAGAACAGTGACAGTTTATATCTGATTTTGCCTGTGCAGTTCAATCTTGCTGCGAGTTTCGGTTCCAGTCAAAGTATAATTAACAGTTGGTTCAGTTAGTTCTGCAGTAGCATCAGTTTATGGCTAGATCTATTGTAAGTTAGCTATATGTATATATATGCACTTGTTTAGTTATTTTATTATCAGTTAGATACCTGAGTATTTAGTTATATATGTAGGTTTTAGTTGGCTTAGAGTTGAGTTTCAGTTAGTTAAGTGACCAAGGTATTGTAAAGTAGTTAGATAAGTATGTATTTACTTGTTAGATTAGTCATATGTATATAGCTAGTCTAGTGTTAGTGATTATTAAGTTAGCTATTTGTAGCTAGTACTATATATAGATATTTATGTTAGTATAGATGCATACCTTAATAGTCTAATAGTTAGCTAAATATGTATGTTTTTATTAATTGTTATGGTTAGTAGTTGGTGGTGACTTATATTATATACATACTAGTTATGTGTTAGTGTTGAGTTACCTTGAGATACCAATGTATCACCAAGGTATCGGGCCAATACCCAAGGTATTGAGTTTGGGTATCTAGTTAGTTGTGATACGCATTGGTGCAAGGCCAAGGTATCCAAATTAAATTATTTTGATTTAGTATTATAATGTTTGGCTCGTATACATATATAAAACCTTATTTTCCTAATTAGAAACTTGCGTATCTTGAGATACGGCTCTTTAAGTATTTTATTTATTTTTAGCTTAGCTTGTAAAGCATAGCTTCATAGCGTATCGACTTAGTGACTTAGCATTGGACTCTTGCAACCTAGAATTTATTGGTTTGACTTAGAAATGGCGTATTGGCCTAGAATTGTATCAACTTATCTTATTTTTATTATTGAACCATGTATTGATGCAACATACCATATATAGGTTGTGAGACACCGGCTTGTGCATCGAGAGACACCTTGCTCAGGACGTCAGGCGAGTACATTTCTCTGATTGTTTTTAATTCATAATATTGTATATATGCATATTCTAGAATTGTATACATTGATCCCGATACAGTAATTTCACAGACTGGTTCTATATAGATCCCGTCATGAGATGTTATCCCCTACCGTATTCAGCGGGTACTCATGTATATTGTATCTCATCATGTATACTGGGTATTGATGTTACTTCGTATTCACATACTGCTCGTGTTCAGTGTGCTTATTCGTGTACACCCACCGCTCGTGTTCGGTGGTATGATATTCGTGTATACCCACTGCTCGTGACAGTAGTTATATTTTTGTGTTCGTAGCGTGTCATAATTGAATCCATCGGTATTAGTTGGGGGTAGGAGAGTAGGAGTTAATTATATGATCAAAGCCATTGTTACAAATTGTGTATATTTTGGTTACATACCTCACTTGTAATCCGTCTTACCTGATCATGTTCACCCAACCCGATCACATAATGAACTCATATTCTGAGGCACATTAGATTAGTTTAGATTTCAGTTTACTTCATCATATTGCTGATATTTATATTGTTGATCTATATTCCCGTACATTATATATATATATATATATATATATATATATATATATATTTAGTGATCTTATATTTCATTTCTATATTTGTTTATATGCTCGATTATGTTATTGGAACAGCTTTCAGAGGTATGTACTTCGCTCCAATCCTGACTATGCGGCGTAGGCTGGGCGTAACCACGTACGCATGCCCGAATATCCGGGTGCGGGTTGTGACACAACCGGTGATTAGTTTACCCTTAGAATGGAGAGTTGAAGTCAGAGAATATGATCTCCCGTGAAGTGGCAAAATGACATACCAGAGGCAGGCGACATAGGTTGCGGGTCGCCCAGCGTCGTCATAGCCTTCCCCATGGCATCTAGGTCATCCACAGAGATGTTCTCCAGAGGGGTGTAAGGCTCCCCCAAGGTCGCGTCTAGCCCCTGGGCTCCCGAAGTCTCGGGTAGATGTTCCAAGACGCCCATGTTAGACTGTGGATTGGTCTCATCTTCGGGTTCGGTGTAAGAAACTTCCAAAATAGCTGCCCGCCTAGTACGGTCCTTTCTCCCTTGCGTCTGCAAACGATCAAACAGACCATAGGAGATATATTTATCAAGAGGATCAGGAAGAATCAAATTAAGGGGTCCTACGGGTACCGCTATAGCATCCAAAGAGGGATCTGCTTCAGAGACCCCCGATGCAAAGGGCCCTACCTCCTCGCTCTTGATCCCCTTCGTAAGAAGCTTAGACTTCGCCATAGGTCCTGTCTCAGGGGCTACCTCAGCCTTCGCCTTCTTTGAATAGCGGACATGGTGTGTCTTGACCTTTGCCTTACGCTTAGCAGAAGAAGGGTCATCAGAAGGATAAGTAGCCTCCTCTGTCGAAGGGTCCAGTTCCACAAGCAGAGACCTGGCAACACTCCTGCCTTTCTTGGGTGTCCGGAGTGCTTTCTCTTCCGGAGACATCAGCATGGTACCTTCAAGGTAGCTCCTCTCCGGGACGAAGTCAGCCGAAGGGCGTTGGCCGTGCAATAGTTCTTCGTCGATGTATACATCATCCTTGGCACAACCCCGACCCTCGACAACTAAAATTGGGCTCGAGTTCCAGTGACGCTGTAATAGCTCCAAGCTCGGACTCCATCAAGCAAACTGCCACTATACCCAAGGGAAGCGCTCAGGTGACCCAACAAGAGCTGAGTGTAACCAAATTGGCGAGCAAATCGGCTTGGCAGATAAGTCTCTACAAAATCCTTGCCTCAACTCTGGTACACCAAGTGAGAGGGACGAATGGCCTGGAGACAACGAAACAGCCTCTCAGACAGGTTCTGGTGCTCCCTTGGTATCTTGATGAGCAACATCTCTCTCTTAGTCCGTGAATTCTGGCTCGGACGTAAAAAAAACTCCATCCATTCATAAAGGGGAGCTCTCTCTTACCGGCGGGGACTGTATCGGATCTACACTTCATCCTCCGATATTTGTGGATCATGGCGTCAGCCGCCACCATATCCTAGTTAGTCCCAGGGTCATCAGGGACCCGTGATGCAGGAGGAGCCAACCCATCAAGTAATGATAAGGAAGCTCGATCCGATTAAAATATCCCTTGCCAGGATATTCATCGAACTTCTGAGCGAAGTTGCGGAGCCCCCGGTGGATGCAGCATACCATAGCCGGTAGAAGGGCCAGCTTATGGCCAAAAGCCAATTTTATGGCAGGAAGGATGAGAGGGTGGCTGATCCTATCTATAGTCCTGGATCCGCCTAGAATGATGCAGTTGTGCAACCAAAGCATCAGATATCCCGCCAGCACGGCTTTGGCGGATAACTTGTGCATATCTATGTAAAATTAGCAGAGTTCTTCTTTAAGATTACCCAGCTCGTCCGCGGGTTCGTCTTCTTCATCTGTGGAACCCTCGACTTCCTCTACCTCGGCAGTAGCCAGTTCCCGATGTGCCTGAATTAGGTCGGCTACTTTATGTTCAGTTCATGGTGCCCGGACGTGAACCCTGCTAGAATCTTTCAAATCCGGAAAAAGATTACGAGTCCAAGCGGTGATATGGGGAGAAGAGCCCTCAGAGGACTTTTTCTTTTTTGACAGCCGCTGACAAATGCCATAATGGCACAGCAATTCCTAGTACACCGCCAGGATTTCTGGATTCTCCGCCTCCAACTCTTCGAGTTTTTTGTTACTCGGGATATATTCTTTGTAGGGCTCCTCGCCCCAAGGAAGTTTTGAGATACCATGCATCTCGTGCAAAGCCAATCCCATATCGCCGCCGGACGTGAAGAAGGTCCCCGTATAACAGTTATATAATTCTATCAGGGTGACGAATAGGGGCCAGTTCATCTCTAGTCCGTAACACGTACCCCTCACAGCAAAGAACAAGTCAGCGGCCTTGATCTTCCACTCATACTTTCTTAGGATCCACAGAGTCAAGCGACGCCAAGAGACACTATAGTGTGCCCAGTTGAGAACCCGTAACTATCCCGTGGGATAGGAGCCCTTCCTGGAAACCTGATGAAGGAAGGTGCCCGATGCATATATACTTAGGTTCGGTCTCAGTTCACTGCTGATGAGGCCGGGCTTCAGTCCAAGCAAGGAGTAGGAGGGTGACTCCTTTGTGCTATAAAATTCCACATTGCTTTGTTCGGTCCCTCATCGGACGCTATCCAGAGGAGCCCCCTCGGCTCGGGGGTCAAGTCCCAGTCCATATACCGCGGACCCGTCATCACCTTCAGGTCCGACAAAGCCAAGTGACAGCTAAAGGAAGTAAATGTCATCTCCGTTCCACGGAAGATAAAAGACCAGCTCTCCCTGATCTGTCCCACCTGAGAAGACTCCATCACGTCTCCGAACAGGAAGTATGTCTTCTTAAAGAAATACTTCATATCCTTAGCGAGGATCTCTCTCGCGTTCATCTATCTCAACTGAAAAGCAAATGACTGCTCGACGATCATATGTTGGCATTCAGGCAGGAGATCTTTTTCAAGCTGCTTCATGATGGCTCTAGCGAGATCTCCAAGGTTCATGTTCAAGGGCAGCCGGTTTTGCCCAAGGATCAATTCACCGAAGAGTATGGTGGGCAACATCACTGCAAGTTAAAAAGGATATGGTCAGAATCATCAAAAAAACATACACATGCGGCATAGAACCTCTATGCGGCCGAGTAATACATGTGGCATGTAGCATAGATCTCCTATGCAGCTCGAGTCACCCGTGCGGCCAAGCCATGCGGCATGATGGGCCATGCGGCATGGTCATCCATGCGATAGGAATATTCATGCGGTCGGGTTGCCAATGAGGCTGGGCTACCCATACGGTAGTGAAAAGTTGGCGCATAGACGAATCCATGAATCCAACTGTGCATATGTGTCTCTGTGTTCAAGTCTTCCACTTTGTCTTCTCCGGCGAACTTACCCTCAATCGGCGGCTGAATATCGTCGAAAAATATGGAGGGGGCAGCCTCGACAGCACGACCCTTCCCCTTGGTCGTGGCCTTGTCCTTGGGGGCCTTCTTGGCAGCAGCGGCGGAGGAGGATGATTTGGGAGCCATGGCATCAAGGAGGAACAAAAGAAGAAAGTTGAAAGACTTGAGGGTTTTTAAAGAATCCCTCTCTCTTCTCCCCTATATATAAGGGGGATTATGCGGCAACGGATGACGATGGTGGCTGTTCAAATCCCGATCCACGATCCGCCTTGATCCACGCAGCGACAACGGTTGGCGGTAACTCCTTGGTAGTTGAGCCACTTTATCCAATGATGGCGTAGAATCCCAAGAGATCTGTGCAAAGATCAAAATAAATCTTCTCATTTAATGATCGGGCATCCTGTCAGAGACAGTTATACGACAACGAGGCTATGCGGCATACCCTGCATATGCGGCCAATGGCGCTCGTCCATGCTTCTTTCAAAGTATTCCAAACTTATCATTTTGAAAACTTTGAAGGGGGTCTTGTAGAAGCATAAAAAATTATGTAGCCCGCATAAAGGTCATGCTCCCTCAACAAGTCGCAGAGAAGCCACATGCGGCTTGAACAATCAATCCACAAAGAAGCCACATGCGGCCTGATCAGTCAAGCCACAAAAGAGCCACATGCGGCCTAATCAAACCAAGTCGCATAGTATGCTATATTCGTCTTGAACCACCACAGAGCAGGGAGGCCGCATAAGGACCCCCTGACATAGATTTTGATGTCTATCAGAAGCTCTGACACATCACTCATCACTCTGAGATGCTTCGAGACTCGTAAAGACAGCGGCTCAAAAAAAGACAACAAGTAACATCAGTACATTAATTGCTTCGACAAACGTGCCATACCACGTGTCCTACGTATGCGACCTCTTCGCCATGAGGATTAAGTGTCCATTCGACCAAAAATCCCGATGAGAGATTGCATGTGGCCACACCATCATGCAGCCAGAGTGTCCATCCGACCAAGTCCCAAACGAGAGCACGTATGCGGCTACAAGACCCATACGGCCTCGCCATCATGCGGATAGAGCGTCCATTCGACCAAGGCCAAACAAGAGTATGTATGCGGCTACAAGACCCATACGACTCCGCCAACATGTGGCCAGAGCGTCCAGACGACCAAAGGCCAAACGAGAGCTCGTATGCGACCGTGCCATCATGCAGCCAAGTTTTTATACGGCCTCCAGCTCACAAGATCTTTCCATTACAACTGCAGAGATCTTCGGACAGTTGGTGCTAACTACGTATCCAGCTGACCAAGTCACACACACAACGGGTTAAAACAACCCTGAGATCTCTTCAATAGCATATCTCAACCAAGACCACGTGACAATCAGCCCATGGCATGTGACGACAGTTACAACCGTATTCTGTTGAAGGTATCTTATGCGGCCACCAAACATAGATATATGCAGCACCCATAGTCCATCAGCACGATAACTATAAATAGGAGCAACTTGAACGTTCTAAAGGACTCTTTTTTTCTTCTACTTCAGAGAGAAAGCACATCACTACCGCCCAATACAAAGAGAGAGCATACCGAGATGAGCAAAGAGAGAACGTAAGCTTTCTCACCCTGCATCGGATCATCCACGGAGTAAAGAAGATGCCATAGCACTCATTGTCCATCGCCACACCCCAGAATCAAATATATTGCACTTAGATTGTCCGTCCAGGACCCCTTTGTAATTTTTTTGTTTGTTAGTTAAATCAAGCTCTTTTTAGAACTTTTAAATTTAATGGCAAACAATAACTACCACAGTACATCACAAAGTCTTGTATGTATCGTAGCATGCGTAAACATGGTAGGTCATGGGGCCCTTGCCTAGTAGGGTTGGTCCATGCCTCATGGGGCCCTTGGAGATCGGGGTAGCCGGTAGCGCAATATTCTTCTCTCCCAATGATCTAGGTATAGAAATATGAAATATGCTGGGGAATTGTACGCTTATTATACAGTCAATCTCCCCAACATACATGAATTCAGCATAAAGCAGAGCCTCAGAGCTTCAGAGCTGTGTGGCGTAAAATATGACTTCAGAACAGCCCGTGTAAAGCAGCGCTTCAAGGCTGTTTTGGCGTAAAAGGTTGCTACACCTCCCACCGGCGTAAAATACGTTTGTTTTTAATGCAACATAAAGTCATACGAGGAACTCTTCGTATTCCTCGAATGAATCTGTCAGACAGAACAGTGAACATGACTCCTGACAAAAGTACTACATGATGATCGAGAGGACGGCTGTAATGATGATTCTCCACAGAAGCCCAGGCTATCGTTTAGTGACATATCCTTGATACAAGTCATTTTTACGCATTCAAGGAATATGCTGCCTATTTTACACAGGCATAGATGAGTTTTTACGCTCGAGATGAGACAAAATCAGACGCCACGTCAAAAGCTGTCTCTCGTACAGAGCTCGAGGTATATCTCTGCATTTAATGCACGAGATGGGGGCAGATCTCTGCATTTAATGCACGAAATTTTGTTCTATTTTTAATGACTGGGAGAGCTAAAACTGTGACTAATATGCTCACATCACCATCCTTGTATTTTATGCCAACCAGGTTATTTTCAACTATTGGAGTACGTTGTATGCTATCTCCTCAAAATACGCCAACTCAGGCTATATTTGCAAAGGTACGTGATAAGACTATTTAGCCCAGAATACGCTCAAGACCTCAGTCGTGATGGATAATTGGCTATTTTTATGCTAGTTATCTATTATTCATGCAGCATCAAGTTTTACGCAGAATTTGGCTTTTACGCCACCAAGACAGCTATTTGGCTTTTACGCCAACAAAACAGTTATTTGGCTTTATGCCAACCATCTTTACGCGAGGGACAGTTGCCTATGTGGCTTGCATGCCGTGATCTTCGAGGAGCGGTTATACGCGTTACCTCATAATGGGACATGCGTCATACTCGAATTCAGGAGATCATTCAAACGCGGGTAGCAGTTATTATAACTTCCGCATAAAGGGTGCAACTCTTTTCATAGTTTGGCTTCTACGTCGACTGGATAGTTATTGTGACTGATATCTATAAATAGAGACCTTCGGTCATAGGAGATAGGGGCGAAAAGAAAAGATCAAGATCAGGGGATCGGATCGAAAAAGGAGTAGAGAGCACAGACAGAGACTGTTGATTGACAACTTCGACAACGAGAATTCAATCCCACTTGCAACCTTTGAAGCTTCTTCTTCTTCTACAGTACTTCTTCATCATCGTGTGGTCCAAGGGACAAAGTGATCGACCGCAGATCAGACTCCTATAGCAATTTTTCCCCAGAATTATTTTTATTGTACTTAACATCCTCGTATAGGATTAATTGTACTCTTTTTTCTTATTTGTAAAAAAAGAAAGGGTTTCGCATAAACCTACTTTTATTTTTTTGTTTATCATCAAACACAAGATGGCGACTCTGCTGGGGACTACTTTCTCATCTGACGAGAAAGCCATTGCTCAACACGATGATGTATCCGTCGGATCGACGAAGAAGATGTTGGTCATCCAATTTGACCAATCTGCTTATGAAGACATACTTCGCGCAGGGGGTAGCTCTCATCCCCTCTCTGTCTAGAACAACAGAAAGCTGCGTAAAGTGTGGATGCCCAAGACATCCTCTACCCTTCCTGCAAGCTCTTCTTCTCCGATCAACAAGGTTGTGACTATACGGCCTATACGCCTTGTGCGTAAAACTTCGTCTCCCGTCTGTGACGTGGCAGACAAAACTTCTGGAAATGCCCCAATGTTAATCCAGAAGTCTAACACGTGCTCTGCGCGTAAAATTTTGTCTCCAGTTTGTGACGTGGCAGACAAAATTCCTAGCAAGGCCTCAGTGCCCACACGGAAATTTCAAACGCGCCCTGTGCGTAAAAATATATCTTCCTTCTATGATGAGGCAGATGGACCATGGGATCACATCAAGGGAAAACGAGTGACGAGTCTCCCAACCTCTAGGCTTATACGCCTACAAGAGAAGAAAGTTCCCACTCTTCAGATTACGCGGACTTTCCCTATTTTACGTAAACCTGTGCAAAAATCTAAATTATGCTAGGACAGATCTGCTCGCGTAAAGAATACTCGTTTCATGGGAAAGCACGCTCCTCAGATAGATAATGGATCATATGCTACTCACATGGGTGAACTGATGTATTCCTATGGCAGAGAAAGGGTTCTGGTTCCTAATCTCCACATTTCCACTGATGTAAAAAGGCAGAATAAGCCTTCTTCTTCTGTTAATCCCCCTGATTGCGTGATTTTTTGATCCAGAAACGCAAAGACAGGGGTCAAAATCAAGATTTAGTGCCCCTAACTACCAAGCGTGGGGAGATCATGTGGGAAGTAGCGTCAACATCTAATGTCGTCATGACATATAGGCCACATGAAGAATCTGTTTTTATCGTTCCACCGACTCGCAACGATCAGCATCAAATAATCTTCGGTCGAATGCGGAATAGACCGATTGTACAAGAAGAATCTTGCGAGTCTGATGTTGGGAAAATGCAAATCCGTAGATATAGCCCACAGACTTTAAAGATTATGCAAAGCATGGATTATGATTTGAAGTTGAAGCGAGGCCTCAATTATAGAAAAGGCAGACGAATACCGTTGCATGGTGATCCTTACTATCAACGAAATCATTTTGGGTTAGGGTTTACCGCATCTTTTACAAACTCCAAACCTCAAGAGTCTGATCCTGTAATACCAGAGGCAGGTCCTTCTAAATCAACTTCTGTGGATAAAGGCAAACAAAAAGAAGAAGGAGAACCAGACAACGACATGCCTGGGGGTAGTCTCCCTCGACAAAACAGAGCGGCATCCAAAGATGGGGGTAGAATTCCCTCTGAGTCTGAAGATGATGCAAGTATGACCATCTTCCCTGAGGACCGTACAATTTAGGTATCAAAATTCCGAAAGCCAAAGGGGACTTTCTCCTTCAATGATGATGACATCATTGAAATTTTTAATATATTGATGAAGGAAAATAAGCTTCGGCTACCCAACATCAGATACCCTGAAAGGACTGGCAAGGTCGATGACCTAGAATATTGTCTCTTTCATCGGTACATTCATCACCCTACAAAGGCATGCTATGTACTGAAAAGGAGAATCCAGGAGTTGATCGACGCCAAAGTCATCACTTTGCATTTATAAAACAAGAAGACGGTCATTGCAAATTGATCTCACTCCAACGTGGCAATTTGCTCCCTCAAGAAGTACCGGATGATGAGTCCCTTAAGTCTACTAGTACACTCCCGCCGTGACTATTCATAATCTATCTAGTTAGACGCTAGCCATGCTCATATCGCCTCTGAGCTATCGTCCCATCAATATCCCCAGCGGAGCGATCCTCTAGTCTATCTTCATAGACCACACTCAACAAATCAATCCCCAATGATTTTTTTGTCCAGCTGAGTTTGCCATGTCCAAGTGACCTCTGAGAAATCTCCCAGGTTGTTGCTATCAATCAGTTCACGTCCATATTACCTCTGAACTGCTGTCATAATATTTCTCTCAAGCTGAGTTTGTCATGTTCATATTACCTCTGAACAAACCTTCCGGGTTCGGCTATCGATTATCATGTCCATATTACCTCTGATATCGGTTGTCATCTTAACTTAACACCCGTACTTAACTCTAAGTACGCCAGTGGTGTTAGGTCCACAAAAAACTGCCATGTCCATATTACCTCTGGCAGGGCTTGTCCTAAAACTTATTACTTGCACTCTCGTGCACAAGAAGTAATAGGTCCACACAAAAAAAACCTGTGGAATGCCCGCAATGGAAACGAATTGTTCATGTCCATATTACCTCTGAACTATCCTCATTTTTTCCAGCAGAGAAAAAGTCAGTTCACGTTTATATTACCTCTGAACTATATCTCTCCACTATCCCCACAGAGTCATATTTTACCGCGGCTATATTACCTCTGGCAGGACTTGTCTCAAACCTATTACTTGTATTGACGTGCGTAAAAAAGTAATGGGTCCACAAAAAAATCCCCCCTAGCAGGATGTCTTTACTAGCCATAAAAACTATCACGTCCATATTTTCTCTGATAGGGCTTATTTCGAACTTATTATTTGCACTCAACATGCAATAAATAATAGGTCCACCAAAGATTCCCCAGTGGAATGTCCTCAACAAACATGATATTGTATTATGTCCATATTACCTCTGGTACGATGCCCAAAGCTCACACAAACAATCGTAAACAAATGGAGGGCCCTTATGTGATTCTCAAATGGCACTTACCGATTAGCCAAGCCTAATAAAAATTTGATAATGGCTCCTATCAACTGCAAATTCCTGAAGAAGTGCTATACTCGATCTCCTTTGCTTAACGGAGTATGATGAAGATCTTATTCTGACGATACCACGTACAAAGGTTAGCTGGATCATATTCTATCAGATTCATATGACCTCTTAATAGATATGCTTAACTAATTTGTAAACCTATCATGTTCATATTACCTCTGATAGTGTTTGGTATACAAATTTAGTTGGATTATATTCTATCAGGTTCATGTTACCTCTGAATAAATTTACATTCAGCAAAACCTTACCGAAAGTATATCATATTCATATTATCTCTGATATCACTTTCATCTTAGCCTATCATTTATATTCTAAAAGTGATGGGTCCACAAAGTCAAAAAATATATCTTTATTATCTCTGAGAAATTATGGGAGAAACAAAAAAGTATATCATTGGGGAGGAGCAGTTAAATCCCTGATATATTGCGCCAAAACAGCCATCCTCTCATTCCTGGAGTTTAAAATATTATTGCGAGCCCGCTCCAGGCTTGCTTCGTCATTGCTCAAGAAAGATAGTTCGGACAGAGAATCAACAAAACTTGCGTGGATGACACCCGCATGTGCCAAGTTCTGCTGAGCTGTCTTCACTTGGCCCTTAAATACATCACGAACTACCGATGCCTTGAGAAGCCTCTCCCTTGTCTGAGCAAGTTCAGCTTCCAATTCTCGAACTCTTATTTCATATCCCTTACATTCAACGCAGCACTTGGCCAGCTGAGGAATACTCTCCACCAATACTGCCTGCTCTTTCTCCATCTCTTGTTGTTGTTCCTGGATGGATTTGTTTAAAGATTTAATCTGCTGAGCAAGTTTCATAGTTAGATAGTCATACTCAGCTTGAACCAGGTCATCGACGCTGCCTCGAGATAATTATAAATATTTGTTAATGGGTTGTTCTAAACGATTAACTATTTGCTCTAGCGCATCAGCTCTTTCAGCGTCATTAAAATTTCTAATCGGCGCTATAGTGAGCTTGGAGGACGTCTTCAGAGCATCGAAGCCTAGATTCTTCTCCAGCACCATGGATATCAAATCTTTCAAAGTGCGATAGAATATGCTAGTATATTGTTCAACTAGCGTAGCAAAGATCGAATGTACGCTAGGAGTGGCCGCAATATCGGTAAATCTCCCATCGGGAAGGACTGCAGAGGATGCTGCCACAGTCGTTGCCTCAACATACGGAGCGACAAAAGAAGAGACAACAACAACAGTTGAAGTTGCTGGCGTGCTTAACGAAGGAGGCACGGTCGAGATGGTGGGTTCATCCTCCTCTGATGTTATTTGAACTGCTACTGGCGGGATGACACCCGAGAATATTGCGGATGAAAGATCAGCAGTTTTAAAGTATGCTTCGTCGAGGTCAGATGCCGCCGTTTTATTAGCTGGATCCGCAACAAAATCAGAAGTTGTGTCAACTCCGCCCTCCATAAAGATGTCTTCGCCTGAAAATAAGATAAGAGAAAGTTAATATCAATTTGATGTTAATTTTCCTAAAGAAAGCGTGAAGACAACATTTACCCATGGCCGATGGTATATATGTTGCATTTGCAGCCTGTATAGCTAAATCATTTCTTAATGATGCTAAACAAGCTGTCATACCTGGAGAAGAGGGTACACCAACTGATGTTTGAGGGTAGTCATCCCAGTCGTCACCCAGATCCACTCGAGGTTCATCGGGTGGAATCTCGCTCGAGATACTTACAAACGAAGGAGGGGCTAGCCCCATTATTTGTCTGGGTAAAGGTATATGGATTCTTATTACCCTCGGCCTCAAAGGTGATCTAGAAGCACTACCTGTAACGGTGGTAGCAGTAGCAGTCGCGGGCAAAGAATCTCCAGCACTGTCAGCTGGAACTGTGGAGGTTCCCTTTCTAAAAGGCGAAGGACCCCTGATCAAGAATCATCCCCAACATGGGAAACAATAGGCTCACTCCTAGAGGCCCCATTGGTGGAAATCCTTTTAGGACCTCCGGTAGTCAGCTTCTTCTTGCGGGGGGAAGGCTCTTTCAGAGTGGAAGCCTTTCGTTTATTAGAGATTTTGAGAGGCTCTGCTGGCGGAGCTATTACGTCTCTCGGTACAATCAACAAATAATCATCTGCACCGGTGGTTTCATCACCTTCATCAAAGGAGACAGATGGTATCTTCTCTCTCCTAGTGGACCTATGTGAGGGCATCCTGAAATTTCTATGAACATCAAAATCACGATGGAAGGTGTTGATGGACACATAAAACTGCACGTACGAGTGAAGAATGTGCAGCTCCATGGAGAGAGAAGTCGCGGGCACAGCAAAGGTTGCTCCAGTACAACCCATTATGAAGTACCGCCATCCTCTAGCTCCATCAATAAGTCCGTCTTTGAACTTGAAGCTGGTGATGGGATTCCCCACGTGCAACTGATCATACCCAAATTGCCTAGCAAAACGGCTAGGCAGATAAGGCTCCAAGTAGCAGTGGTCCTCACTTCTGTACAGCAGATGGGAATGTCTAATGCAGACCAACCAGTAAAAGGCTTCAGGAGAAAGAATAGTCTTCCCCTGACCTGCGTCCTGAAGTTTCGTCCCCTGTTGATTGATATGTATGGGGGGGACGATGCAGAAGAACTTCCAACTATGGGCAAAATTTAGTGCTAGCCGACAATCTATGACGCTAGTCACATTCCAAGAAGAATTCCTATAATTCAACATGAAGTTATTGCCCGAACCACTGGCCGATCCGAGAGACATCACTCTGGTGTTGTGAAGGATTAACTATCCCATCAGATATAAGAATGGCAATTCCACTCTGGGATATCCTTCACGCCGTATATCATCAGCCAACAGTCCTTTAGTAATGGCCCTTAGACCAGCTTGAATCTGGCATACCATGGCAGGGAGTAGGCCCAATCTTGCTCCAAACACCAAATGCACTGCAGGCCATAAGGTGTTGCGATGAATGCGATCCGCAGACACGATGCCAGGAACCACCCATCAGCATAGCCAGATAGAAAGGAAGCCAGCCAGTTGAGCTTCCTTTGACAGAGGCTTTCGACAATGCCTCATATAACTGTGGGCTTTGGTTCCTGCAGGATAGCCCCCTATCTCTTCATTGAGAACATAATCTTGAGCCCCCGTATCTTCAATGAGATCATCGACTGTATTGGCACTAAGCATGCTCAGAAGGTTCAAGGGTTTATCTCTGTTATCTACAACCTTGTCCTGTTTAGCATTTCTAGCCTGATGGAAGAAGAGGTAGGATACCCATTTGTTGATATGGGCTAAATCAGAAGGCTCCTTGTAGAAGGCGGTGCATGCAAAGTAGTGGCTCATCAGCTCTTGGTACATTGCCACTGCCCGAGGGTGGGTATCCTTCAGCTCCCTATTTGTCGGAACGTACTCTTCATAAGGAGTGTCGCCCATTGACAGCTTTGAGATATCTGCCATCTCATGAAGTGTCAGTCCCAACTCACCTATCGGAGTGGCGAAAGTCCCAGTGAGCGAGTTATATCGCTCCATCAAAGCTAAGAACAAGTTAGGGTTGAGAGGCAGCCCAACACTAGTAGCACTCACAGCCGCAAACAAACCAAGACTTTCCAGCTCCACCTGAAAGTGCTTCAGGGCCCATGCAGTTAAACTGGCCCATCAAAGATTCTAGGGGCTAAGCCATCCACTGGTGCGAGGGTTAACCTTGGGGTATACCCCCCCCCCCCGTCCCATAAAGTCATTGCATAAAGTCGCTATTTGAATCGGCTGGATCAGTGAAATGTCTTCACTCGGGACGCTGCCCGGCAGTAATCCTCTGAAAGGCATGACAGGGCCTGAAGGACTGCTCACAAAGGACCCTCAGTTCAATCCTTTCTTATAAAAGATCTTCCCCGGCTGGCCGTGAAGATCGGGAGTCAGAGTCCACACCATCTTTCTGGGATGGGTGGCATGAAAGAATGCAGAGATAGGGTAATCTCTAGGCATCTTTGGCAGATACATGATCGTGCCCTCAGCAGAAAATATCCAATCTTCCTTCTTAGGCTTGGTCTGAGACTGCTTATCAATAACGTCCCCAAATAAGAAAGCTGGTTTCTTATACTCAGTCCCATCTATGTATGTCAGGGGCTCCCCACTGATCATACTCAGCAACATTCGTTCTCCTTGGTCCGATATCAGAGTTCCCCTTTCTTGAGGATACTCGTTTCCAGAGATGGGGAATTTCACATGGGACAAGTCCTCCAGGTAGTTGGAATTCAGCATTCCAGCAGCAGAGCCCATCACTTCAACCAGAGGGAGAATCTGTAGGTCCACTGCAAGAAGCAAGAAAACAAGTCAGTTTTACGCTAGACGCTACACTTTTGCAGTATACGCCAAAACTTGACAATCTAAGCTTTTACGCCAGACTGCCAAAATTTGAGTTTTGTGCTGGAGTTTACAGCCAGTGCGTAAAACACAAGGTTTGCAGTATACGCCAAAACTTGACAGTCTGAGCTTTTACGCGAGACTGTCAAAATTTGAGTTTTACGCTGGAATTTACATCCAGTGCGTAAAATACAAGGTTTGCAGTATACGCCAAATTTTGACAGTCTGAGTTTTTATGCCAGACTGCAAAAATATGGAGTTTTACGCTGATACATTAGGAATATGAGAGTATTTTGCGCATACATGTACAACGTGTGCGAAGGATTTTTCTCCTCTCGAAGTCTTTACCTGTGATGCCCGGAGCACAGCTAGACGGCGGAGCACTTCATTCAGAACGAGACTCGCTTGGCCTAGTAGGAGTCGCTCGTGCTTGAGCAGAGGAGCGAGATGAGGCAGCGGCTTTCTTTTCCTTAGCCGCGGATGCCTGTTTTGGTGCCATGGCGAATCTGAGTTCTCTGAAAGAGACGAAGACAAAGAGTTCTCGGAAAGAAGACGAAAGATTCTCAAAAAAAGATAAAGGGTTTTGCAAAGACAGATGAAGGGTTTTTCTCGCTCATGACCAAGGGCTATTTATAGAGTTCAGATAACTCTTCGAATCCTTAACCGAATTCGATCTTATCTGATTAGTTATGATTTGGGACCACGTCAGCCGATCATTTGAAAAAGAAGGCGGACAGTCATGCTGCGTAACAGATCTATGATTTTACGCTCAGAAGCTACAAATCTACGATTTTACGCTCAGAAGCTACAGATCTATGATTTTACGCTCAGAAGCCTTTACCCTCAGAAGCTACATATCTACGATTTTATGCTCAGAAGCTACAGATGCTACGGATCTATGACTTATCGCATATCTTAAAATTACGCAGGACAGGATACGCGTATATCTTGATAACTTGGATTTTACGCTCGAAAAAGCCAGTTATAGGAGTCAAATTTGACCATTTCATGCTTCATTCAAAGTATTTCAAATTACGAGGAATTTGAAAACTTTGAAGGGGGTCTTGTAGAAGCATGAAATATGCTGGGGAATTGTACGCGTATTATACAGTCAAACTCCCCAACTTACATGAAGTCAGCGTAAAGCAGAGCCTCAGAGCTCCAGAGTTGTGTGGCGTAAAATATGACTTCAGAACAGCCCGCGTAAAGCAGCACTTCAAGGCTGTTTTGGCGTAAAAGGTTGCTACACCTCCCACCGGCGTAAAATATGTTTATTTTTAATGCAACGTAAAGTCATACGAGGAACTCTTCGTATTCCTCGAATAAATCTGTCAGACAGAACAGTGAACCTGACTCCTGACAAAAGTACTGTACGACGATCGAGAGGGCGGCTGTAATGATGATTCTGTATAGAAGCCCAGGCTATCGTTTAGTGACATATCCTTAATACAAGTCGTTTTTACGCATTCAAGGAATACGCTGCCTATTTTACACAGGCAGAGATGAGTTTTTACGCTCGAGATGAGACAAAATCAGACGCCACGTCAAAAGCTGTCTCTCGTACAGAGCTCGAGGCATATCTCTGCATTTAATGCACGAGATGGGGGCAGATCTCTGCATTTAATGCACAAAATTTTGTTCTATTTTTAATGACTGGGAGAGCTAAAACTGTGACTAATATGCTCACATCACCATCCTTACGTTTTACACCAACCAGGCTATTTTTAACTATAGGAGTACGACGTATGCTATCTCCTCGAAATACGCTAACTCAGGCTATATTTGCAAAGGTACGTGATAAGGCTATTTAGCCCAGAATACGCTCAAGACCTCAGTCGTGATGGATAATTGGCTATTTTTATGCTGGTTATCTATTATTCATGCAGTATCAAGTTTTACGCAGAATTTGGCTTTTACGCTACCAAGACAGTTATTTGGCTTTTACGCCAACAAGACAGTTATTTGGCTTTATGCCAACCATCTTTACGCGAGGGGCAGTTGCCTATGTGGCTTGCATGTCGTGATCTTCGAGGAGTGGTTATACGCGTTACCTTATAATGGGACACACGTCATACGCGAATTCAAGAGATCATTCAAACGTGGGTAGCAGTTATTATAACCGTCGCGTAAAGGGTGCAACTCTCTTCACAGTTTGACTTCTACGCCGACTGGACAGTTATTGTGACTGATCTTTATAAATAGAGACCTCCGGTCATAGGAGATAGGGGCGAAAAGAAAAGATCAAGATCAGGGGATCGGATCGAAAAAGGAGTAGAGAGCACAGACAGAGAGTGTCGATTGACAACTTCGACAACGAGAATTCAATCCCACTTGCAACCTTTGAAGCTTCTTCTTCTTCTACAGCACTTCTTCGTCATCGTGTGGTCCAAGGGACAAAGTGGTCGACCGCAGATCAGACTTATATAGCAATTTTTTCCCAGAATCATTTTTATTGTACTTAACATCCTCGTATAGGATTAATTGTACTCTTTTTTCTTGTTTGTAAACAAAGAAAGGGTTTTGCATAAACCTAGTTTCATTTTTTTGTTTATCATCAAACACACTAGGTAAATTCTTATCTTATTAAATCATTACAAAATTATTTCAAGTTCTCGAGTCGTGTATACTCGAGAAACTTCCTATAATGACGAGTTATGGGTACAAGCTTTTCATGAGTTATCACTAACAAACTTATCGTATCCGCAACACGCGATACATTGAGAAATACTCACACACGATTGCCCGATGCCAAATACAATATGTTTATCAAGCAACCTGACGCACAAAATCAAGAATTACAAAAACCGGCACATAAATCAAGAATTACGAAAACTTGCGTATAATCGATAACATGAGATTAAATCCATAACATGGCTAAGAACATGCTATAATGACCCATATGCACATTTTTGGCTAAAAATGGATCTGGAGCACTTTTGGTTAAAATGTGGATCTGACGAACTTTTGGCTAAAAGTGTATCTGGTGCACTTTTGGCTGAAAAGTGGGTTGGCGCACTTTTGGTTAAAAATGAATCTGGTGCACTTTTGGCTAAAAAGAGGATTAATGCAATTTTGCCTAAAAAGTGGATCTGACACACTTTTGGTTAAAAAGTATTGTTCATCTTCCCCAACTGACGAGAAAAAAAATCTAAAAACTTGTTTTGGCCATAAAAACGGTCACGATCCGCACCCGGTGTAAGGGCACAAGTACGTGGGTACGTCCAGTCTACGCCGCAACATCGACAGTAGAACATTGTCTATGTCATCAATACTAACTAAATATCTCACATAATAAATATAAAGTACCTGTTAATGATATCTCAACTCCAAATGGAGGAACAATATGACATAAGATAAGCGCTAACCAATACTCAATCACAGTATAAAGCTAAAGGAGGATAAAAGCACGATATGGAATATAATAGAGAAATAAGGAGTCACAATACATCACAAGTCCAAAACTACTAGTCTAGGCACAATATAAGTCTCAAATAATATATACATGTTAAAAGTCTAATAATTAGACTAATACAATATCCAAAATAATTGTCTAAGCCTCCTCGGTCACTAGCACTAAGTCCTCCTGCTCTAGGGGAGTATCCTCTAGTGGCTCGCCATCCTATAGCCCGTAATAAGTGGGACACAGCTCCTCTAGCCAATCATCTGAAAAAATATATCCAATCAGGATTGGAGCAAAGTACAAAACTCTGAAAGTAACTCCAAATACAGGATAAAGCTTGTATGACTAGTAATAGAAAAGAATACGAGATGCACAAGTATTATGAAATAGAAATACAGGTGAGAACAGGCAAATAATCACAATAAAGAACTGGAAAGTAAACACTGGTAATATGAAAATAAACTACAAGTAGAGGAACTGGAATACTAGCTACATGGTTTAGAGCGCAAGTTTGTTATGTGATCGGTTTAGGTTGCACATGAGGTAAATAGGGTAACTCGATTATATATGAGGTGTATAATCGACATACACATGAGATAAATAGGGCTTGATCACATAACCAACTTCTACTCCCCCTCCCCAACCAATACTCATGGATCCAATCATGACATGATACGCACATGAATACGATATAGTCACACTAGCATACGAAATAGTGGATGCACATGAAGCACATGAAAATAATATCCGATGTACATAATAAAATACATGTGTAAGGAGTATCCACTGAACACAGGATAACATCTCCTAACAGGATCCGTATAGTACTAGTCCGTGTAACAATGTGTCAGAATCAAGTATATCAGTTCTAGAATAAGTGATATATACACTATCATGAAATAAAAACTAACAGAGAGAGATACTCGTCTCTGGTCCTGAGCAAAGGGTGTATCTTGATGTCCAAGCTGGTGTCACACAATCCTATTTAAGAAATATTATGTCAAAATGTGTAATGAAGGAGAAAAGAGTACAATGCATCAATACATGCTTTTTAGGCCAATACTTGGTCAACATTAAGGTTTTAGGCTCATATTGGTCACTAATTAACTTATACTAGCTATGCTAGGTATTACCTTCGCTAATACTTAACATTAACTTATTATATATTTATACTAATTAGTAATAGCTTACAGATACTCATATACCTATTAATAACTGAACTAATAAATGCTTATTTGATAACTCACTAACATACCTTACTGATACTACATCTAACTAAATAACCAATACATTATATACTAACTGACACTTAGCTAATCAATATATTATTAACTAATAAAGCAACTTAACTAACCAACTAACAGCAAGTAATAACTTAACTGCTACTATTACTAAGTTAATGACGACTGGTATCTAGTGCCACTCACTGATGCATTTGAACTTAACCCCATATAACTCACTAATACACACTGATACATATTCATACAAGGTCTGATACATACTGTGGCCTGATACATATTTGTTGCAAATGACTGTACATACTGTGGCCTGAGACAAGGTCTCGAACCCCTCCCTGTCAATAATTCATCACCACCACACTCATATAATCTCAGTAAAGTAACCCCTTCTCAATTGCCATATTACACACCAACATATATGCATATAAATATGTATATATAAACACTTATATTTATATATTTATATATAGCTATCATACAATGATTATATATACATATGTACATTAAGTGCAAAACTAATAATTAAGTCTAGAATGACCAAATTGGTATTCTAACAAACACTTGGGTGCACACAAGTGGTATGCTAGGATACGCTCATGATACGCACCCCAATCCTATTCAAAACCAACCCAAAGCCTACCAACAAGTTCTAAATAACAATTAGAGTCTACACTAAGTATTAGGAAACTATTCTAAGTGTCATGTCAATTTATAGTATGTGTATCATCCGTGTCGAAAGAAAAACCCTCAAAATTGTCCTGTATCACAAAGTATTGTGACACGGCCTACTCGTATCCATTTGTGGACACGTAACTAGTCCCACACACTCAATCTAAGTCTACTTAGATCTAATTGGTCTCATGACACATAATTCATGTGTCAAATTCGTAATTCTCCCTATTTGGACACAAATCACAATGTAACTTTCACCATACAAGTCGTATGGACTCAATTCTTGATCCTATCGGTAGCCCTAAGCCAAAGGGTGATTCCTAATGGTTATATGCATGAATTAGAGTCTAAATTAAGGGGTGGATTCAGAATTTATCTATTGGGAGATGAATTCTCAATGAAATGCATAATGGACTCAATTCGGACACGATCTCCTTGTCACAAGCTTCTCTTCCTAGTACTCCTTGCTAATCCAAAGTTCTTCATCCACTTTACACTTTTTCTTTGTCGACTAATTTAGACATCGGAGAAACGTCTTAGAAAAAACTATCCTAAAGTGAACGTCTTTTGTTTCAAGTCCTGCAAGAACCAGCGCGTACGAAACTCGACCCACCGGCCCACCAGCTCAAGATCCATTCGTCGGCCCGTTCGCCCAACCCACTCTTCTCATCCGATCGTGATCTCCTAAAGGTTGAGGTTATATGTGATGTGGTGATAATAGCGTCTTTCTCAGTTTCTATCTATCTAATAAGGTGGTGACAGCCTATAGGCAGCAAGTCGACTAAGTAGTTAGTTCAGTTGAATCGAAATCCAATCTCCATTGACATAGATGTGCCATGATATACCCATTTGCAAGGAAGAATCAGATTCAGACAGCTCAAGCGTAGTCAAATAGATAACCTCGTTGTGAATGCACAATTAACTATTATTTCACTTTGCTCCCCCCCCTCCCCCTCTCTCTCTCTCTCTCTCTATATATATATATATATATATATATATATATATATATATATATATATATATTCTCACATATCTGTCGTACAGCTCCATCATCTTAATTGAGTTCTCTATTAGCAAAAATAAAGTTAATCTAAGTTTTTAAGTGAAATAATCTAGCATCTACAGCTGAAGATGTTCAAAGTCAAATTTTAGAAACAAGGAAACGGTGAGGAAGACAACTACAAAAAGTCTAGCATTCAAGTCCAAAGACTACATGAAAGAATAAACAATACATGGAGAATATTCTTTAGCATATATATAATGTATATAAATCCCTATTAATACAATCCTACTTTGTCTTTTCATCGTGGTTGGTTCCCTTCATCTAAATCTTAACCTTTCCTTTTGAACCCATCAACGTGAAATCCAAACGGAACCCTGAGCTGATCATTCAAAGGTGGGCAGAGTCAGCATTATTCAATTTTGGACTAAAATTCAAATCTAATAAGAGATACAATTTGATTTTAAAAAAAAAAATTTAATTCAGTTTTGATTTTAGAAATACTAAAAAAATTTATTTGGTTTTAATTTTGATTTTTAGTTTCTATTTTGATTCAAAACTAAAAATTAAATAAAATCTATACAATTATATAAATATCATAATTTAATAATAATAAAAATATTTTTTGAAAAAATATTTTTATATACATATTTTGAAGTCAGATTTAAAAACTAAAAATTAAATAAAATCTATACAATTATATAAATATCATAATTTAATAATAATAAAAATATTTTTTGAAAAAATATTTTTATATACATATTTTGAAGTCAGATTTAAACACAACTTTAAAATACAAAAATATATATATATATAATTATAATTTTTAATATAATTTAATAACGATTTTAATTTTGGTTCGATCAATAGTTTCCGGTTTTGATTTTGACTAACTTGATTGGATTTTGAGTTAAGATTTCGAGAATGTCTATTTGGGTCCGGTGAACTAACCGAATGCTGACCCCTTAGGTGGGACACTTACTCCATGACGAAATTGACAATCACAGCTACGAAACAAAATATAAGAATTATATACGACTCTCGTTTCCTCCTCCTCCTGCTCCATCTTCTCATTCTTCGTTCGTCTGATCCCAATCAAACCAAACCCCAAATGGAAATTCCCATTCCTCTGCAGTCCCCAGCCTCCTCTTCTTCCTCCTCCTCCTCAAGTTCTTCCGTTTAGAAATTTATTTTTTCCTTCCCATAATTAATTTGTTTGTTTATAGATATTGGATCAGTTTATTTTTCTTCTATTAGTAGAGATGAGCGTGGTGAAGTCACAGGTGTGGCAGCCGTGCAAGAAGAAGAGATTCTGACGAAGTAGGGTTCTTTGTTTAACGGGAGGAAAGATGAGCGGGAGGACGAGGGTGGGTAGGTACGAGCTGGGGAGGACCCTCGGGGAGGGGACCTTCGCGAAGGTGAAGTTCGCGAGGAACTTCGAGACCGGGGAGAACGTCGCCATCAAGATCCTCGACAAGGACAAGATCCTCAGGCACAAGATGGTTGGACAGGTCGATCATTCCTTCCTTTCCCCCTTTTTTCTTTAATTTGTAGGGAATTTTTTACTTTTAGTCCCACTTACTGATATTATTTTGTACTTATCCCTAAATATGAGGTGTTTATTAGACTTGCATCCCAATTTTTTTACGGACAATGCTCAATTGACCGTGAAAATATCTTTTTTCTCCATTTACGTTGGTACAATGTTCAAAAAAATAAAAAATACGAGTGTTATACGATCACAAAGTCATCTAATAATGTGTTGAATGCTTGGGGAGGGATAAAACTAATAACGCACCGCTCACGTTGATCGTATAATACTCGTGTTTACATTGGGACAACGTAAATGGCAGAACCGTCTCCAGTATTTTGGAGGCCCTAAACAAGTTCCGAAAATGAGGCCTTTATTTCTCTTAATTTTTTTGAAAATCCAATTCCAAAAAAATCTAATATATCCAAAATGTAATATAATGAGTCATTGGGTACACAAATTATCACCAAGATCCAATAAATTAAGCAATTTCAAATTCTAAATTTTTTTTCAGCATTTTATTTAAATTCTTCTCTAGGCAGCCATGGACTTACTTCTCCAGGCCCATAATTTTTTTGGTCCTGGATTGCTGCTTAAAAAAATGGAGGCCCCTTTTAGGGAGGAGGCCCCTTTTAGGGAGGAGGCCCTAGGCGGCTACCTAGCCCGCCTCTCCCGGAGCCGGCCATGGTAAATGGAGAAAATAGAGACTTTCAAAGTCAATTGAGCATTGTCCGTGAAAAAAGTGGGATGTAAATCTAATAAACACCTTATATTTAGGGGTAAGTAAAAAATCATATTTGTAAGTGGGACAAAAGTCAACTGTACATGCTAGGATTGAGAATAGGTACTTCCATCGAGAGAGGAGAGAATCATCATGGTAACTAACCTCAATGTGAAGAAAGTATCATAAAGATACCAAGATCCTTGGTATGAAAAGTGCCTAAAAGATGAGCATTGACTTTGGAGATTGAGAGGTAAATAACATAAAGGGAAAGAAGATTGAGAGGTAAATAACATAAAGGGACAGATCCTTAGAATGGAAGTGACTTGAAAGATGAGCCTTTGACTTTGGAGATTCTAGTACAATTATCACCTGTAATGTAATGTCATAGAGATGTACCAAAATGATGACATTGTCCACGGTGCTACAATTATCACTCGTAATTATAACGTCGGAGGGGTAAAGTTTATATTTTTTGATTGAGTGAGGAAGCAGACTAGCTAAAGAGCCTGATAACATATATTCCTCTATGGAACAAAGTAGTCCTTGTTATCCATGTTATCCCAATACGTTGTGATACCAAGCTATCATAGCAAATGCTAAAAGGCTACTAGGATGATGGTCTTGATGGTGTCGGTAGACGGGGGCTATGATTAGGGTTAGGGTAGGGTTTGGATAGTTGTCAAGACTCAAGTACCATAATATAATACCTACGAAAGATAATGTATTTAAGATTTAAAATTGGTCAAGTACCATAATATAATATCTTCGTAAGTTCAAAACTAGATAAGTTCCAAACAATCCAATAAATAATGTCTTTTCAAAAAGAAGACTTAAACTTCAAGAACTTTTAAAGAAAAATGACTATAAGAACTACATATCCCTTTAAAAGCTTAGATGGAACCCAAATATATTTTGTGTTCTCTTGTTGGAATGTGGATTTATGTTCCAATTCTCCTGTATTTCGAGTTTCAGAATCTGCTTTCCTGAATGAGTTCAGGTAACCATGGGCTAAACAAAGACTAATGAGTCTAAACAAAGATTAATAACTCTCAACTAAAAATAGAAAGATCTCTTCTACAATTACAAAAATGAAACCCTTAATTGATTTAACCTATCCCTAATCCCCAATTTTACACCAATAGAAGCAACAAGTTTTGGACAATAACAGTAATCAACCATTATGCCTATTCTCAATAAAGGAAGAAAAGTAAATATGATAATTATTTTACTTTTCTGGTTGTGCAATTTTTGTTAGTTTGAAGATTTGTTTATTGTTTTTGTCATTAATTTTCAATTATTTGTTTCTACTAATCATGTTTTGATGCTTGCAATTTGTTATCCATTTTTGCTTGGAATTACTCTTCTGCAGTCCCACAATTCACCTCTCATATCACTGAGGGCAGTTGTTGAATCTCTCTAATCACTGTAGAACTGAAGCTAATTGATGAATGTTAGTTGCTACCAATTTATGTCGCAAATGATGACCTATTCTGCAGGTTTGCCATTTAGAATTTTGTGCATATCAGTATGCTGATTGCTTATCCACTCTCCTTCGGAAAAAACTGTTTTAATCAGTTGTAGTGATTGAAAAGGTAAAAAACTTATTTGCTTCCTATCCCAGCGAACAGTCTTCCTGTGGAGGAACAAGTATCTTTTGATTTTTTTTTTGGGTGGTGCTGTCTTTTTTCCCCAAGTGTCAATTAGAACACTGACTCCTCAGGGGTTTCCAACTTATATACTTTTGCTTTCTTTTCTTAGATATGGAAGTGTAGAAGCATAAAAATCATGCAGGCCGCATAAGAGTTCATACATCCCCAATATGAAAGCAAGCCGCACAAGACCTATGCAACCAGAACAGCCAACCGCATAGGTAGCCCTCATGCGGCCTGATCATCCTCAGAGTACGGGGGCCGTATAAAAAAATTATTGATCAAAACAAAACAAAAGAAGTTCTTTTGCAAAAAAGGGGACGGGGTTACAACATGTAGCCATCAAGCCCCATACAAAATGAAAATAAAAAGCGGAAGACGCGATCAGTCAGATGAGCCGCGTGCCTCACGAAGCACAGCCGCGATATCCTGGAGCGAACGTATGCCCGCGCGATGTAACTGGCGGCGCATTCCTTCCCTCCATTCCAACGTTTCCCTCTCCTCTGGAGTTAGGGGCAGCAGGGCGAAGTCCGGAGTGGACCCTAGAGGCCTAGCAAGAGCCTCCAAAGTCAACCTCAGCAAAGACATAAAGCTCTCAGCAGCAGACAACTCACCCTCGTCTCGTGCCCTTCGTCCAGGCAGAAACGCCACGACAGCCGGCGGAGAACCGAAAACTCGTCCCTCACGAGACCCTCTAAGTCCAGACCCTCCGATACCCGAACACTGGGACGTAGCAGGGAGGAGACGACGAGGAAGCCAGGCGGGTGGCCAGGGTTCCCAATTAGAATCTCCCTTGGACGACATGTTTCACGAAGTGGAACACTATGGACCACGACAGTGGTATTTATAAAAGAGAGCGACGGTTCGCGTAACAGCAATAATTGCAATGATGAACGTAGAAAGGGCGAATCCGACGGTTTGGCTTCGGAGAAGCCTGCATGCAACCAACAGTTAAGTTCCCAAGAAGTCTGCATGAAGGCGGTTAAGCTTCCCAAAATGGTTGAGCCAAGTCTTAAAAGTGCCAGTTTGGCAGCACGCGTCCATGTCTCCAACAACCATGCGCCCCCAAAAGAAGGCTCAAATCAGGCCGCAGAGTCACCATGCGGCCCAATAAGGCTACATCAATGTGTCCCATTCGGCTGAAGCAACTTTTGGCCTCAGATAGACCTGACATCATGTCAACGAGATCGTCTCTGACACTGAATCCTGACAAAAAAATATTTTTCTGATTGTCTCAAAAGACGTAAACAGTCTAAACGACAGAAGTCTCACGTCAGCGCAGAACATCACTCTCGACGGGATGCAGCGCCACTTGGACAACACGACATGGGCCCCATGTGTCCCAGATTTCATGCGTTTTATACGTCCCAGACTCTATGCGTTCCATGCGTCTCTGGCCCCATATGTCCCAGATTCCAAGCGTCCTATGCGCCTCGGACCACAGGCCTCCCAGACTCCATGCGTTTCATGCATCTCTGGTCCCATGCATCCCAGACTCCATGCGTTCCAAGAGTGTCTGGTCCCATGCGTCCCAAACTCCAAGCGTCCCATGCGCCTCGGGCCGCAGGCGTCCCAGACTTCATGAAGACCAAGTCTTGTCGTTACAACTGAAGTAGCTCTCTCCAACCAAGTGCGGGCCACGTGTCAAAACTGACCGAGTCATGCACACAAAGGACGAGAACCGTCCAGATCTTCAGCAACGAAAAATCTCAACAAGCACCCACGTGTCAGTTTGGCCTGCTCACAGTTATAGCTGTACCTTGTTAAGAAGGTATACGTGGCACCCTCCAACATCCATGCGGCCCAAAACATATGCGCGTCCAAGGATGACTATATATACCCGGACGGCCTGTCCAAAGACGGACGGAGAGAGAGGGGTCGTCAAACACAAACATAGAGCATACAAAGCCAAGCAAAAAAAGAGCATAAGCTTCTTCGCCCTGCGTCGGATAGTCAACGGAGTAAAGGAGCTGCTATATCACTCATTGTCCATTGCCACACCCCAGAACAAAATATTGTACCTAGACAATTCTGTTTGGGATTCTTTGTACTCTTCTTCAATCCTTAAATACAAAGTTTTACACAAACTCATTTAATGGCGAACAAGGTGGCGACTCTGCTGGGGATGCTGCTTTTTCTCCTCTGATGAGAAAGTTGTGGCACAATCCGATTCAACCAAGCTCGGGTCGACTCAAAGAATGATGGTGGTCCGCTTCGACCAGCAGGCTTTCGAGGATATACTCTCTGAGGGCGACACTTCTCCAAGGCTGGCAAAGCCTAGGAAGACCCGCAGGACATGGGTTGCAAAGGCTGCTACGCCTCACCCAACTGCGGAGCATGCACTCCATGTCTCTCTCCGATACTGACGACGCACCGCATGCGTCCACTCTGGTTGTCCCTGCTCATGCTACCTCCTTGGCTAAAAAGGAGAGTGCTCGAGATCCGAACTCTGACAGAGGAAAACAATACGATGCCAAGAGTTTGGGAGTTAACGCGCAACCCATGCGGCCACTACGAAGGATGCGGAGAAGAAAGCAGTATGCGGCTTCCAACTTAGCCGTATGCATCTCTGACACTCCCAGAAGTTCTGTCTTCGACAGAATCTCATCCGGCCATTGCTCCCGTACTATGCGTCTGCGGTCGCTAAGCCGAAGAAGTCCGGGGCAGTGTGAGCTCGTCAAGCTCAAGCAACTGTCCTTTGGCTGACCGTCAGCGGGCGCCGCTAACCATTATGCGGTCCCCTGATAGAAAGCTATATAAGACCGGCCCATGCGTCCAGCCCGCAGCGGCAAATGGACATGGTCCGTCTCAAAAGTCTTCCACTGACGATCTAGAAAAAGTTCTTGTACGAACCCTAGATCATGTAGCAAAGGCAACACCCACGCACCAGTGCGTTCGGTCTACCCGTGCTCACAAAAAAGGTGTAAAGGTGGACCAACCCTCGTTTGACTTGCGCAACATGATCAGTCACAAGCGCAAGACGAGGAAAACAACTTCGTCACGTGAAGTGTCCTCCCCAGGACATCACTGCGCCAAAATCATCATCAATTGTTGCTGCAACAAAGTGGCAGTACCCAACCCACAAACAGGCGGTCGACATTCCAACGACTGCATCCAAAGGCACCTCGCCAACAACAATCCGGAGATCAGGTGCAAACACCAGAGGAGGATGAGCTACCGTTTGTCTCATGCTATTCTGCTCGGAAGGATTCTTCCGCCGTGGGAGGAAAGAAGTCCAGCACCTCCAGTCCGTCACTCTCAACCAGCACATTGAGAAGACGATCACCAGGAGGACCAACAGCGGGACCCATGTAAGGTGTTTTCCAAGGTACCCGCTCGAAGAAAAAGCTATCGGTCGCTGGGGGTAGTTCTTCCTCAGGACCCCTGACGGTTACACAAGCTGGGGTAGTACTCTCCCGGACCTATACAACAATCCAGCATTTCGAGAAGGCGGTGATTCCCAGGAAACAGACTCCGATATCCCTGGAGGTGGCCACCCTCGTCCAGATGACGTAGCTTCCAACGCTGGGGGTAGTAGTCCATCCGAATCCGAGGAAGAGGCCACGCTACCTGATGACCACTCCCGACAAGAATCGGAGACGGAAAGCGCGGCGTCCACTGCCCAGTCCATCTCTCCTATAAGAGGACTGCATACATGGCAGGGGGAACGATCACGAAGGCCCCAGCGATAGACGTCTCGAGGCGCTGGAAGCCATGATGCAGACGGTGAGCTCATCGATGCAAGCCCTGACCCAGGCAATGCTGGAGATCAAAGCAAACATGACTTCCCAATCAACAAGGACTTCTGAACAAGCAAGCTTGGACCCGGGGACCAACGCGAATTCCGACTCAACCGCTCTACCCATAGGCGGTAGTCACCCCCACCTGGCTCATCTGTCCCTTTTGCGGGAGACGAAGCCAAAGAAGCAATGAGTAAAATCAGGGAACTTCAGACTCGCCTAGATTCTATGGGCAGCCGTGATTCTCTGCGCGAGCTCGGGATACAACCGTACCCCCGCAAGTGGAGGGATGTTTCGTACCCGCCAAAGTACAAGCCCTTCAACCTGAACTCTGAGGAAGACGACGAAGATCCACTGGAATTCTTTGAAGTATAACCGTGGGCCCAACGCCTAGACGCACAATGGGAGATACAGTTCGAACAACGAGAACCTCCTACAGAGGACGAATCGCACAAGTCAATCTGGGCGACGAATCCTCCCCCAAACCTATTTTCATCAGCAAGAGTGACTGATGATGAACAGGAATCCCTGCTACAGCTCGTCAGGGAATACATTGATGTCTTTGCCTGGAACTATAAAGACATACCAGGACTGGACCCCCAGATCGCGGTCCACAACCTCAACATCTTGTCGAACGCTAAACTTGTCAAGCAGCAGCAATGGCAGTTCCGACCGGACATAATGAACGTCATCGAAGTTGAAGTCAACAAACTGATAGCTAGTGGCTTCGTCCGCGAAGAACAACATCCCAACTGAGTAGCCAACATCGTGTCCGTCGTCAAAAAGAACGGGAAGATCCGGATCTGCATTGACTTCCGCAATCTAAACGTGGCCTGCCCTAAGGACGACTTTTCCCTTCCGATCACAGACATAATGATCGACAACACATGTGGCTTCGAGCGCATGTCCTTCATGGACGGATTCTCAGGCTACAATCAAATCAAGATGTCTCCTGACGATCATAAACATACATCGTTCTGAACGCCGACAGGAGTATACTGCTACACAGGCATGCCCTTCGGCCTAAAGAACGCGGGTGCCATATACCAGCGAGCGATAAGCACCATCTTTCGTGAGCATCTACGCAAGACGGTCGAATGTTACGTCGATGACATCGCCGTCAAAAGTTGCTCCAAAGGTGATCACCTCAGAGACTTGAAGACTGTGTTCGACCTCATGCGTACGTACAAGCTCAAGATGAATTCTATCAAATCTTTCCTGGGAGTCTCCAGTGGCAAATTTCTTGGCTTTATCATCACTTCCCGGGGTATTCACATAGACCCGACAAAACTAAAGCAATCAATAAGATGAACCCGCCAAAGAACCTCCAGGAACTCCGCGGCCTTCAAGGGAACACTTGCATACATCAGGAGGTTCATATCAAACATCTCTGGGCGTTGTCGGTCGTTCACCCAGCTCATGAAGAGATGTCTCATTTGTCTGGAACGAAGAATGCCAGCGCGCCTTCGACGACATCAAGGAATACCTATCAAACCCTCCAGTGCTGGTAGTCCCAGCCGTGAGAAAGCCTTTCCTGCTCTACGTGCGTGCAATGGACCACTCCCACAATGTCTTATTAGCCCAGAATAGTGATGCATGCCACGAGCATACCATTTATTATCTTAGCCGGATGATGGTTGGCACGGAACACAGGTACACCCCCGTTGAGAAGGAATGCATTATTCTCGTATTCGCTATCTAGAAGACCCGACATTATGTGGCTGGACAAACCATTCATGTAATCTCGCGAGTCAATCCTCGCAGAGTCCTCATGACCAAACCAGGGGCGCTCAGTTTCCGCTTGGATACCAGGGCCATACTACTGTCTCCATACGATATGGTGTTTGTTCCACAGAAAGCCGTCAAGGGTCAAGCATTGGCCGACTTCCTGGTGGTTCATCCGGTGCCAGAAACCTCGAAACTCTACGACGAGATTCTATACGAAGTCGCAGACTCCAACGTCGTGACAAATGCAGAAGCCGTTTGGCTAATGTTCTTCGACGGTGCTTCGAGGACAGGGCCCAGAGACAACATCGTCGCTGGAGTCGGGATAGTGTTGATCTCTTTAGATGATCTGATTATCAACCGCGCCTACTCCCTCACTGAGCCATGCTCCAACAATGTGGCAGAGTACAACGCTCTCATCATTGGACTTCAACTTGCTAAACAAGTGGGAGTTGACCACCTAGAAGCCTACGGCGATTCCAAATTAATAATCAGCCAAGTCCGGAGGGAGTACGAAGTCCGACACGAAGACTTGATTCCTTACCACCAAGCTGCGCTTGGCATCATCTCGACATTCGAGTGATTCTTCATTAAACACGTCCCTCGGCTACAAAACATCGAGACGGACCCCCTAGCCGGACTCGCAGCCTCTCTAGCTGTTCCAGCCAATGCCCATGAACTGATCACCGTGGTCGGTCAGGAGCTGGTATGCCCGAAGAACAACCTCTCCCTGTGCCGGAGCTACTCAGTAGAGACGGGCACCAACTCTCAAGACTGGAGACTTTCATTCATCAACTACGCAGTATGGAATTCTTCCCGAGAACCCGAAGGAGGCCACTTCCATCAGGAGACGTACCCTCCTGTTCTACTACGATACGGGTACTGAAATGTTGTATCGCCGCTCATACGACGGCCTTCTGCTACGATGCCTATCGAATGCAGAAGCCAAACAGGCACTTCGAGAAGTCCATGATGGCGTATGCGGTTCCCACCAACCTGGTCCAAAGCTACATGATCGCCTCCGTAGAATGAGTTACTATTAGCCAATAATGGTAGAGGATGTCGTCGACTACGCAAGGAAGTGCCAAGCGTGCCAAATCCATACAGACTTCATCCACCAACCCTCGGAGTTCCTACACCCGACTGTTGCTCCCTGGCCGTTCGAAGCCTGGGGTATGGACATCATTGGACCGATTAGTACACCTTTATCCAAGGGACATCAGTTCATTCTCGCTATCATCGACTACTTCTCCAAGTGGGCGGAAGCAGTACCACTCGCGAAAGTCAAGACGTCCAACGTGATCAGCGTCGTCAAGCATCACGTCATATACCGCTTCGGCTTGCCATGAAGGATCATCCATGGCAATGGTCCACAGTTCACAAGTCATGCATTCTACTGGTTCTGCGACAAAAATCGGATTCAGAATGTAGCGTCGACTGTCTATAACCCAGCGGCAAATGGGCTGGCAGAAGCCTTCAACAAGACTATCATAAAGCTTCTCAAAAAGTTTTTGTCTTCCAGTAAACGCGACTGGAACGAGAAGCTGGGTGAATGTCTCTGGGCCTACCGTAAAACGGTCCGGACAACTACTGGCAATACGTCTTTCTTTCTGGTGTACGAAAGCGAAACGGTCCTCCCGCTCGAGATCTAAATCCCTTCACTCCGAGTGGCTCTCACTAACTAATTAACCGTCCACGACAATCGCCACCGACGGCTACAAGTATTAGAAGCACTCGACGAGAAACGTCTCTTAGCTCAACAACATATTAAGCTATACCAAGCGCGTCTCTCGGGAACCTTCAACAAACGGGTGAAGAAGAGGACCTACCAAGTGGGTGATCTCGTCCTGACCGTACGGAGGCCGATAGTCATGACCCACAAAACGACCGGCAAATTCCAGCTCGTTTGTCGTAGAATCAGTATTCTCCAACGGCGCCTACCGGCTCGCGAAACTCAACGACGACTTGCTTATGATGCCTATCATGGCAAGTTCCTGAAAAAGTACTACGTCTAAACTTGACTTGTACTCCCCTTATCACCAACCGGGCAATCAAGATATACATCTTTACACTCTTGGTTCTTTATCCCCTACTAGTGCCTATGTACAATATTTTCTCCTTCTTTACAAATCTCTGTAAAAGCCATTGTCTGTATCAGGAGTCCTGGATATGCAACAAATAATGGATCCTCAAAATCTTTCCAGCGGAGCAGTCTTCAGGTCCACTTGCACACCCCCGCAGTGACCACTCAATCCAATCTCTTTAGACGCTAGCCATGTTCATATGACCTCTGAGCTATCGTCCCACCAACCTCCCCAGCGGAGCAACCCTTAGGTCTATTCTCATTCTCGGATAGACCACACTCAGCATATTACTCATTAGCGAGTTGCTCGGATATTAGTTCACGTTCATATTACCTCTGAACTACTGTTCTAACATTTCTCCCCGACCGAGTTTGCCATGTCCATATTACCTCTGAGCAAACCTTCCGGGTCTTGGCTATCGATCATCACGTCCACATTACCTCTGATATCGGTTGTCATTTCCACTTATCATCCGTACTCACCAAGGTACGCCAGCGGTGTTAAGTCCACAAAAACGGCCACGTCCATATCACCTCTGGTAAGGCTTGTCCCAAATCTATTGCTTGCACTCAAAATGTGCAAAAAAATAATGGGTCCACAAAACATATCACGTCCATATTACCTTTGATAGGGATTATTTTCGAACTTATTTGCAACGTGCGCAACAAATAATAAGCCCACCAAAAATTTCCCAACGGGATGTCCTCAACAGACTGCGGTATCGTACTACATTCATATTTCCTATGGTACGATATTCAAAAATCACAATATACAACACAACAAATGCAGGAAGAAGTTCCGGAAAAGGAGAAACTTTTATTCAAGATCATGAGTATATATGATGGAAATCCGTTACATTTCAAGGGTTTTCACTAATATTCAAGGTATTGAGTACATATGATGGAAATCCCTTTTGAGGGTTTCCATGAGTTCTCGCCAACAAGAACCTTTCATTAAAAGGCGTCCCCGTATTATTTCTGCCACGGACACAAGTGAGCCCAACAGCAGAGCTCAATGCTTTCTGTCTCACCACTCCACAATGCAAACCCCGGTATATGGAAAATAATCCATACTGATGGATAACAGGGGAAGAGCAGGAGCATGTGCTCTACAACCAGGCGGGAAGACCGACGACAGGATTTGGATTAATAAGCCGCATAAAGGAGAGAAACGCTGCATGAACAAGGATGACTCAGCGCGTGATGCAGGATGTTCATCCTCGTCTCCTGGATCAATCCTTGTCGAACTGTCCTCGTCTCCTGGATCAATCCTTGCCGAACTGTCCTCGAATAAGGGTGACATTCTCTTCGAATGACGGATGTTATGATATCCTTCCATGCTCCATCATGAGCAGCACGAGCGAGGACAAAACCTGCAAAAAGAAGACATGCATTAGTCTCAGTGAAGATCGCATAAAGGCACAACTGTCGCATACGGCTGTTTCGGCCGCAGCGACGCACGACCGAGTCTGTGCGCACAAGCAAAAGGAGATCCCATCCATGCTGTCAAGCCAGAGATAAGCTCTGTGCGCATGAAGCAGACTACCCCCCACCCATGCAGCTATGCCAAAGCTCGGCGTGCATGTTACGGAGTGCTCGTCCACACGATAGAACTCTGTGAAACGGTCTGCGCATGTCCAAGACGAGTCCCCATCCAGGCGGCAGAACCTTGCGAAGGGTCTGCGCACATCCCTGCAGCAGGATGATGTACTGGTGCCTCTATATCCATCACAGCCCTACCTCCAAGCAAAACATCCGGATCAGAGGCCACGATCGAGACCGCCCTTGATCAACCCTTCGGCGAGAAGAGTCACAACCTTTTGCATCCCTCACAGAGAAAAGGGAAGGAAGCAAAGGGATAAAAGTTCTCTTCCTCCTCTCCTGGCCGCCTATTTATAGGCTTCAGCAAATGCGTGGGGAGATCAAGGCAATAAATCCAACGGTTAATAAGGATGAACCTGACGCCTTGATTCCCGTGATCTATCTTAATCTCCTTGGAAACCGACGACTCAAGCCCCGTGCCAAGAGATGGCTACGAATCCGAAGAGATCCGGTCAAAGATTGAGCAAATCCACTCAGATAATGATCCGACAGTCTGACAGGACCGACTATGCGGCATGTCGCTCATATGCGGCCAAAACTCAAGCATGCTTCTTATTCAAAGTATTCCAAACTGGCCAGTTCTGGTAACTTTGAAGGGGGTCTTATAGAAGCATGAAAATCATGCAGGCCGTATAAGAACTCATGCACCCCCAATATGAAAGCAAGCCGCATAGGAGCCGCACGGGACCTATGCGACCAGAACAGCCAACCGCATAGGTGGCCCTCATGCGGCCTGATCATCCTCAGAGTACGGTGGCCGCATAAAAGAAATATTGATCAAAACAAAACAAAAAAAGTTCACTTGCAAAAGGGGGGTTACACCATGTAGCCATCAAGGCCCATACAAAATGAAAACAAAAAGAGGAAGACGCGATCAGTCATATGAGCTGCGAGCCTCACGAAGCACAGCCGCGACATCCTGGAGCGAACGTATGCCCGCACGATGAAACTGGCAGAGCATTCCTTCCCTCCATTCCAACGTCTCCCTCTCCTCTGGAGTTAGGGGCAGCAGGACGAAGTCCGGAGTGGACCCTAGAGGCCTAGCAAGAGCCTCCAAAGTCAACCCCAGCAAGGACAGAAAGCTCTCAGCAGCAGACAACTCACCCTCGTCCAGTGCCCTCCGTCCAGGCACAAACGTCACGACAGCCGACGGAGAACCGAAAACTCGTCCCTCACGAGACCTTCCAAGTCCAGACCCTCCGATACCCGAACATTGGGACGTAGCAGGGAGGAGGCGACGAGAAAGCGAGGCGGGTGGCCAAGGTTCCCAACTGGAATCTCCTTTGGACGACATGTTTCACGAAGTGGAACACGATGGACCACGACAATGGTATTTATAAAAGAGAACGACGGTTCGCGTGACAGCAATAATTGCAATTATGAACCTAGAAAGGGCGAATCCGACGGTTTGGCTTCCGAGAAGTCTGCATGCAACCAACGGTTAAGTTCCCAAGAAGTCTGCATGAAGACGGTTAAGCTTCCCAAAATGGTTGAGCCAAGTTTTAAAAGTGCCAGCTTAGCAGCACGCGTCCATGCCTCCAACAGCCATGCGCCTCCAAAAGAAGGCTCAAATCATGCCGCAGAGTCACCTTGTGGCCCAATAAGGCTACATCCATGCATCACATCCGGCTGAAGCGGCTTTTGGCCGCAGATAGACCTGACGTGACATCCTGTCAACGAGATCGTCTCTGACGCAGAATCCTGACAAAAAGGATTTTTCTGATTGTCTCAAAAGACGTAAACAGACTAAACGACAGAAGTCTCACGTCAGCGCAGAACATCACTCTTGACGAGGTGCAGCGCCACGTGGATAGCACGACAGAGGCCTCATGCTTCCCAGATTCCATGTGTTCCATGCATCTCTGGCCCCATGCGTCCTAGACTCCATGCGTTCCATGCGTCTCTGGCCTCATGCGTCCCAGGCTCCATGCGTTCCAAGAGTCTCTGGCCCCATGCGTTCCAGACTCCAAGCGTCCTATGCGCCTCGGGCCACAGGCGTCCTACACTCCATGCGTTTTATGCGTCTTTGGTCCTGTGTCCTAGACTCCATGCGTTCTAAGAGTCTCTGGTCCCATGCGTCCCAGACTCCAAGCGTCCAATGCGCCTCGAGCCACAGGTGGCCCAGACTTCATGAAGACCAAATCTTGTCGTTACAACTGAAGTAGCTCTCTCCAACCAAGTGCGGGCTACGTGTCAAAACTGACTGAGTCATGCACACAAAGGACGAGAACCTCCCAGATCTTAAGCAACGAAAAATCGCAACAAGCACCCACTTGTCAGCTTGCTTGCTTACGGTTACAGCTGTACCTTGTTAAGAAGGTTTATGTGGCATCCTCCAGCATCCATGCAGCCCAAAACATATGCGCGCCCAAGGATGACTATATATACCCGGGCGGCCTGCCTGCCCAAAGACGGACGGAGAGAGAGGGGTTGCTAAACACAAACAGAGAGCATACAGAGCCAAGTAAAGAAAGAGCATAAGCTTCTTCGTCTTACGTCGGATAATCAACGGAGTAAAGGAGCCGCCATAGCACTCATTGTCCGTTGCCACACCCCAGAACAAAATATTGTACTTAGACAATTCTGTTTAGGATTCTTTGTACTATTCTTCGATCCTTAATTACAAAGTTTTACACAAACTCATTTAATGGCGAACATAGAAGCATTTCCACTTTAGATATGTTTATTTTCGTAACCAAAATAAGAGAAATTAGATGGTGATCCCCTTTTTACTAGAATGATAAAGTAGACAGATTTATCTTCTCTTGCAAGGTTGT
The DNA here is from genome assembly GCA_036927795.1 of Iris macrosiphon. NCBI lineage: Eukaryota > Viridiplantae > Streptophyta > Magnoliopsida > Asparagales > Iridaceae > Iris > Iris macrosiphon. Next base: position 51,627,378 of record JAYESA010000015.1, read on the forward strand.
AATTTTGGTTTCCCATGTTAGGTGTGACTAGGAAGTGTTAATGTTATCTTGCCAGAACAATCATTTTTGGAGCATGGAGCTATACAAAATGATACTATCCTCATAATTTCTCAAATGTTGGCTGTATTTGTATGGCTTTTTAACTTGAGTTCTTTATCAAGGGCCTTTTTGTCTGCTCACTGGATTTGAAGTCAATTCTATGCAACTAGATTTTGGAAGCTGAGACTGTTCAATTGTTTGTATTTTGCAGATCAAACGAGAAATCACCACTATGAAACTTATAAGACACCCAAGTATCATAAGGATGTATGAAGTAAGAATTATTTTTATCTTACATTATCATGCACTGACAAGTTTCCACCATATTCGAAATCCTTTTTATTGTATTATTGCTGCTACTCAATTTGGAGAAAGGTGTTGTTGTATCCACTATCTTGCTTGTTGATCACAACCATCGGCAAACATAGGCCACATTAGATGATTTCTTGACTTATATAAACCAGTGTTCTATTAATTAATGTTGCACTATATGGTGTGTAAGGGATTAATAAGATTAATTATTAAACTGCACCTGCTTGTGTGGTTAACCTGCCTATAACAGTCATCAGTGATCTGCTTAATGCTAAAATTATTGCTTGCGGTGTAGGTGATGGCCAGCAAGACAAAGATATACATTGTTTTGGAATTTGTGACAGGTGGCGAACTGTTTGACATAATTGTAAGATATTAATTAGCATACGGTTGATCATTGAATCCTGGAAGTTGTATATTAGATATTCCCTTGTTACCGAACCCACTTTTGACTTCTCTTCCATCAGGCTTCCCGTGGAAGGCTTAAAGAAGATGAAGCAAGAAAGTATTTTCAGCAGTTGATCAATGCTGTGGACTACTGCCATAGTAGAGGTGTCTTTCACAGGGACCTCAAGGTGAAAGAAGAATACTTTCTTGTAATTAGTTCTTTCTTTTGTGGATAAAATTTGGTTATGTAACTTTTGTTTTTAGTGGTCTATACCTTCTAATACTGTAACCAGTACAGCCAGAGAATCTATTGCTGGATGCTAGTGGGGCTCTTAAAGTCTCGGATTTTGGACTAAGTGCATTATCTCAACAAGTTCATGTAAGTTCAATCACAATCAAATGATTTCTGTTTGTAACATCTGTTATATCACTTGTGCTAGACCACACTAAAAGTAGTAGTTTAATATTTAACCCTTTACTTTAATGTTTACTTAGCAGTAGTAGAGTATTCTGATTGTTTTACTTTTCTAGGGAAGTTTGTTGGCATGTTTCCAATGTGAATTCTTTCACGTATATGCTCCTCGACGCACCTTAGAATGTTCAATGAAAAGAACAATCTATTTGAGAAGAGTTTATTTACAATCATTTTTAACCTTTGCTGCAGGAAGATGGTCTACTTCACACAACTTGTGGGACCCCAAACTATGTTGCTCCTGAGGTATTTTTGCTTGCACATGACAAAATCTTTTGGATTACAACTACGATAAATTAATTCCCGTCCATTTTTTTTTTACACTTGGATTTTAAACATTCGGCCTTTGTCGGACAGGTGATTAACAACAAGGGATATGATGGAGCCAAGGCAGATCTTTGGTCGTGTGGGGTAATCCTCTTTGTTCTCATGGCTGGTTACCTGCCTTTTGAAGATTCTAACCTCATGTCACTATACAAAAAGGTCAATATATATGATTTGATTGTCACAGTACCTATTAGCTTTATTGGGTTGCCTAGCAATTGGTTCGTGTATGAAGAATTTGAACTTTCGTCTTGTTATGGATTTGTTGTAGATCTTTAAAGCAGATTTCTCATGCCCACCCTGGTTTTCTACAAGTGCAAAGAAACTTATAAAGAGAATTTTGGATCCCAATCCTCAAACGGTGAGTCTGGTTTTTACCGAGTACAAAAGCGTTTAGAGGCTTCCAGTTTCCTACATGCATGTTGATTTTTTATGAATTGAATCCTTTGCCTCTGCAGCGTATTACCATAGATGAGGTCATACAGAATGAGTGGTTTAAGAAAGGATACCAACCACCCAGTTTTGAAACATCAGATGTTAATCTGGATGATGTCCATGATGCTTTCAATGAGTTAGAGGTATGTTTCAGCCTTGTAGTGTAAAACTTTTCAAGGGATATCTATGGGATGTTTAACTTATATTTCTTCAACATGCAGGATCCGGGGAATCTTATTATTGAGAGACGAGAAGAAAGACCTAATTTAATGAATGCGTTTGAGCTTATTTCTACATCGCAGGGTCTGAATCTTGGCACCCTATTTGAGAAACAGATGGTAACCTGTTTCTATGATGGCTTTGTTTTCCCAGTTTTCCCAGTTTATTAGTGTATATTTAATGTATGCTAGTCATCGTGCAATTGCCAAATGAATCTAACTAAAGCATATTTAGGGACCATTTGGATACATATTTAGTGGAGTGCACAACTCTAGAACTTACAGAAGTATAAAAGGACTTTTATTAAATGCTTATTTAGAAACTATTAAGAGGAAGAGTTTTCTCAGTTTGAAACATTTTCTTATTTAGATACTATTTTTTTCTGGATCAAATATATATATATATATATATATATATATATATATATATATAAGCGTGGAGGTTAGCATTCTACCAAGAATTTCTTTAATGAAATGTCCATGTTGACTCATTACAGCTGTGGATCTTTTGGTAAATAAATTTTACTTTTTTGAACTTTGAAATGCATGTTCATTGACTTTTGGTGTGAAAACTCATTAGTTTACTCATGAAGGCTTGGTTAGCATTGCTTCTGCTTTCCAAAAAAAAAGTGAAAGTAGAAGCAGCTTATGAAAGCAGCCTCCCACTGATTTCCTAAGGTGCCCCAAAAGATGATGCATCTTTTCAATAAAAACCCGAAGCTGTAGTTACCAAACAGGGCTTCAGGTGTTTCGTTTCAGAAAAGCAGAAGCAGTCCAATTAAGCTGTACCAAAGCCAGCCTAAAGCTTCTTGTAATTTGTTTTCCTACCAAAAACTAATGAAAATTTGATGAGGACATCGTACCGCGTGCACGAGATTTTCGACACGTGTATAGGCGCAGGAAGCATCTCGGAAAAGACCAATCATTGCTCATGTGGTTTTGAGTTTGAGTTGACATTTTATTAGGTTTATTTTAGTCCCACATTACTTGTGAAGAGTTTGTTTCTTTTTTGTTCACATCTTTAGTCCCACATTGCTTGTGGGTTAGCACTTTGCTCTTTTGTATGCATATATATAGGCTTTTCTTTTCATATGAGATCATCAAATAATCAATGAAAATTTGTGAGATAAAAAAAACTCTAGCGAGTTATTATATTTTTAGATTAGAGTATGAAACATAATCCCCTCCCTTCCTCCCTGGGCGTGTGAAACCCTAGGGTGGTCGTCCGTCGAGCGTCTTCAACTTCCTCCTCGTCGCCAATCCGGCCGTCGTCCGACCCAGGAGGTACCAGCAGCTCCTCGCTGTCCTGCCTCCCGTCTCGGTCGTCTGCCTTCCTCCCTTGGTGCAGCAGGCCATTTGCCGTCGGGCCGTCCGTCGGCAGGCCGCCCGCCGTCAGGCCGCTCGTCTACCGTCGGTCGCAGATCCGGCAACCAACCTTCTTCTTCCTATCTAAAGATCCAGGTGCATCATTCCAACTTCTCTAATATTTTTGAAATCATCACTGTTAGGATAAAAAAAATTCTCTCTAATATTTTCAATCATTCATGGCTGTTATCCTGCTTTGATTGTGAGGAACGGATTTGCTTGATAAAGGATATTATATTTGCTAAAGAACTGATATTAAATTTGGAACTAAAATTGAGTATAATTTATTACATTAATTTTCTAATGAATCATGAATACAAGATTTGTAGCTATGATTGTACTTCTTCTTAAAATAAAAGCCATTGAGATCCCAACATTGAACTTTAAGTCTTCTGCTTAACTAGTCATTCTTTATAACTTGTCATTGATTCTCGTTCATTCTGCTGATTTACATAACCTGCACAACATAGAGACATAAATTAGAGTTAATCAAGACAAGTATTACATTAATTTGGTATCAGAGCATGGTTTGTGCATTTAGATCATTTTGCATAAATTATTTTAAGGGCAAAACCTCTACAAAATATGGTTGGGATGTCATCACCTATCCATAGCCCAATAGCCCAAAAACCACATTGAACTAAATTTAAAATTTATTTAGACATTGGCCTTAAGGACTTCTAGTGCATGTGCCTCGGGGTTGCCGACCAGACGGAGCTCATTAGGTCTTTGAAGGAAGAGGTTGTTGTGTGATCTGATATCAGTGAGTCTCGTGCTACTGAAGATGTCCATTCACTTAATCCTGAAAAGTTTATGAGCTAATTAAAAAAAAATCACATTCTAGGGTTGTATGTCATTTAATTAAAAAAAAAGTTGCATTCTAGAGTTTAGTATTTTATTTCATTTATTTAAAAAAATCGTTCTTTGCATTAACAAGAATCATTTAGGTTTAAGTTGTGCATGCCTACACGATCTGGTCATTCATATTTGTTAGCAGAAACTAGTCAATTACCCCAAGAGTCAAGTAACCCTTTGCATTTGACACGCGATTCGGCTAAGGACAGTATGGACCCCGAGTTAGTTAGAAAGTTAGATGCGTTGATGGGACAAATGGTACCATTGCTCAAGAGTGTAGGGCTACCCGTGAAGCCTTAACTGAATTTCAAAAAGAAACAAATGATAGGTTCATTAGAATTGAGAGAGCACGAAGTCGTACCCCACAGGGGAATGACGGAATGAGAGTGCGTAGTCAGACACCTCATAGGGATGAGTATGACCATCAAGTTGATTACGACCATGGGGGTTCTCACTCCCCACGACGAAACCAAAATCATCGACCACCACGATATGACATTGACGAGCAATATTTGAGGAGTATTAAAGTTGAGGTGCCGACCTTTGACGGCAAACTCAACCCACAATACTCTTTGGATTGGCTCAAAGATATGGACCGCTACTTTAAGTGGTATATCTTAACCGAGGAGAGAAAAGTAAAATTTGCTGCTATGAGATTGACTGGCCAAGCTAGTCAATATTGGTCTAATATTGAACCCTTGAGAGAAATAAGAGGTGAGTTGCCCGTGAGAACTTGGACTGAAATAAAACAACAATTAAAAGAAAAATACCTCCCTCCTATTATCCCCGTTTATTAGATCAGTGGAACCTCTTACGCTAAGGAAACATGTCGGCTAAAGAATATGTAGCAAAATTTGATTAGTTCATGGTAAGATGTAGCACTATCGAAAATGAGACTCCTAAACAAATTCTATCTAGGTTTAGAATTGGTTTGCGAACTGATTTAAAAACTGAATTGTTCGTGCGAGACATTAACACACTGCAGAGAGCGTATGCCCTAGTTCAGACCTAGACGAAGTTAAACCACATCCAAGTTTTAGGAATCACGATTCTTGTGATCAAGCTTCACGATCATCAACAAACCAATATCCTAATCGAACTATTTCCAACCCACCCCAACCTAAGGTAGATACAAAGGGTAAAAGTGTTGAAATTTTTTTTTCAAAGATTGGTCCAACCATTAAGTGTTTTAAATGTCAAGGATATGGACATGTCGCTGCAAATTGTTCTAGTCCTTTTAAGATCAATTTGATTAAGGAACAATTTAAAGAAGTCGGTACCCGATGGTGAGGAGTATGTTCATCACATTGATGAAGACGTGGAATACGTTGAGGAAGGAAATGACACTGTCTTAGGTTACATAGGGTCTCCTACATTAGGTGTTGTTAGGTGCACCTTGTCTCAACCTAAGGTTAGCGATGACACGATCTTTCACACTTTTACAAGGATCGAGGATAAGAATTGCAAGATGATTGCAGATAGTGATAGTTACATTAATTCTATTTTCGCATCTGTAGTGCCTAAAGTGAGCTTTATGTCAGTTCCACATCCGAGTCTTTATAAGATATTTTGGATCAACAAGACTGTCCTCCAAGTCCAGAAAAGTTGTCTTGTTCCGCTTCAATTTGCAATCTATAAAGACAAGATTTGGTGTGATGTATTAGATAGGGACGTTAGGTTTACAAGTTACTTTTGGAAGACCCTTTAGCGCAAAACGAAAACAAAATTGTACTTTTCCACGACTTTTCACCCTAAGACTAACGATCAAGTTAAATATATTAATAGAACTTTGAAAAACCAGTTAAGAACGTTAGTTAGTGAGAATCTAGACAATTGGGACCTATATTTATCCATTGTTGAATTCACTTATAACAACTCTGTCAATAGGTCTATCGGTGTTTGTCCAGCTGAGATAGTTTATGGTTACAAATCGAAACAACTCATAGACCTCATTCCTATGTATGTATCTCACAGAGTATCTGCGTCAGCATCTGCATTTGCATCTCGCATCCATGATTTGCATAAAGAAATTAGTAGGCGAATTGAACATAATAAGTGCTGATCTAAAAAGGAGGTTTAAAGAATTCAAAGTTGGTGATTAGGTAATGGTTCGGATTCGTCCGAAACGATTTTCTCCAGGAACCGTCAAGAAGTTGCATGCACGAAGTGTAGGTCCTTTCAAAATTCTGAAAAAAATTAATGATAATGCTTTTGTCCTTGACCTTCCAGAAGGGTTTAATTTTAGTTCTACATTTAATATTGATGACTTAGTTGAATATAAAGGTCCAGATTTTAACCCAGACAACCCACTGGTTGATGGCCTTACCCCTGAGCCTATTCTTGAGGGACCTCATTTATCTCCACTACCAGAAATACAACCCACTACAGCACATGATATTGAAAATATTATTGATGATCATATTATTTCTAATAGCAACGGTGGTATTCGCAGGTACTTAGTTCGTTGGAGAGGTCGTCCTGAGTCTAAGGACTCTTGGCTAGCCCGAGATAATTTACAGAGACTTGATCCAGATGCATTGGAGTACTACGAGAGTAGTAGAGCCCCAGCTTCGACAGAGTCAAGCTCTCCCTTACCCGGAGAGAATGATGAGGACATCGTACCGCGTGCACGAGATTTTTGACACTTGTACAGGCACAGGAAGCATCTCGAAAAGATCCATCATTGCTCATGTGGTTTTGAGTTTGAGTTGACATTTTATTAGGTTTATTTTAGTCCCACATTACTTGTGGAGAGTTTGTTTCTTTTTTGTTCACATATTTAGTCCCACATTGTCTGTGGGTTAGCACTTTGCTCTTTTGTATGTCTATATATAGGCTTTTCATATAGGCTTTTCTTTCCATATGAGATAATCAAATAATCAATGAAGTGAGAAAAAAAACTCTTGCGAACTATTTTTTTTTTAGATTAGAGTGTGAAACCTAATCCCCCCCTTCCTCCCTAGGCGTGTGAAACCCTAGGGTGGCGTCCGTCGAGCGTCTTCGACTTCCTACTCGTCCCAACCTCGTCGCCAAGCCGGTCGCCGTCCGACCTAGGAGGTACCAACAGCTTACCGTTGTCTTGCCTCCCGTCTCGGTCGTCTGCCTTCCTTCCTTCCTTAGTGCAGCAGGCCATTCACCGTCGGGCTGCACGCCGTCAGGCCGTCCGTCTACCTTCGGTCACAGATCCGACAACCAATATTCTTCTTCCTATCTAAAGATCCAGGTGCATCATTACAACTTCTCTAATATTTGCGAAATCATCACTGTTAGGATAAAAAAATCTCTCTAATATTTTCAATCATTCATGGCTGTTATTCTGCTTTGATTGTGAGGAACGGATCTGACTGATAAAGGACATTATATTTGCTAAAGAACTGATATTAAATTTGGAACTAAAATTGAGTATAATTTATTACAATAATTTTCTAATGAATCATGAATACAATATTTGCAGCTATGATTGTGCTTCTTCTTTAAAAAAAAAGGCCATTGAGATCCTAACATTGAACTTTAAATCTTCTGTTTAACTAGTCGTTCTTTATAACTTGTCATTGATTCTCATTCATTCTGCTGATTTTCATAACCTGCACAACGTAGAGACATAAATTAGAGTTAATCAAGACATGTATTACATTAAAATTGTTTTCAAATAAAAATTAAAAGGTTAAGTCTATACTGAAATGTTCGTAACTTTAGTGAGTCAAGAACAATATGTACCTGGATTTTTTTTGGGTGTAATGATAACCAACACCCTTCATTAAATACTTTAATCCGTTGCCAGTATTCCATGTTTGAAGACCTCTTTGGGGCTCTTCAACTTAATATTTTTTAATTTCTTGAAATTAAATTGTACAGGGCCTTGTCAAACGAGAAACACGGTTTGCATCAAAGTTTCCCCCGAGCGAGATACTTTCAAAGATTGAACAAGCTGCCACACCACTGGGATTCAGTGCTGAGAAACGTAGCCATAAGGTGCGTAGATCTTTATTTATGCCTATTTTATTTTCTCTTTTGGAAGCCTAAACTGATTTGTTTAGTCATATAGAAGAGCTTATCTTACTTTAAAGCCACAAAGTTTGACACCATATGCTATTAGTTTTTCGTATTAAATATTAAACCATTTATTGTACCTTTTTATTTGTTCAAGTCTGAACCTTGTGTCCTTTCTTTTGTTTATAGGGAGTAATTTCCTCATATTTGGTATCATCAATGAAATGTAGGGGAGTTTTCCCCCACTATTAAAGCCTAAAAAAAAAGAAACTAGTTGCAAGGATGCATCAGGACCAAATCCACTTGCTCTAAGAGTTCTAAGTATATATAAAGGGTTAATTAGAGTTTAAGCCTTGACATGTCCAACTGGAAAGTTTGGACCCCGAATTTTTATTTTTGTTTTTCTTTTCCCATTATACCCTTCTTTTCAACATGTAATCATGTTAAGGGTATAATGGGAAAAAGAAAACCAAAAAAAAAAATTTCATGGTCCAAACTTTCCAATTGGACATGTCAAGGCTTAAACTCTAAACTGGTATAAAATCCAGGGTCTAAATGCTAATTAGCCCATATATAAAACAGTATATAACTAGTTAACAAAAACTTATTCTTAAAACTGATGCCTTGAGTGGCCTATTGACTGGGCTTATTGATTAATAGCACCACCGCCTGTCCAAATTTCGAAAACTTTTTACAACCGATTTGAGTGTGGGTTCTCATGTTTTACTAAACCAAGAAGACAAAGATTGATGTACTTTGTTGAGAGAAAGAATGGCATCGATGAAAATCATTTACGGAAGTACTTTTATTAGTAACTTCAGTGCATTCCTGAATTCTGTTGATTATTAATATTTTCACATGAAGAGTTCCTTTGCAATCTCTAGTGTTGTCATAGTAATTTTAACCTGCATTGGTTTTCTAGGCTCCTGTTTAATCATGAAATTATTTTCTTTACCTCAGTTGAAGCTGCATGGTGAAAAGAGTGGAAGAAAAGGCCATTTGGACATTTCAACAGAGGTACTCCTACTATTCATCCTCCATTTCTGCAGGGACATGATGAATTAAAAGAAACTTCTGACTTCTTTTTTGTTCCTTGCAAAAGGTTTTGGAAGTAGCACCCTCGTTATACATGGTGGAGCTCCGTAAATCAAAGGGTGATACTCTTGAATTTCACAAGGTCTGAAACCAGAAGATAGCTTTCTGAATGGATATATTGCGTTTTGCAGCTTTTGCTTCAGCTAATTTGTGCTTAAATACCTTCTGCTTTCCCACTTTTCGATGTTGTTGCCCTATATGATTTATCTGCTACCATGAACTTACGAGCCCTTTGCACTGGCCTCGTTTGGTTCGCAGAATATTGACATTGGGAAAGGAAAGTGATTCATTTCCTAGGTTTGGATGTTAAAAGAAAATATGAGAAAGGAAAAATGATTCTCATAGGAAGGAAAAATAGGGGAAAAAGTGATTCCCCCCACCAACCAAAGAATTACTTTCCCACCATAGAGAATTTATTTTTCCTTCAAATTTTCTTGCCTCTCCGAACATTGGAAAGAAAAATGAATTAGAAATTGTAATTTCCCAAAGGAAGGAAAACAACAAAGAATTGATTTCCTTTCCTTTCCTTTCCTTTCCTTTCCGCGAACCAAACGAGATCTTAATCGAAAAAGGAAATTCATGGGAGGAAAGTGCGCCTAAAAATTGAATGGGGTAACATGCTGCATTAAGTATAAAAGTTGAAGCTATTTATGTGCAGATTAGCCGGCTTGCAGTTTTGTTAAATAGACATGTATCTCCTAAATTGATATTTGATTATTGTTTCTTTTTCTTAAAACTGTGCAGTTCTATAATAACATCTCGAAGGGCCTGAAAGATATTGTCTGGCAGTCTCAAGAGGAAGCGAGCAAAGCCGGGGAAAGTTGAATCTGCAGTTACACGTTATGTAATATACACTCTGCATCCAGAGTTTTGGCTATGACATGATGTTATTAGCACCGAAGGGTCACAAAACATAAGTATTGCGTATTGTTTTACTTCTTGTGCAAGGACTTGATAAGGTTATTGTATCGATGAATCAAAGCATGTATAAAGCTTAAGACTCAGATGTCTAATGTACTTGCTACGCTTCTCTAATTGCTGTAATCTTGTTCTAGTTGTAGTTAGTCTCAACTTTTGGGCACTTCTGTACTGAGAATATATTGTCTGCTGCTGAGTTTGCTATGCAAGTTGCGATAGTACATTGATTGTTAAGACTGAATCTTGTTTGATTTGTAAGAGTCACTGAAAAAATATTGGTTAGAAATTGCTCATAATTGAAATGTTGGAGACTACTAATTGATAATTGGGAGATTATTGGGAGAATGTTATTGATTGAAATCAAATAAATCCAGTAATATTGGGATAATTATCATCTTTTAGAAGAGGAGGGCTACAAAGAAATACATACACCTGCAATGGAGGAAGAGAAGACAGCCCATAACAAATGTTGTAGTACAAAAAGAAAATTAGAAATAATTGATCATAGCCGGGTTATGGAAAAATTTTATTTGGCGCACTACATAAATTGTTTAGGATAGTCCAAATTTTTTTTTAGTTTATTTACAAGTTTGCCTTCAAATTTTTTTATTGAGATCAGTCCAAATCCTTATATAAAAGCCAATGACTTCTATTTTTTAGTTCAAATTTTTTTTTCCAGGAATAACAATATTGACAGTCCTTCCAATTGGAAGGACTGTCAATATTGTTACAGTCCTAAATAATTAGGACTGTAAAAAAAAATTAATATTATTACAGTCCTAATTATTAAGGATTGTTACAATGTTGACAGTCCTTCTAATTAAAAGGACTGTCAACATTGTGACAGTCCTTCCAATTGGGAGGACTGTCAAGAAAGAATAAGAAGAAGAAGACGTAGTTTTGCGTCGCCGCCGCCGTCCGTCCCGCACCCCGCCTCGCTCGTCGTGTCAAGAAGAAGAAGAAGAAGCAGCAGCAGCAGTCCCGCGCCGCCGCCACCGTCCGCCCCGCACCCTGCCGCCGCCGTCTACCCCGCTCCTCCGCCCCACGCCGCCCCCTCCTCCTCCTCAGTCGTCCGCCCTGCATCCCGTCGCCGCCGTCCGCCCACGTCGCCGCCTCCTCCTCCTCCAGCCTCCGCCACCTCCTCTGCCTCCTCCTCCTCCGGCGGTTGAGGTTGGGATTAGGGTTAGGGTTTGAGGTTTGAAAATTTGAAGAGAGAGAGTAGAAATTTAGAATGAATGATTTTGGGAAGGTTTGAGGGGATTGGGCTGTCCTGAGTAAATTTTGGGATTTCATAAGTAAAAGTTACAAAAATCTGGATTGTCCTGAAATAATGGACTGTCCTAAGCAATTTATGTAGTGCCTATAGAATGTGTCTTTTATTTTCTTTGGTTCTTTTAGAATGATTAAATGGCCCTCTGATTTTTCATTAGTATTAGGATATTTTTTATTTCTAATAAAAGCAGTTTTACATAACTAATATGTTCTGATGTAGAAGTATATAAGAAAATAGTGGAGAATATCATATTACACCCAAGAATTACCAAACACAAAAATATTATTATCTTTTAGACTTTTCTTTAAATATCATTCATTGGAAAGAATAATATGCTTCTTTGTGGGATAGAACACGCCTAACTATAATATGTTATGTTTTCACCTGGCAAGACTCATACCAAGTTTTGGATTCAGAATGTAGAGCTAATTTTGCAAAATAGTAAGGCTCAATTATAACTCCATGATGGTCTCATCCTAGCTACAAGAGCTATAGCTGAGGTCTTAGAATTTCTACATTCAGAATGTATGAACTCATTTTGTAGAATAATAGACTTCCTAGATTTATTTATTTATTTTTTAAGAAGAAAGGATGGTACATGGATCTATATTCACTCTTCTTATTTTGGATCTCATTTTTTTTTTTTTACTATTACCATACAAATCCAACACATTTTATATTTATTTATTTTGTTCTAAACTTGGGCTTAAAAATACATTTCTTGAGCTTATCTACTATTGATGCTCTAACAACTAGAGGTAGAAAATGAGAATATTATATGCTTAGGAATATGATGCCAAATGAGAAACACATGAACCCACCATTTTGCTATAGAAGAAATAGAATGAAAAATCGTCGCTCAGTCCTATTTTACATAATTATATTTCACCGAGAAAATATAAAATATATATTAAAAAATATTGATGTGTAGGTCAAAGTGAAACTAGCATAATAGCCAAATGGATAGGTTTAGTGGTTCCGGATCCAACCCCACACACTACTCATGACCCACCAATACTACATCAAGTTAAGTTGGTCTTGATCGATGCAGATCAAGACCAAAATCGGACGTGACGAGGGAAGCATGTCATTAATCATCAGGTGATTATGATCCGTTCGATTTTGGACTATTACAATCAGGAGATCCAAAGATTTCAAACGAAAACATTTAGGGCTAATTAATGTATAGTCTCTGGATTTTATACCAGTTTAGAGTTTAAGTTCTGACATACTTAATTAAAAAAAAGTCATTGTCGGTAGGAAAAATTGTGACTTAGTCGGAGACGATTGTGTACAAGATTCAACTGCAGCTCCTGGTGGTGCATATCGTGGTCCCAGAAGTGGTACGACCACCTCATCCCTCTAGAGAATGAAGTCCTCAGGAATATTCTCTTATTCTGAATTTTTATTTATGGTTTTTTTTCTATTATATATATTTTTTTTAGTATATGTTGATTGTTGTCGTTTTACTCATGTTGAAAATATAATGGAAGAAAAAAAAACCAAAAAAATTTTTTTTGTTAGAATAAACATAGAAGAATGAAGAAGAAAATAGAAGAGAATCTCTCTTATTAGTGTAATTCCATAGTGGGAGGCAAAGGCCTTATTTATACAATACAATGAAAGTGTAGTACTAATCTCTACCAATGTGGGACTAAAATATAGAGTGAGAATCCAACCCTTTAGTAACCCACGTTATAACACTCCCCTTTGGATGACCATCATCTCTAAGCCTATTGCCTCGTTAAAACTTTGTTAGGAAAATCCATTAGGACAAAACATGTGCGAAGAAAAGAGTACAATCTTTAGGATGACTTAGATAGGTGTTGGACACGCTTAATGTTACCTCATTAAAACCTTGTCAGAAAAAATTCAATGAAAAAAATCCATGACTAAGGAAAAAGTGTGCAGCGCGTTATAGTCCATACAAAATGTATCTTCCCCTGAAAACAATCACTCCCCCTGATGATGTTGATCCTGAACAGTCAGCTGATGAAGACGTCACATTCCAATTCCATGAACTAGTTTCTGAAAAGTTGACTTTGGCAACGATTTGGTGAACAAGTCTGCAAGATTATCACTTGAGCGAGCTTGTTGGACGTCAATATCAAAGTTCTTCTGAAGCTCATGAGTATAGAAAAACTTCGGTGAGATGTGCTTGGTCATGTCTCCTTTAATGAATCAACCTTGAGTTTGTGCAATACATGTTGCATTATCCTCATGAATAATAGTTAGAGTATATGTGGTAGGGCAAATGTGGCAGGAGCTACGAATATGTTGAATCAACGATCTCAGCCAAATACATTCTTTACTTGCTCCATGGAGAGCCAATATTTCTGAGTGATTTGACGAGGTAGCAACCATTGTCTGTTTTGTTGAACGTCAAAAAATAGTTGCATTGCTATTAAGAAACACATATCCAGTTTGTGAATGACCTTTATGGGGATCAGATAAATAACATGAATCTGTAAAACCAACTAGATTTGCGATGTCAGATAAACCACAAGTATAAAATAATCCCATGTCGGTAGTTCCACGAAGATATCTCATCACATATTTAATGTCATTCCAATGTCTACGAGTTGGCTCCGAGCTATATCTAGCCAACAGATTGACAGAGAATGATATGTTTGGCCTTGTACATTGTGATAGATACATTAATGCCCCAATGACACTAAGGTACGGTACTTCGGGTCCTAGCATCATTTTATTATCGTCCTTAGGACCATATGGATCTTTATTGATATCTAAAGATCGAACAACCATTATAGTGCTAAGGGGATGAGCTTTATCCATATTGAACTGTTTCAATATATTTTTTGTGTATTTTGATTGATGCACTAAAATTATATTAGTGCAATGCTCAATTTATAATCCGAGAGAATATTTTGTGTCTCCAAGATCTTTTATCTCGAACTCTTTTTTCAGATAGTTTGTAGTCTCATTGATTTCATGTCTTATTCCAATATATGTTATCGACATATACTGTAACTATAGCGAAATCCTCCTTAGATTTCTTTATAAAGACGCATAGGCATATATGATTATTCTCATATCCCTCCATTTTCATATATTCACTAAGACGGTTGTACCATATCCTTCCGGATTGTTTCAAACCATACAATGAACGTCTTAGCTTTATGGAATGCATGTTCTTAGCTTTTGAGCTGGGTAGGTTAAATCTATCTGAAATTTTCATATAGATATCGCTATCTAGATTACCATATATATAGGTTGTTACAACGTCCATAAGTCTCATGTCCAGCTTTTTCTCAACTGTCAGACTTATCAAATAACAGAACGTTGTTGCATCCATTACGGGGGAATACGTCTCTTCGTAATCAATCCCGGGTCTCTGAGAAAACTCTTGTTCCACTAATCGTGCCTTAAATCGAGCAATTTTATTGTTTTTATTTCGCTTTCTTACAAACACCCACTTGTAACCTACCGGTCTGACGTCTTTTGGTGTTTGTACTATAGGTATGAACACACCATGTTTATTAAGGGAATCCAATTCTGCTTGAATAACATCCTTCCATTTTGGCCAATCTTTTCTTTGTCGACATTCATCGATGCTACGTGGTTCAGTGTCATCAATGCCCTTAGATATTTCAGTAGCTACTGAGAATGAGTATATCTCATCTATTGTTATATCTTTGCGATCCCATAGCTCTCTTGTAGATGTATAAAACATAGAGATCTCTTTGCTTTCAGGTACCTGAGCCTCCTCTTGGGCTTGTATCTTTTCTAAGACAATAACCACTTCTGGGTTTTCAGAGTGTCACTCCCCGTTCCCGAAATACGTATTTTAGGATATATTTATTTCTTGCTTGTATTTATTTCTGCTTAGAGTATTTTTTTGCTCGCATGATCAATAGGTTGCATGCATGGAGACTAGACTCATTCTTTGGTTTAGCATGGTTCATGGTTTATTTGTGGGTTGGTTTATTCATGAATTTGAACACATGGTCTAAACCTCAAACTCTAGCTATATAAGCTAACTTCTTTCTCTCTCTCTTTCCTCATTCTTCATTTTTCCTCTTTCTTTCATTTCTAGGCAAGTACACCTTGCACTACATGTAGAAAATTTTAATTTTTGTTTCTTGTTCTTTTCTTGCATTTTATTAGTCTATTATGTGCTTATGATGATTCTGACCACTTTTAATACTTGGAGTTCTTGGTTTTGATGGATATATTTTCTTAGATCAACTTTTCTAACTTAGGGTTTCATGGGTTCCTTGATTTTTTGGTGGTTTTGATATACTAAAACATAATATTTTCGAAAAATAATTTTTGGAAAGGATGGAGCACTTCATTTCAAGCGTTTTGGCTTTTGGTTCACTCAATTCAGAGTTAAAACATAATTTTTATGAAGAAAACAAATTTTAGATTTTGGAGCTTTTCCGTCATGGCTGAACCTGCTGCTTGGAACGATGAAGATTTCATGCGGCCAGCACCATATGCGGCATAGAGGGCTATGCGGCATAAAGATGCTATGCAACTCTTTGTCGTATACCAGCATCCGTCCATCTCTTTTTGACGCATAACTGACTAATACACATGTGTTCTGAAATGACTTCTTGTGTTTAGTCGCTGAACGAATGAGAAATTCGCTAAGTCCAAAATACTCCATGCGACATCAAATTCCATGCGACACCGACACTTATGCGGCAAGCAGGGTATGCGGCCACCATCCTTGGACGCATGACTCTGAAACCATGGCACATCTTTTCATGGTTTTATCTTTTCTTCCTGACACACTTTATGTCACATCACACTTTATGTCACATCACTGACACTTTGATTATTTCTCGTCGTCTCATCACTTATCCCGAGGAGTAGACCTAGCCCTGACTCCATGATTCATGACTCCATACGACCAGGATTGTCATACGGCCTGACTTCTCATGCAGCCTTGATCCTTCTGTGCGCATGTGGCCCCTTGCACACGTTTTATTAGACTAGTTTTGGTTGAATGTTTCCTTGGACTTTATGAGTTGTATGTGTGACCTTGATGACCACATAAGTATTAGACCCATCTAACCGTCATGACCCGACCAATTGTATCTATGCTGATACACTTACTACGTGCTAGATGTTCCTACGTTATTAGTGTTCCTACGCGATTATATTACATGTTTACACTGCGGTGTACCTATGTGCTACGTGACATGTGATATGACTCAATCTCCAGCACGAACATAAGGGTTAGTCAATGGCCAAGCGTGGCTAGGATCTGTTGATTGTTGTATCACGCTGGGATGAATCAAAATTGAATTATCAAGTGACAAAGTGGATTCGTATCTAGCGTGGCCATACTATGGTACGTCATATAAGAGGAATATCATGTGACCATGCCATGAGATTCCAGTTAACATTAGGGTTAACTAGGCAACTAAACTTGTAGAGCATTGGGAGGGAATAGAATCTCGAAATGGTGCCTAACTAGCCACCTACAGTCATCTGAATTGGGGTGTGCAGTGTCACGCCCCGATCTCCCGCCGGAATCGGCCGTCCCCGCTAGGCACGAATCACCGCGCCAGCGCTCCCGCGGGACGTACGTTTCCATCGTGACGCGATGCCGCGCGAGCCTAGGGTTGCGCCCGCGCAAGGCAAATACCGAAACGGCCGTTGATAACTAGTTCACAGAGTCGTCATAGCGAAAACATAAAATGAACACGAGTATTGAATCCAAACTAAGCTCTTTATTGATATGAAGTGAAGATTACAAGCGGCGCTAAGCCAAGATTACAAATCGCTCTTGCTCTCTCTCTCTCTCTCTCTTACATTTAATATGCCCTTAGGCTTGGAACCAATACAAACGATCTGGATGATGATGTTCCCATACATTATGTCTCATATATGCGAGCTCCAGGTCCGTGCGCCACGCTCCAAGACGCCAAGTGCGGTCCGGCGCCTCATTGCGATAGCGATCTCCGAATCCGTACGAGTTCCCCCTGCACCCTGCATGCAGACTGGTTGGGTATCAGTACATTGAATGCACTGGTGGAGAGGCCTCTCACCCACGCCACAAAACAAGCACGTTCATTAGTTATGTGCACCGACTAGTTCCGTTGTCTTTCTATTCTTTTGCCTTAGGATCAGTTACATGGCAATATAAAGAAAGTAATCTCCGTGTCAGCTCAAGAGTGCCATATTCATGAACAATTGAGTTCACCTTACCATTTCTTACCATTCGGCCTTCCCTGTCATATGCAGCAATATAAATAATTATCTACGAAATAACAAGAAGCAACTATAAAACCCATGTGTTATGCCGTGCCTCTGCCTCATAAGACCCATTTTACTAGAACTTATGTGTGATACCATGCATCCATTCTAATTATGCATAATGTCGTGCAAACACACTCCTCCCCGTTTCTCCTTTTCTCAGTGCGGATAGTCGCTATGCAAACATGACTTATCTATATGAAGGTCACTGGCTCTGTTAGCCATATTGGACAATATCTGCGATGGACGACTTTCTCCCCAGCTCGGTTGCTAGCCTTGCTGGGCCTCCTAGCCGTCTAACGAGTCGACGCCCATCCAGGTCGGTAGCAAGCCTTGCTGGATGCCTCGCTCTCGCCCGCTAGTCATCAGCTAGCGTATCGCCAGGACTACACTGGCACTCCGTCCTCCCGGGCCGACACGATTCGGATGCCTCAGCAATCGTGTCGAGGACTTTCTCTACCTGGTGCGCAACCAGTTGTCCGTGACCATGCAACTACTCCCCCAACTTCCAATCCTAGCCGAGGACTACACTCGGATCAATCCTTGCCGAGGACTACACTCGGATCTATCTTTGCCGAGGACTACACTCGGATCTTTTCTTCTTTACGCAGCTCTCTGATTAGAGACTGCCTCGACGATCTGCATATCCCGAGTACATTTATTTCCTTCCATCTCCTGACTTGGAACGACTACTTGATAGCCTTCCTCGTCTATGCATGCAACATGATTTTACTCTGTCCCGTGTCATGTTCCGTGCAGTGCAACGCCTCAGTATGAACTCACACTACTTTACAGCATATATGAAGGAATTACTACATTCCAACCCAGCAATCTCGACTATGCAAATAGCAAGTAAAATCTCCATGTTCTATACGATGATAAGGCGAGGTTATCCCCTTAGCTATGTGCGTTCATCTCTTTTATTAGCATGCAAAGGTTATCGCCCGTAAACTAGCATGTAACATTCATTTTCTTAGTGTGCAGCTAAGTAGAGACAGGTTCACCGGGGCCACCCACCTTAGCGATGTATCGCATCGGTCGAGCGAGACTCCGGACGCGCCTCTGATAGCCTAAGTCTGACTCCATTGAAGATCCCAGCATGAAAGCCTTTGCATCGAACGAGCCATCTCGCTGAGCAAGGCGGGTTGAATAGCTACACTTGTGCCGTTTGAATCGGCCCTCCGGGTTGAGCGGAGCGGGTCGTTACATGCAGGCTAGTCCCAATGGATATTGTTTAAATCCTTATTAGTGGATGGCAATATTAGACTATTGTATGATACTATGTGTTCTATGGGATCTTAGCCCGGTGGCCTTACGAGGGACCGGTGCATACTACTATGTGCTATGCGGCAATTTGTGGCTCGGCTAACTCTGTTAGTACCTGGTTCGATATGAGGATTCCTATATGGATAATATCTCTGGGATAACCCAGACTCCATCCAGTAAGCCGTACAAGTGATTGACCAATTATGTAATTAAGCGTGTTTGTGTATTGTATCTGCTGTCAAATAGTCTAGGAACATAGACTATCATGGTGCGATGGTTTAGCCCTTGTCCTTGTTTGGTTGTAGGATTAGATTATTGTGTCACGATAGGCTATGAACCGAAACTACGAGGCATGTCTCTGAAATACTGATTTTGACATGTCCTCTGGCTTGATCTTTAATCGATGGTAGCCAAAGCGAAGGTCTATCTTAGAAAACATCGATGCCCCTTGCAGCTGATCAAAGAGGTCGTCAATCCTGGGCAGGGGATACTTGTTTCGAATAGTGACCTCATTTAGCTCCCGATAGTCTATGCAGAGTTGCAATGTCCCGTCCTTCTTCTTTACAAAGAGTACAGGCGCGTCCCAATGAGACACGGTCGGACGAATATATCCACGGTCAAGTAGCTCTTGTAGTTGGCACTTTAACTCCTTTAGTTCAGCAGGGGCTATTCGGTACGGGGCCTTGGAAAATCGGTTGGGTATTTGGGAAGGTATCGATAGTGAACTCGATTTCTCGGTCGGGTGGCATGCCAGGTAGTTCGCTCAAAAATATATCAAGAAATTCTACCACAACGGAAGAAGACTCAATGTTTGCGCAATCCAACTGTGTGTCCCGAACCGACGCTAAGTATCCCTCGCATCCAGTGTGTAGCATCCACCGAGCTGACATCGCAGAAATCACCATGCAGGTCTTTGACGCATCTGTTGCTGAACCACTCGTGTAGCAGAATTTGGCCTCTCCAAGTAGATGGGAGACGACATGTTTCTCTGCACATTTGATAGTTGTCGAGCATGCGCCGAGCCAATCCATCCCCAAGATAATGTCGTAATCCTGAACATCTAGGACTAACACATCTAACGAGAGTTTCCTTCCCCCAATACAGACGTGACCGCCCTGACATACTGAACATACAAGTATCTTCGTGCCCGATGGGGTGCTAACACTAAGGTCCAGATATAATGGTGCCATTTCTATCTTATTTTTTACGACAAAATTTGTGGATATAAAGCTATGTGTAGCAACAGAATCAAATAGCACGCGAGCGGGTATTTTATTGAAAAGAAATATACCCGATACTACGGTTTCCGATGCTAGGCCTCCTCCCGTGTCAAAGTGTACACCCGGCCTTGAGCTTGATGACGCACTTGCTGCGGAGTGGCTCGGTTGGCTTGAGGTACTATGGCATGATTTGGATGTTGAGGGCGAAGCTTGGAGGAGAGCAGACAGTTACTAAGCTGATGGGTTGAATCACCACAATGGAGGCATGACCCGATCCTTCGGCGACAGTCGTTTTCAGTGTGCCCTTGTCTGTTACAGTAGGTACAACGTTGCCCTGGATTTTCTTTCGGATGGTCGTCATTATTTGGACACTTTGGATCGGTGTTTCCTCCCGCGTTGCTAGGGAGCTTGTGATTGGAAGTATGCACAACGCCGGCAGTAACTGAAGGATACTGCGGTTCAAGGGAAAGGGCATGATTCAGAACTTCTGGCATGGTCAGGTATTGGGGAACGACCACATGCGCATGGATGGCAGGTCGCAGGCCACCTTCGAATCATCTTGCTCGATTCACCGCAACAGGTAGGTAGGCGCTTGCAAATTTGGCTAGCCGATTAAATTCAGCAGAGTACTGCTTCATGATTATATTGCCTTGCCGAAGCTGCACGAACTCGTTCTCCTTTAGCCGGCATACGAGAGGGGGTATGAACTCCTCTTCGAATGCACTACGGAAGGTAGCCCACGCAATCGTCTCATCTTCTTCATCTATGGAGAGAAATCTTTAATGCACGTCCTACCAATCGTGCGCATTCAAGCGGTGTTGTAGTTGGGCACACGAAACTCGCTTCTCCATAGGTACCTCCAGCAAATTGAAGTGATCCTCAAGCTTTGCCAGCCAATCTAGAGCTACTACCGGATCTTCAGTCCCTTTGAAAGACGTGTTGCAGAACTTTTTGAAGTCGGCAAAGTCGAAGGTAGTCACATCCTTCTTCTTTGGAGTTTGAGGCATTTCGACTTCAGGCGTGGGTCACTCCACCGGTGTCGATGCTGTCGTTACAGAATAGTTGGAGGCCAAGGTCTGAATGATATATTGTAGGGCATCTACCTGCTTCTGTTGGACTGCGAATCGGACTTCTAGATTGCCTTCGAACTTGCTCTGTCGCTCTTCCGCCCGCTTCTCTCGCTCATAGCGAGCCTCATCCTTCTGCTGGCTTGCTGTCACTACCGCATATCCATATAAGGGCATTTGTGTAATTTCACTATTTTGAATAATTATGTGTTTAATTAATCTGCTGAGTTTTATAAAGTAATTATATGTTGTTAATAATATTTGGTTTTAGGTCAAGCCCTAGAACCCATTAGGTCAAACCTTAATGACTAAACCCTAATTTGTAAACCTAATTCTAGAGAAACCCTAGAATTCAAATTTGTAGGTTGAACCACAAACCCTAGACTAACTAAACCTTAGTTAATTAAGTTCTACATGACCTAACCTTAGGGTCTAATTTAAAAGCTATGCATTTGAAACCCTAGATTGGTTTTAAATATAAAAGGGAGCCACCATTCTTCATGTAGAAAGAAGAAACTCTAGCCTCCTTTTGAAAACCATTCCCTCACCCCAAAACTCAGAAGCAAAACCCTAGGGATCCTTTTTCCTCCTCCAAAGCAAAGAGAAGCAGGGAGTTTGGGTCAAGGAACCTTGGGGAAGAAAAACTTCCATTGGAGAACCCATCTCTATAGGTAAATCCGAATTTTAATTCTTTTTATTCTGTTTTTCTGTTGATGGTTGACCATTAGGAAACCCCCTATGATTTGGATTTCGATTTTAGGGTTTCTACATAGAGATTGAGGAGAAACTAGGGTTTGGTGTTCTAATGATGGTTTTTCCCTAAAATTTCGTGAACCCTAGTTATGGAAATGTGCAAGTATACATGATTACATCTCCTACCTATAATATTGATTTCGATTCAGGGTTTAGGTTTGGGTATTTTTGGAGTTCTTGATGTGGGATCCGTTTTTGCACATTACGTGTTTGATGAAATGCCAAGAAGGATGAACACCTATCTAATCTACTTTAATATTATCTAATTTTGATGTATGATGTATGATGTGTATATATATATATTTATACATATGTATGTAGATCTGTTGTGTAATTTGAAGAGGGGAATACACTGTGGGGGAGAAAACTGTGCAGTCGGGGAGGACTGTGTGTTGGTTCACTGTGTAGTCGGGTGGAGTTTAGTATGGGATCTGTTCTAATGCTGTGTCCATGTGTATCCAGATCAATATTTCCTGTATGTGGGTGTAGTGAACATATAGGGACTGTGTTTTTACATCAGTGTGCATTGGGGTTTTGATTAGGGCCAGAGTTCAGTGAGTGTAATTCAGTGTGTGCCTGTGAGAATGAGTACCTCTATATGTGTAAGTGTGTGTATCAATAGTTCTGTGTTGGAGTCGGGCCCAGGGTTGTGTATCAGGCATTTGTATTGATTAGGGGGATTCTATATAAGTGGGAACCTGTGTCAATATGTATCAGTGTATTCAGTAACTTGTGAGTGAAATAGTGTATATGTGTGTGTAAGTGCAAGTGTATATGCAGAGTTGAATGATGTGTATGTGTATGTGTCTCAGTGAACCTTGGAGTTAGATACCTGATGAGAAATTTCTGTGAAGAGCAGTGCACATATGTGTGTGTGAGTATCTGTGTGTTTTAAATATCTGTGTGTGTCTGAGTGCAAGGGGGATTCTGTGTAGTGTAGGTAATTAAATTTCTGTGGGTGTGCAGGATTCAGTTGGGTAAGGACAATATATGTGTTTACCTGTGTGTGCTGTGTGTGCAGGGAATTTATCAGTGTGTATGTAGGTATGTAGTATGTGACTGTGTAGTGTAGATTATGGTGTGTCAGTCAAGAACCACATGTGTGTGAGTTAGGTGTCTCAGGTTCCAGTACAGTGTGTAGTGCCATGGGTTAATAGCAGCAGTTAAGGCACTGCACTACTATACAGGGTGCAAGTGCACAGTCTGAATCTTGTGAGGAAGTTTGGATTGGGTTGACCCTGCCAGTAGCTACATACTTGTCTTAGAGCTTAGCATGCCTGTGAAATTGAACAGGTTGAGATACCTGTTTGGTTGTCCCAAGGTTTAAGTCATATGCTTATCTCAAGGAATTAGCCAGGTAGGTGTAGGTCTGGGCAACCTTAGACTGTGAACTGAGCATCAGTTTAGGGGAGTGGGTGAGTAGAACATGGCAGTTCAGTGAAGTATTTGAGGGTTGAGTCTCAGTCCAGTGACCTGTTTTCAGTATTCCCTGTGGCAGAGGTAGCAAGTGTTTCAGCCAGGTTGTGTTGCTGCCTTTAGTTTTTGGCTCAGTAGGTTCCTTCCCCACCTGGCAGTCTTGTGTATCCCCTAAGGGACGCAGGGAACAGGTTGCAGCTTTATGCTAAACTGTGGCTATATTTTTGGGCTCTGATACTCTTTAGGTATCAGTGTTAATGCTAGTGTATCAGGGTTTTGAAGGCGAGTTGAGTTTGAGTATTGGTTTGAGTTTGAGTATAAGTTTTGAGATACCAAGGTAAGAAGTTACTTGTTTCCTAAATAATAGATACTTATATACCCTAAGTTAAACTATTAGCTAAGTGTATAATGTTAGTTAGTGTGGAAATATCTACAAGTAATTATGGATATATTAGCAGTAGTTAATATAATTGGCAATGACTAGTATAGTTAAGTTTGGCCTAGACAGCTCACCAAAGACCTAGAAACGACCCTGTGCCTAGCATAGAATTAGGTTTGCATGTGAACCTCTTCAAAACACTTTTTGACATGAATATTTGATATTTTAGGTGATTGTGATTTCAGTTTGGACCTCGATCCTCACACCTTGCTCAGGACCACAGGCGAGTACATTCTCTGACAGTTTTCATTGTTGATTATTTCTATAATGCAGTTGTATTACATACTTGATTCCGACACTATGGATACACGGGTTAGCACCCTAGATCCCCATCATGAGGAGTCGTGATTGGAATCCATCGTGCTAGATGGGGGATGGGGAACTATTAGTAGATTATGTTATCATATCCAAATCTTTTACATGCATCATAGCTCACCCCACTTCTCACGTTGGATGCGGCCTGACCATCTTACATGCATCATAGCTGTTATATATGATTAACTTGACCACTACATGCATCATAGCTAACCATATGGTTAGCCTGACCTACAAGAATCATAGTTAATCATATATAACCAGCCTGATCAAGTTCCAAGCCGATCACATAATAAACTAATATTTCAAACACTTAGCTAGATGTCTATTTTATTTCAGATTCACCTGTTCCAGCATTCACTACTTATTGTCTAGCATTCACTATTTATTGTTCATTGCTAGATGCTCTATTGCCTATTTCCATTTTCTCCAGTATTTACATTTCCAGCATTTATTTCCATCTTGTATTTCTTACACTGTTTATAGATTTTGTCAATTTAATGAAACTGCTGTTAGTGCTTGTGCTTCGCTCCAATCCTGAATGGATAACATTTTTCAGAGGACCTGGAGGATCTTTGCCCCACTCATTACGGCCCAGGATTAGAGGGTGATTTCACTCCAGAAACCCCAGAGGAGTTGCCTAGCCTAGAGGAAAATTTACCTGGCTGTTCTTAGATTATTTTTCTGCATTTATTGTTTTAGACTGAGACTGAGTTGTATTTATTATTTTGTGACTTTGTGAGGTCAATTAGACCCAGGATTTGAGTTGGACTTATTGTGGTTGGTTTTTATTAGAACTCTTTTCTATTCTCATCGTGCTATTATTTCTATTAACTTGTGATTGAGTATATCATAAACTGTGGATTATTATCTTTGTCCTCCGTGCGGAGTTGAGACTATTGACAGGATATATTATATGTTGAGACCTAGACAGCGTTCTACCGCCGATGCTGCGGCGTAGGCTGGACGTACCCACGACTCATGCCCAAATTCCGGGTGCGGGTCGTGACACGTTTTTAGTGGTGGCCCATGCAGGTCTAGTCCTAGAACCACATTAGAGCGATATCGTAGTGGTGCTCGCTTAGAGTATGACTACGAGTCTGTTTTAGGAAATAGGAATTTGGCCGAGGATATACTCAATCACAATTAGGGAATTCTGATTCTTATGATACTACTCTTAATGATTTTTTTCCTTAGAATTTTACTGTCCTTCCTTGATGATATCGTATCTATTGCCTTAATTAAATCTTTCGATCTGTCTTCAGGATGCCGCCGAGGAGGTCCCAGAGACTCGGAGCAGCAGATTCAGAGAGGTCTGCCACCTCTCGCCCTGCCGGACAGACATCCGCAGCACCTCCTACATCTCCAGTACATGTGGGAGTGTCTGCAGCGTTCGGGGGTCCTCCACCACCTATTCAGAGGGTCCCCTCAGCTACGACGGGGCCTCTACTACCACCACCACCATCAGTTCAGCATCCAGGAGGTGTGCCCGTCGATGGGGCACAGATGTTCGCCTTGATTCAGGGCATGGTCGATGCCCAGAGGACGTCGGCAGAGGCCCAGAGAGTACAGGCTGAGGCACATCAGGCCCAGACAGAGATGATGAGGGTGAACATGGAGAATGCTCACCAAGTGGCCCTCCAGGCTGTGGAGAGAGTCACTCAGCAACAGCAGCGTCCTGATCAGCACCACCAGAGGCCGGGCACCATTGTGGATTTCAAGAGGATGATGCCTCGGGAGTTCAAGGGGACATAAGGGATACTCTATGCCGATGATTGGCTAGAGAACATCGAGAGGAACTTGCGCTTGGCGCAGCTTCCGGAGGCCCTCCAGATCGAGGCCGCTGGCAACCAGATGTTCGACATTGCCTTGACGTGGTTTCGCACGGAGCCGAGACTCTTGCGCAGGGGACTCACTTAGAAGGATTTCAAGGAGCTCTTCAAGGATAAGTTCTTTCCTGATGTTGCCCTGGGAGCTTTGGAGAGTCAGTTCCATGACTTAGCCCAGGGGAGCTCGTCCGTCGATGAGTATGCCGTAGAGTTTTCCCGCCTGAGCCGCTTCGCGCCATCGATGATTAGAGATCCGGGGGACAGGGCCCGAAAATTCAGAAAGGGACTAACAAGGGAGATCAAGTCTCGCACGTCGGGACGTCGCACAGCTACCTACGAGGGCATATTGATGGATGCCCAAGTAGCCGAGGACGACTTGGGCCTCAGGCCCAAGAGGGGACGCGATGGTTCCGGAGGAGCAAACAGTAGTACGGGACCGGGCAAGCGTCCACACTTTCAGCAGCAGCAGCAGAGACCCTTTCAGCAGCAGCATCAGGCACCAGCCCGAGGGCAGGTCCAGCAGCAGCAACAGAGACAGAACCAGCCCGCCATCCAGTGTGCTTACTGCGGGAAGATGGGACATACTAGAGATATCTGCAGGAAGAGATTGGGCTCATGTCTATCCTGCGGATCGACGACACACCAGCTGAAGGATTGCCCTACGATTCGTTCAGGTCAGGGTGGAGCAGCCGCCCAGAGAGGACCAGACAGGGTACCTACCGTACCAGGAGGCCAACAACAGAGGGGACCACTTCCACCACAACATCAGAAGTTTGCCCAGCACCAGCAGCAGAGAGGTGTACCCCAGGGGCGAGCGTACGCCATGGCAGTCGAGGAGATCGAGCCAGCAGGAGACTTGATCACAGGTTCGGTTCTTCTCGATTGTATTCCCGCATTTACCTTATTCGACTCTGGCACTTCCCATAGTTTTGTGTCTGTATCTTATGCACTTCGACATCATTTAGACACAGAACCATTAGCTAGGACTTGCAAGATCACGACTGGTGGAGGTATTATCCTAGTCCGTGATCACTGCAAGGACCGGAGGGTGTCAGTAGGAGGCCGAGAGTTGAGCGTGAGCTTACTCGTCATGCCACTTCCGGGGTACGATATTGTACTCGGAATGGACTGGTTGAGTAGGCATCATGCTACTATAGATTGTTATAGAGGCAGAGTATTATTTAGACCACCAGGAGAGCCGGAGTTTGAGGTCGTCCGAGGAGCAGCGGAACAGAGCAGGAGCACATTTTGCGGAGCCAGGGCAGAAGAAGAGGAGTTGCCACATCCTCTGATAGCGGAGTTCCTGGATGTATTTCCAGAGGAGTTGCCAGGCTTGCCGCCAGACAGAGATGTTGAATTCTCTATAGACTTGGTTCCAGGAGCGGAGCCCATTTCACAACATGTCTATAGAGTCAACAACAGCGAGCTGGCAGAACTGAAGAAGCAAGTTGAGGAGCTGCAGGACAAAGGCTTCATCAAATCCAGTTCATCACCATGGGGAGCTCCGGTATTGTTCGTACCGAAGAAGGACGGCACGGTGCGCATGTGCATTGATTATAGAGCTTTGAACAATATCACTATCAAGAACAAGTACCCGCTACCGAGGATAGATGATCTTTTCGATCAGTTGAGCGGGGCGAGGGTGTTTTCAAAGATAGATTTGAGATCAGGCTATCACCAGGTGAAGGTGAAGAGGGAAGACACGCCGAAGACAGCTTTTCGGACCAGATACGGCCAGTTTGAGTTCATGGTGATGCCATTTGGTTTAACCAATGCACCGGCAGTATTCATGAACCTGATGAACAAGGTGTTCCATCAGTACCTTGACAAGTTCGTAGTGGTGTTCATCGACGATATTCTTGTGTATTCCAAGACCCCGGAGGAGCACGAAGAGCACCTGAGGTTGGTCTTAGAGACTCTCAGGAGGGAGAAGCTGTACGGAAAACTCTCTAAGTGTGAATTCTTCCTTGACAAGGTCGAATTCCTTGGGCATGTGGTATCGAGTGACGGAATCTCGGTTAACCCACAGAAGATAGAGGCAGT
Organism: Iris macrosiphon; assembly: GCA_036927795.1. Classification (NCBI taxonomy): domain Eukaryota; kingdom Viridiplantae; phylum Streptophyta; class Magnoliopsida; order Asparagales; family Iridaceae; genus Iris; species Iris macrosiphon. The sequence continues at coordinate 51,655,640 of JAYESA010000015.1, forward strand.
GGAGTCGTGGGCTACCCCCAGTTCGGTAGCTGAGATCAGGAGTTTTCTCGGGCTAGCAGGATACTACAGGAGGTTTGTACAAGACTTCTCCAGGATTGCGACCAGATTGACTAGGAAGGATGTTGATTTTGTCTGGACGGAGGAGTGCCAGGCTACATTTGATGAGCTGAAGAAGAGGTTGATGACTGCTCCAGTTTTAACGTTGCCAGCAGGGACAGGTGGTTTCACCATCTACAGTGATGCTTCAGGGAAGGGTCTGGGATGTGTTCTTCAGCAGCACGGGAAGGTAATTGCCTATGCTTCCAGGCAGTTACGCCCTCATGAAAAGAACTATCCCACCCACGATTTGGAATTGGCAGCAGTTATCTTCGCTCTAAAGCTGTGGAAACATTACCTGTACGGAGAGCGTGTGGAGATCTTTACAGACCACAAGAGCTTGAAGTACGTATTCACACAGAAGGAGCTGAACATGAGGCAGAGGAGGTGGTTAGAGTTGATGAAGGACTTTGACATCTCATTACAGTACCACCCAGGGAAAGCCAACGTAGTCGCCGATGCCTTGAGCAGGTATCCGATGGCTATGTACTTGACGACAGATAGACATTTGCTGGCAGATTTGGAGAGCTTGGAGATTGAGGTGTTAGTTCCCGGTACTGAGATTCAGATATGGGGATTGCAGATACAGTCTGAGCTGATGGACAGGATCAGAGCTGCGCAGTACGATGATGAGGCTCTGAGGAGTATCAGAGCACAGGTTCAGATAGGATTGTCGGACGACTTTACTATCGCAGATGATGGTTTCTTACGGCACGGCACGAGGATGTGTGTGCCGAGCGGGGAGCTGCGCGAGGAGGTTTTGCAGGAGGCACACCGCTCTCAGTACTCGATGCATCCCGGTGCTAACAAGATGTATCGAGACTTGAGGGAGCATGTATGGTGGTATGGAATGAAGCGAGAGGTAGCACGCTTCGTATCCCGGTGTCTAGTGTGCCAGCAGGTAAAGGCAGACCGGCAGAGGCCAGGAGGTTTGCTTCAACCTTTACCGATCCCAGAGTGGAAATGGGAGCACGTGACCATGGATTTTGTTTCAGGACTTCCACGTTCTCCAGGAGGGAAGGACGCGATTTGGGTCATCGTGGACAGGTTGACCAAATCAGCCCATTTCTTACCTTTCAAGGTGGGCACGTCGACAGAGAGGCTAGCAGAGATGTACGTGCGACAGATTGTTAGGCTTCATGGAGTTCCTGTGAGCATCATCTCGGATCGGGATAGTCGTTTCACTTTCCACTTCTGGAGGAGTCTGCAGGCTAGCTTGGGCACTCAGCTCAAGTTCAGTACCGCATATCACCCCCAGACAGACGGCCAGTCTGAAAGGACTATTTAGACTCTCGAGGATATGCTACGTACTTGTGTTCTAGATTTCGAAGGTTCTTGGGAGAATCATCTGCACCTGGTAGAGTTCGCTTACAACAACAGCTACCAGGCCAGCATCGAGATGTCACCATTTGAGGCTCTTTATGGACGGAGGTGTCGTACACCGCTATCGTGGGACGACGTTGGAGAAAAAGCCTTGCTAGGACCAGAAATGGTCGTGGATGCAGCAGAAAAGGTGAAACTCATCAGAGACAGACTGCGAGTGGCGCAGGACAGACAGCGGCATTGGGCCGACAGCCACCGTAGACCCCTTAAGTTTCAGGTTGGCGATTTAGTATTCCTACGGATTTCTCCGACGCGTGGCATGATTCGTTTTGGTTGAGGCGGGAAGCTTAGTCCACGCTACATCGGACCCTTTGGCATTCTTGCGAGGGTAGGTGCGGTGGCGTATAGACTGGACTTGCCGTCTACATTGGAGGGAGTGCATGATGTGTTCCATGTATCGCAGCTGAGGCGGTACGTGGCAGACCCTAGTCACGTACTGGATCACTCGGAGATTGAGGTTGGTCCGACGCTCAGCTACCCCGAGCAGCCCGTAGAGATCTTGGACCGCAGAGAGAAGGTGTTGCGAAACCAAACTATTTCTTTGGTTCGTGTTGCATGGAGACATCACTCTCCAGGGGAGTCGACCTGGGAGAGAGAGGACGAAATGCGCGAGCTATACCCGTATCTCTTCTAGACTTGAGGTATATTTCCTTTTCTGATTTATTCTTGTTCTGTTCAGTCCAAATTTCGAGGACGAAATTTCTTTTAGGAGGGTAGACTTGTCACTACCGCATATCCATATAAGGGCATTTGTGTAATTTCACTATTTTGAATAATTATGTGTTTAATTAATCTGCTGAGTTTTATAAAGTAATTATATGTTGTTAATAATATTTGGTTTTAGGTCAAGCCCTAGAACCCATTAGGTCAAACCTTAATGACTAAACCCTAATTTGTAAACCTAATTCTAGAGAAACCCTAGAATTCAAATTTGTAGGTTGAACCTCAAACCCTAGACTGACTAAACCTTAGTTAATTAAGTTCTACATGACCTAACCTTAGGGTCTAATTTAAAAGCTATGCATTTGAAACCCTAGCTTGGTTTTAAATATAAAAGGGAGCCACCATTCTTCATGTAGAAAGAAGAAACCCTAGCCTCCTTTTGAAAACCATTCCCTCACCCCAAAACTCAGAAGCAAAACCCTAGGGATCCTTTTTCCTCCTCCAAAGCAAAGAGAAGCAGGGAATTTGGGTCAAGGAACCTTGGGGAAGGAAAACTTCCATTGGAGAACCCATCTCTATAGGTAAATCCGAATTTTAATTCTTTTTATTCTGTTTTTCTGTTGATGGTTGACCATTAGGAAACCCCCTATGATTTGGATTTCGATTTTAGGGTTTCTACATAGAGATTGAGGAGAAACTAGGGTTTGGTGTTCTAATGATGGTTTTTCCCTAAAATTTCGTGAACCCTAGTTATGGAAATGTGCAAGTATACATGATTACATCTCCTACCTATAATATTGATTTCGATTCAGGGTTTAGGTTTGGGTATTTTTGGAGTTCTTGATGTGGGATCCATTTTTGCACATTACGTGTTTGATGAAATGCCAAGAAGGATGAACACTTATCTAATCTACTTTAATATTATCTAATTTTGATGTATGATGTATGATGTGTATATATATATATTTATACATATGTATGTAGATCTGTTGTGTAATTTGAAGAGGGGAATACACTGTGGGGGAGAAAACTGTGCAGTCGGGGAGGACTGTGTGTTGGTTCACTGTGTAGTCGGGTGGAGTTTAGTATGGGATCTGTTCTAATGCTGTGTCCATGTGTATCCAGATCAATATTTCCTGTATGTGGGTGTAGTGAACATATAGGGACTGTGTTTTTACATCAGTGTGCATTGGGGTTTTGATTAGGGCCAGAGTTCAGTGAGTGTAATTCAGTGTGTGCCTGTGAGAATGAGTACCTCTATATGTGTAAGTGTGTGTATCAATAGTTCTGTGTTGGAGTCGGGCCCAGGGTTGTGTATCAGGCATTTGTATTGATTAGGGGGATTCTATATAAGTGGGAACCTGTGTCAATATGTATCAGTGTATTCAGTAACTTGTGAGTGAAATAGTGTATATGTGTGTGTAAGTGCAAGTGTATATGCAGAGTTGAATGATGTGTATGTGTATGTGTCTCAGTGAACCTTGGAGTTAGATACCTGATGAGAAATTTCTGTGAAGAGCAGTGCACATATGTGTGTGTGAGTATCTGTGTGTTTTAAATATCTGTGTGTGTCTGAGTGCAAGGGGGATTCTGTGTAGTGTAGGTAATTAAATTTCTGTGGGTGTGCAGGATTCAGTTGGGTAAGGACAATATATGTGTTTACCTGTGTGTGCTGTGTGTGCAGGGAATTTATCAGTGTGTATGTAGGTATGTAGTATGTGACTGTGTAGTGTAGATTATGGTGTGTCAGTCAAGAACCACATGTGTGTGAGTTAGGTGTCTCAGGTTCCAGTACAGTGTGTAGTGCCATGGGTTAATAGCAGCAGTTAAGGCACTGCACTACTATACAGGGTGCAAGTGCACAGTCTGAATCTTGTGAGGAAGTTTGGATTGGGTTGACCCTGCCAGTAGCTACATACTTGTCTTAGAGCTTAGCATGCCTGTGAAATTGAACAGGTTGAGATACCTGTTTGGTTGTCCCAAGGTTTAAGTCATATGCTTATCTCAAGGAATTAGCCAGGTAGGTGTAGGTCTGGGCAACCTTAGACTGTGAACTGAGCATCAGTTTAGGGGAGTGGGTGAGTAGAACATGGCAGTTCAGTGAAGTATTTGAGGGTTGAGTCTCAGTCCAGTGACCTGTTTTCAGTATTCCCTGTGGCAGAGGTAGCAAGTGTTTCAGCCAGGTTGTGTTGCTGCCTTTAGTTTTTGGCTCAGTAGGTTCCTTCCCCACCTGGCAGTCTTGTGTATCCCCTAAGGGACGCAGGGAACAGGTTGCAGCTTTATGCTAAACTGTGGCTATATTTTTGGGCTCTGATACTCTTTAGGTATCAGTGTTAATGCTAGTGTATCAGGGTTTTGAAGGCGAGTTGAGTTTGAGTATTGGTTTGAGTTTGAGTATAAGTTTTGAGATACCAAGGTAAGAAGTTACTTGTTTCCTAAATAATAGATACTTATATACCCTAAGTTAAACTATTAGCTAAGTGTATAATGTTAGTTAGTGTGGAAATATCTACAAGTAATTATGGATATATTAGCAGTAGTTAATATAATTGGCAATGACTAGTATAGTTAAGTTTGGCCTAGACAGCTCACCAAAGACCTAGAAACGACCCTGTGCCTAGCATAGAATTAGGTTTGCATGTGAACCTCTTCAAAATACTTTTTGACATGAATATTTGATATTTTAGGTGATTGTGATTTCAGTTTGGACCTCGATCCTCACACCTTGCTCAGGACCACAGGCGAGTACATTCTCTGACAGTTTTCATTGTTGATTATTTCTATAATGCAGTTGTATTACATACTTGATTTCGACACTATGGATACACGGGTTAGCACCCTAGATCCCCATCATGAGGAGTCGTGATTGGAATCCATCGTGCTAGCTGGGGGATGGGGAACTATTAGTAGATTATGTGATCATATCCAAATCCTTTACATGCATCATAGCTCACCACACTTCTCACGTTGGGTGCGGCCTGACCATCTTACATGCATCATAGCTGTTATATATGATTAACCTGACCACTACATGCATCATAGCTAACCATATGGTTAGCCTGACCTACAAGAATCATAGTTAATCATATATAACCAGCCTGATCAAGTCCCAAGCCGATCACATAATAAACTAATATTTCAAACACTTAGCTAGATGTCTATTTTATTTCAGATTCACCTGTTCCAGCATTCACTACTTATTGTCTAGCATTCACTATTTATTGTTCATTGCTAGATGCTCTATTGCCTATTTCCATTTTCTCCAGTATTTACATTTCCAGCATTTATTTCCATCTTGTATTTCTTACACTATTTATAGATTTTGTCAATTTAATGAAACTGTTGTTAGTGCTTGTGCTTCGCTCCAATCCTGACTGGATAACATTTTTCAGATGACCTGGAGGATCTTTGTCCCACTCATTACGGCCCAGGATTAGAGGGTGATTTTACTCCAGAAACCCCAGAGGAGTTGCCTAGCCTAGAGGAAAATTTACCTGGCTGTTCTTAGATTATTTTTCTGCATTTATTATTTTAGACTGAGACTGAGTTGTATTTATTATTTTGTGACTTTGTGAGGTCAATTAGACCCAGGATTTGAGTTGGACTTATTATGGTTGGTTTTTATTAGAACTCTTTTCTATTCTCATCGTGCTATTATTTCTATTAACTTGTGATTGAGTATATCATAGAACTGTGGATTATTATCTTTGTCCTCCGTGCGGAGTTAAGACTATTGACAGGATATATTATATGTTGAGACCTAGACAGCGTTCTACCGCCGATGCTGCGGCGTAGGCTGGACGTACCCACGACTCATGCCCAAATTCCGGGTGCGGGTCGTGACACTTGCTTCAAGCATCTGCATCATCCGCTCAATCGGGTCGACAGGGGGCATGGCTCGCTGGCTTCTGGAACTTCCTGAGGTATCGGAACTACTTTCTTGGACTTGTACCTCTCCAAGTGCCAGCACTGATGCTTACGCTTGAGTCATTCCTTTAAAAGAAGGTAACTTGTATCAGGCTCATAATGTATTATGGACTCAATATATGGAACATATCTTATTTTGGCCAAACGATTTCAAGAGTTCGCATAGGGAATAGATCGTTAAAGGAACTTTTCTGACACGAGGGTCAAAGGAACTTGAAGGTGTGCTCTGATACCAATATGTTACGCCCCGATTCCGTAGAATCGATAGTCGTCCCCCGGGCGTGATGTCGTGCATGCCTAGGTTGTGCAATGCACAAGGCCAAGGTATTTCATATAACGAGCACATATTCAGAGTACGCAGATATTTGAACACAATATTGAAACATGGAAAAATTATCTTTATTGATAATGAACATCTTTATACAAACTCTTGAACGAGTTGGATAATTACCTCTCGGGCTTACAAAAGTGGACACAAAATGAGATAACTGTCATGTACATTACATCATTTTACTAAAACTTTAAAGCTATAGACACCTTCGGGCGAAGCTATCGCCTTTCCACGGAGCTGCATAAGTTATGTGCACGAGCTCCTGGAACTTGTAAAACATACTTCAAGGGCATGAACTGGATGTGCCAGTAGGTGGACTAGATTAGGAAGTCTCTTTAGCTTCTTGCAGGGTCTCCTTGGTACGGAAAACCTGTTGCAACGAGGGTCAGTACATCAAAATGCACTGGTGAAGGCTAGCTAACCCAACTATACTAATCAACATGTTGTTTATATGAAGCATGCAAGTTATTATATGGTCTTTCTATCTTGCCTTAGTTTATTTTACAAGCAAGCATTAGATATGGAAGTTTACTGAAATAAATATTCTACCGTTCGATGACTTTTACTTGCCCGTCTGAACCACTGCACAATACTTACCATGACATTTCCTGACACGAAGACATAGTTAGCTTGCACAGTTTAAATATACGAAGGGATTACTGGCATATTGCCATATTGGACGAGTTATATTCTTGGGATGGAATGACATGCAACGCATGGAACATGGGCGTCACAGGCTATCCCGTTCGAAGCAGGCGACTATCAGGGATTTTCGTCAGGATCGGATCGGTGCTAGTGCCCCAGCGACCGTCCACAGGAACTAAGACCTTGTGCACAAGTTGTCCGTGACCGAGCGAAGTCTACTAAGTTATCCTTCGAGGTAGTTTAAGGCAACACAAGCATGAGACAAGTAACAGGGCATTATCTGTTTTGCATAGTTACCCTGATCAGCTTATTTCATAACAAGGTGTGTTCTATACATAGCTCAATAATAGAAGAAGTATATATATTCTAATTAGAATTGAAACATGATGAAAGAATATTCTAAATGAACTAGCATGCAACAAGGTAACCGTTCACAAGTTAATTCACAAGCAGAAGTAATCCAAGTATATTCCATTTTATCTTGACATATTTTAGTTATTATGGTATCGTTTGATCGAAAACAATCAAGAAGATAAGATTTTAGATGTGAATACTTGGAATAAGGGTCAACTAAATCAAATTATAGCCACTCATAAGTTGGTAGAGAGAGAAAAGGAAAGAGGTGCTTCAAGACTCCGCTCGCACGACGTCTACTGCACGATCACCTGCATTACCACGAACAAATGATCAATACCTCTTCTACTCTTTCCAAGCCCAAAATGAAATGCAGTTCGACTAACAAAAGAAAATAAAATCTATCAAAACCGTTCAAGAAAATGCAAATCTGAAAACTAACTCAAAAGTACGAAAGCAACAAGGCGACGGCTAAAACTAGGCAAGAAAACTTGCAGCGGAGAGGTCCCTCTTGACTCTGCCGCTAAGTCCATCCTTGGGGCATGGTCCACTGAATATGGGAATCGATTTCAAAGAATCAAATCCATAACGAGAAAAAGATCTTGATTCAATCTATCCCGATCGAACAATACCGAAAGTATTTTCTTAGTCGCGCTCCTCGTAAAGGAGGAACGGGGCACCACATCCAAACCAACTAATAGGAAGTTGCGTCCTCGAAACTTAGGAATAGAATCTACCACTATAAAATAATGAAGGAAACTTTTCCTTTGTCTTAGACTCAAGATCCCAGGTCGATTCTTTGATCGAATGATTTCTCCAAAGCATACGTACGAGAGGAACCGAACGACTTCGAAGCAGCTTTTCCTTGTGATCCAAGATCTGTACAAGGTGTTCAATATACGTCAAGCCCACCTTCAAGTCCAGTTGATCAAGATCCACCACATAATTTGGATCATACACGTACTTCCTAAGCTATAAAACATAGAAGATATCGTACACTTCAGATAATGACGGTGGCAGGGCAATCTGATACGCGACTCGGGCGACTCACTTAAGTATTTTGAACGGGCCGACGGATCATGGGCTTAGCTTCCCTTTTGCTCTAAATCTGGTAACTCCTCGCATGGACGAGACCTTAAGAAATATACGATCGCCTTCTAAGAACTCAAGAGGTCATCGGTATGCATCTGAGTAACTTTTCTGACGGCTTTGTGCTACCTTCAGCCGTTAGCGGATCAAACGAATCTTTTGGACGGTTTGTTCTACGAACTTTGGGCCAAGAATTTGTCATCCACCAACTTCATCCCAATAAATAGGGGACATACACTTTCGCCTATACAAAGACTCATACGGTGCTATTTGAATGCTGGATTGCTAGATATTATTGTATACAAATTCGGCTAACGGTAGATGCATGTCCCAACTTGACTTCAAGTCCAATGTTCAGAGCCGTAGCATGTCATCGAGGATTTGGTTTACCCGCTCTGTCTGGCCGTCTGTCTGAGGATGGTAGGCGGAGATAAACTTCAACTTCATCCCCATTGCTGACCGAAGGCTCTTCCAGAAGCGTGATAAGAATCATCCATCTCAATCAGAGATAATGGATACGGACATACCATGGAGTCGAATGATCTTGTTGAGGTAGATCTGCGCCAGGTGGTCGGTACTCCAAGTAACTTTGATAGGCAGAAAGTGAGCTGACTTGGTGAGTCGATCGACGATGAGCCATACGACATCATTTCCCCGTTACGTCTTTGGCAAACCAACAATAAAATCTATCGTTATGTGTTCCCATTTCCACTCCGGTTTAGCAAGGTTCTGCATCTCTCCACCCGGCTTTTGGTTGTCATGCCCTGATCTCTCGTCGGAATCGGCCATCCCCGCTAGGCATGAATTACCGCGCCAGCGCTCCCGTAGGACGTTTGTTTCCATCGGGTCGCAATGACGCGCGAGCCTGTAGTTGCGCCCGCATGAGGCAAGTACCAAAACGGTCGTTGATAACTAGTTAGCAGAGTCGTCTTAGCAAAAAAATAGAATAAACACGAGTATTGAATCCAAATCAAGCTCTTTATTGGTATGAAGTAAATATTACAAGCGGCGCTGGGCCGAGATTACAAGTCGCTCATGCTTTCTCTCTCTCTTACAATGAATATGCCCTTAGGCTTAGAACTGGTACAAACGATCTGGATGATGATGTTCCCATACATTATATCTCCTATATGTGAGCTCCAGGTCCGCGCACCACGCTCCAAGACGCCAAGTGCGGTCCGGTGCCTTATTGCGTTAATTGATCTCCGAATCCGTACGAGTTTCCCCTGCACCCTGCATGCTGACTGGTTGGGTGTCAGTACATTGAATGCACTGGTGGGGAGGCCTCTCGCCCACGCCACAAAATAAGCACGTTCATTAGTTATGTGCACCAACTGATTTTTGTTGTCTTTCTAGTCTTTTGCCTTAGGATCAGTTACATGGCAATATAATGAAAGTAATATCCGTATCTGATCAAGAGTGTCATAATAATGAACAACTGAGTTTGTCTTACCATTTCTTACCATTCGGCCTTCCCTGTTATATGCAACTATATAACAATAATCTTACTGAATAATAAAGAACATTTATGAAGTCCAAGTGTTATGTCGGGTCTTTGCCACAAAACCCATTTTACTCGAACTATGTGTGTTATCGTGCATCCATTCTAATTATGCAGAATGTCGTGCAAATGTACTCCTTCCCGTTACTCCTCTTCTGAATGCGGATAGCCGCTATGCAAACATGACTTATCTATATGAAGGTCACTGGCTCTGTTAGCCATATTGGACATGATCTACGATGGACGGTTGTCTTTCCAGCTCGGTTGCTAGCCTGCTGGGCCTCCTAAACTGTCTGACGAGTCGGTGCCCATCCAGGTCGGTAGCAAGCCTTGCTGGATGTCCCGCTCTCGCCTGCTAGTCATCAGCTAGCGTATTACCAGGACTACACTGGCACTGTCCTCCCGGGCCGACACGATTCGGATTCCTCAGCAATCGTGTCAAGGACTCATCTCTACCTGGTGCGCAACCAGTTGTCCGTGACCATGCAACTACTCTCCCACATCCAATCCTAGTCGAGGACTACACTCGAATTAATCTTGCCGAGGACTACACTCGGATCTTTCTTTTTTTACGTAGTTCCCTGATTAGAGACTGCCTTGGTAATCTGCATATCCCGAGTACTTTCATTTCTTTCCATCTCCTGACTCGGAATGACTACTTGATAGCCTTCCTCGTTAATGTATGCAACATGATTCTACTCTATCTCGTGTCATATTCTGTGCGGTGCAACGCCTCAGTATGAACTCAAACTACTTTTGTGGCATATATAAGAAACTACTACATTTTAACTTAATAAGCCCGACTACGCAAATAGCAAGTAAGATCTCCATGTTTTATATAATGATAAGACGGGGTTATCCCCTTAGCTAGATGCGTTCATCTCTTTTATTAGCATGCAAAGGTTATCGCCTAAAATCTAGCATGTATTATTCATTTTCTTAGTGTGCAGCTAAGTAGAGACAGGTTCACCGGGGCCACCCACCTTAGCGATAAATCGTATCGGTCGAGCGAGACTCCGAGTGTGCCTCTGAAAGTCTAAGTCTGACTCCATTTGAAGATACAAGTATGGATGCCTTTGCATCGAATGAGCTATCTCACTGAGCAAGGCGGGTCGGTTCGCTACACTTGTGCCGTTTGAATCGGCCCTCCGGGTTGAGCAGAGCGGGTCGTTACACTGGTGCTCGGCCTTTACTCTATGACAAGCCATGTATTACGATACGAACAACGCTATATTCCTTTTTATGTCATACTACCAAAATATCATGCAGAGGTCTCGATACATCTTCGTGCTTCCTGGATGTGAAGTGTAACTCGCATAGTGGGCTTCAGTAAGTATCGCTTTTCTGAGATTTGTATCGTTAGGAATACACAATCTTTCCTTCACCCACATCATTCCATCCGTGCTCACCGAAAATTCGGTCTTATTTCCTGCTGAGATAAGATTACGTATCTTCTCTAGGAACATGTCGTCCTTCTGAGCGAACTTAACTTTCTCCAATAAGTCCGGTTTGAGGCGCAACTGAGCCACCTGCGTCCCCTTTTTATATCTGATTCGAAGTATAATGTCCAAACTTTTCCTTTGCAGCCTGTCATCGATAGCTAAGCTCCCAATAAACACTCGACTCAGTCCATCATCTACAACGTTGCCCTTGTCTGGTGTATATCTGATCATCAAGTGAAAGTCACTAAGGAGTTCAAGTCAATGTCGTTGTCGTATATTCAAATTCTTTTTGAGTGTAGAGTTACTTGAGGCTTTTGTGATCCGTGAATATTTTATACGGTACGCCATAGAGGTAATGCTGCCATAACTTTAACGCGAACACCACCGCTGCGAGTCCCAGATCGTGCGTTGGATAGTTCCTTTCGTAAGGCTTTAACTGCCTCGACGCAAAGGCTATCACATTGTCCCTCTGTATAAGGACACATCATAAACCCTTTCCTGAAGCGTCGCTATAGATCTTAAAATCATCGGGTCCGTCCGGAAGAGTAAGAATCGGTGCTGAGATAAGTCGTTGCTTTAATTCCACAAATGAAGCTTCACAGTCGTTCGACCACGCGAACGTTACTTTCTTCCGAGTGAGATGAGTCAGAGGCGAAGCGATCCTTGAAAAATCTTTTATGGATCTCCTGTAGTAGCCTACTAGGCCAAGGAAGCTTCGAATGTCGCTGGCCGACTCAGGTCTCTTCCACTTCACGATGGCTTCAACTTTCTTTGGGTCGACTGAGATGCCCTTCGTGGAAATGATGTGCCCAAGGAAAGAGATTTTGTCCAACCAGAACTCGTACTTGCTTAGCTTCGCGTACAACTTATTATCACGAAGAGTTTGAAGCACCATCCGCAGGTATCCTGCGTGTTCATCCTTATTCTTCGAGTACACTAAGATATCGTCTATGAATACTACCACAAACTTATCGAGGAATGGTCGAAATACACGGTTCATCAAATCCATGAATGCGGCAGAAGCATTCATAAGTCCGAACGACATGACAGAAAACTCATAATGACCATAGCGGGTCCGAAATGCTGATTTTGGCATGTACTATGGCTTGATCTTTAATTGATGGTAGCTAGAGCGAAGGTCTATCTTCGAAAATACTGATGCCCCTTACAGCTGATCAAAGAGGTCGTTGATCATGGGCATGGGATACTTGTTTCGGATAGTGACCTTATTTATCTCCCGATAGTCTATGTAGAGTCGCAACGTCCTGTCATTCTTCTTTACAAAGAGTACAGGCGTGCCCCAAGGAGACACGTTCGGACGAATATATCTACGGTCAAGCAGCTCTTGTAGTTGGTACTTTAACTCCTTTAGTTCAGTAGGGGCCATTTAATACGGGGCCTTGGAAATCGGTTGGGTATTTAGGAAGGTATCGATAGTGAACTCGATTTCTCGGTCGAGTGGTATGTCAGGTAGTTTGTTCGAAACTATATCATGGAATTTCGCTAAAATGGAAGAAGACTCAATATTTTCATAATCCAGCTGTGTGTCCCGAACCAACGCTAAGTATCCCTTGCATCCAGAGTGTAGCATCCGTCGAGCTGACATCGCAGAAATTACCATGCAGGTCTTTGATGCATTTTTTGCTGAACCACTCGTGTAGCAGATTTTGGCCTCTCCAAGTAGACAGAAGACGAAATATTTTTCTGCACATTCGATAGTTGTCGAGTAAGCGCCGAGCCAATCCATCCCCAAGATGATGTCGTAATCCTGAACATCTAGGACTAACACATCTAGTGAGAGTTTCCTTCCCCCAATACAAACGTGACCACCCTGACATACTGAACGGACATGTATCTTCGTGCCTGATGGGGTGCTAACACTAAGGTCTAGATATAATGGTGTCATTTATATCTTGTTTTCCACGGAAAAGTTCATGGATATAAAGCTATACGTAGCACCAGAATCAAATAGCACGCGAGCAGGTAGGTTATTGAAAAACAATATACCTAACACTACGGTGTCCGATGCTAGGGCCTCCTCCCATGTCAAAGTGTACATCCGGCCTTGAGCTTGACGACGCTCTTGCTACAGCGTGGCTCAGTTGGCTTGAGGTGTTGTGGCATGATTTGGATGTTGAGGGCGAAGCTTGGAGGGAAGCAGACAGTTACTAAGCTGATGGGTTGAATCACCACAACGGAGGCATGACCCGATCCTTCGACGACAGTCGTTTTCAGTGTGCCCTTATCTGTTGCAGTAGGTACAATGTTGCCCTGGATTTTCTTTCGGATAGCCGCCGTTATTTGGATGCTTTGGAGCGGTGTTTCCTCCCGCGTTACTAGGGAGCTTGTGATTGGAAGTATGCACAACACCTGCAGCAACTGAAGGATACTGCGGTTCAAAGAAAAGGGCATGATTCATAACTTCCCGCATGGTCAGGTATTGGGGAACGACTACGTGCGCATAGATGGCAGGTCGCAGGCCGCCTTCGATATATCTTGCTCGAGTCGCCGAATCAAGTAGGTAGGCGCTTACAAATTTGGTAAGTCGATTAAATTCAGCGCAGTACTGCTTCACGATCATATTGCCTTGCCGAAGCTGCACGAACTCGTTCTCCTTTAACCGACGTACGGGAGGGGGTATGAACTCCTCTTCGAATGCGCTACGAAAGATAGCCCACGCGATCGTCTCATCTTCTTTATCTACGGAGAGAGATCTTCGATGCACGTCCCACCAATCATGCGCGTTCAAGCGGAGCTGTAGTTGGGCACACGAAACTCGCTTCTCCACAGGTACCTCCACTAATTTGAACTGATCCTTAAGCTCTGTCAGCTAATCTAGAGCCACTACCGGATCTTCAGTCCCTTTGAAAGACGTGTTACATACCTTCTTGAAGTCGGCAAAGTCGAAGGTAGTCACATCCTTCTTCTTTGGAGTTTGAGGCATTTCGACTTCAGGCGTGGGTCGCTCCACCCGTGCCGCTGCTGTCATTGCAAAATGGTTGGAGGCCAAGGTATGAACGATCTGTTGTAGGGCATCTACCTGCTTCTATTGGACTACGAATCGGGCTTCTAGATTGCCTTAGAACTTGCTTTGTCGCTCTCCCGCCCGCTTCTCGGCTCGCTCATAGCGAGCCTCATCCCTCTGCTGGCTTGCTTCAAGCATCTGCATCATTCGCTCAATCGGGTTGACAGGGGGCATGGCTCGCTGGCTTCTGGAACTTCCCGAGGTACTGAAACTACTTTCTTGGGCTTGTACCTCTCCAAGTGCTAGCGTTGATGCTTGCGCTTGAGCCATTCCTTTAAAAGAAGGTAACTTGTATCAGGCTAATAATGTATTATGGACTCACTGTATGGAACGTATCTTATTTTGGCCAAACGAGTTCAAAAGTTCGCATAGGGAATAGATCGTTAAAGGAACTTTTCTGACACGAGGGTCAAAGGAACTTGAAGGTGTGCTCTGATACCAATATGTCATGCCCCGATTTTATAGAATAGATAGTCGTCCTCCGGGCATGATGTCGTGTATGCCTAGGTTGCGCAACGCATAAAGCCAAGGTATTTCATATAACGACCACATATTCAGAGTACGCAGATAATTGAACACAATGTTAAAACATGGAAAAGTTCTCTTTATTGATAATGAACATCTTTATACAAACTCTTGAATAAATCGGATAATTGTAGCTCAGGCTTACAAAAGTGGACACAAAATGAGATAACTGTCATGTACATTACATTATTTTATTAAAACTTCAAAGCTATAGACACCTTCAGGCGAAGCTATCACCTTTCCACGGAGCTGCATAAGTTATGTGCACGAGCTCCTGGAACTTGCAAAACACACTTCAAGGGAACGAATTGGATGTGTCGGTAGGTGGACTGGATTGGGAAGTCTCTTTAGCTTCTTGCAGGGTCTCCTTGGTGCGGGAAATCTGTTGCAACGAGGGTCAGTACATCGAAATACACTGGTGAAGGCTAGCTAACCCAACTATACCAATTAATACATTGTTTATATGAATTATGCAAGTTATTATGTGGTTTTTCTATCTTGCCTTAGTTTATTTTACAAGCAAGCATTAGATATGAAATTTTACTGAAATAAATATGCCACCGTTCAGTGACTTTTACTTGTCCGTCTGAACTACCTGCACAGTACTTACCATGACCTTCCTTGACACGAAGACATAGTTAACTTGCACAGTTTAAGTATACGAGGGGATCATTGGCACGTTGCCATAGTGGACGAGTTATAGTCTCAAGATGAAATAACATGCAACGCATACAACAGGAGCGTCACAGGCCATCCCGACCGAAGCAGGTGACTATCAGGGAGTTTCGTCCGGATCGGATTGGTGCTAGTACTCCAGCGACCGTCCACAGGAACTAAGACCTTGTGCATAAGTTGTCCGTGACCGAGAAAAGTCTACTAAGTTATCAATCGAGGCAGTTTAAGTCAACACAAGCACGAGACAAGTAACAAGGCATGATCTATTTTGCATAGTCATCCTGATCAGTTTATTTTATAGTAAGGTGTGTTCTATACATAGCTCAATAATAGAAGAAGTATATATATTTTAACTAGAATTGGAACATGATGAAAGAATATTCCAAACGAACTAGCATACAACAAGGTAACCGTTCACAAGTTGATTCACAAGCAGAAGTAATCCAAGTTTATTCCATTTTATCTTGACATATTTTAGTTATTATGGTATCGTTTGATCGAAACAATCAAGAAGGAAAGATTTTAGATGTGAAAACTTGGAAAAAGGGTCAGCTAAATCAAATTATAGCCACTCACAAGTTGGTGGAGAGAGAAAAAGAAAGAGTTGCTTCAAGACTCCGCTCGCACGACATCTACTGCATAATCACCTGCATTGCCACGAACATATGATCAATACCTCTTCTAACCTTTCCAAGCTAGGAATGAAATTCAGTTCAACTAATGAAAGAAAATAAAATTCATCAAAATCGTTCAAGAAAATGCAAATCCGAAAATCAACTCAAAAGCACGAAAGCAACAAGACGACAGTGAAAACTAGGCAAGAAAACTTGCAGCGGAGAGGTCCCTCTTGACTCTGCCACTAAGTCCATCCTTGGGGAATCGATGGCAATATCCGAAGAAGCAAATCCTTGGGAATCAATTCCGAAGAAGCAAATCCATAATGAGGAAAAGATCTTGATTCAATCTATCCCGATCGAACGATACCGAAAGTATTTTCTTAGTCGCGCTCCCCGTAAAGGGGGAACGTGGCAACACAGGAGTCTGCCGGCTAGCCCCCATGGATATTATTTAAATCCTCATTAGTAGATGACAATATCCGACTGTTATATGATACTATGTATTTTATGCGATCTTAGCACGGTGGCCTTACGAGGGACCGGTGCATACTATTATGTGCTATACGGCGATTTGTGGCTCGGCTAATCCTGTTAGTACCTGGTTCGATCTGAGGATTCCTATATATATAATATCTCTGGGATAACCCAGACTCCATCTAGTAAGCCGTACAAGTGATTGGCCGATTATATAACTAAGCGTGTTTGTGTATTGTATCTGCTGTCAAATAGTCTAGAAAGATAGAATATCATGGTGTGATGGTTTAACCCTTGTCCTTGTTTGGTTGTAAGGTCACGATAGGCTATGAACCAAAACTACGAGACATGACTATATATATATATATATATATATATATATATATATATATATATGTATGTATGTGTGTGTGTGTGTGTGTATTTCATAACCTGGTTTTATTTCTGCATTCGTGCTTCGTTTGTGGTACTTGTTATTTGGGGGTCTAACCCCACTGGTTTTGTATGGCCAGGTTTAGAGCCAGCTCCCGAGGATCAAGCTTTCCTGAACAATGGTGCGCACCAGGTGGATTGCCACTGAGGGAAACGAGTGTCTCTTCTTCCCTGCTCGTTAATTCGTATTCTACTCATTTTGGGCGTTTAGCCACAGGCACTTGTTAGCCGTGAATCTGGATATTTAGTTCCCTACATGATTGTAATTAATTATACTGCAGTTGATCATGGTCATGTACTCTTGTTACTCTGTCATCCTTTCTATTTTTGTACAGCTGGTTTCTTGAATATTGTGGCAGGGCGTTTGGGATGTCTTACTTCCTTGTCATGTAGGTTCTATATTTACTGTTCTTATTTGACTGATTGAGATATTAGATGTTCTATATATGTGACCCTAAGTGACTTGCTTGTAGTATACACCCCCTTGTCTAGTTATAGCCGTTACCGTCGTACGATATTCTATACCTTGTACGGGGGAGCTAGCCATGTCCGTCTCCATATTCCGGTACTGGGGCATGACACAGAGAGTATGGATTTGTCATTCATAACCTCTTCTTGAGCGTTATGTGTAACCTCTTTAAGAGCGTTACTTGGACATTTTCTCTTTCTAGGGACTAAGTCCTTCGAACCTATAGGTCTACCCGCTTCTGGCATGCAGTAGATTCATTAGTCACTCTGCTATTTTTCCCTACGGGGATATCAATTCGAGCTGGCGCATTTGCAGCGGGCACATATGATTTAATCACTTTAGCTGCATCGGTAAATACATCTAATATTTGATTTGTAATCTCCTATAGATGCAATATCCTTCATACCTCAGTTTCACATTGATTAGTACAATGATCTAAATGAGACAGAGTGGGATTATCCCACGATAATTCATGCCGTGTATTTGTGGCGAATGGTTCTGTAAGAACATTCTTTTCTATCTCTTCCTAACAGCGGAAATTTAGTCTCATCAAAATGACACTCTACGAATCTAGCAGTAAAAATATCACCAGTTAAAGGTTTCAAATAACTAAATATTGAGGGTAAATCAAAACCAATATAAATTCCTAAACGGCATTGATGTCCCATTTTAGAGCACTGAGGGGGGAGAATATGAACATAAACAACACAACCAAATTTACGCAAATGAAAGATGTTAGGTTGATGGCCTGTCACAGGTTGTGATAGTAACAATTCATGATATGCAGCTGGCCTAACAATGATCAATTTAGTAGCATGTAATATGGCATATCCCCGAGCTGAAACGGGTAAATTTGATTGCATGAGTAAAGGCCTTGCTATGTGCTAAAAATGCTTAATCAATGACTCTACTAAACTATTTTGGGTATGAACATGAGAGACAAAATATTCAACTTATATTCCTATGGAAGCACAATAATTATCAAAAGTACGAAAAGTGAACTCAGCTGCATTATCAAGTCAAATCGTTCTAACATGTTGATCAGGAAAATGAGTCTTAAGCTTAATAAACTGAGAAAGTAGCTTGGAGAAGGCAAAATTTCTAGATGAGAGTAAGGAAATATTTGACCATTGACTAGAAGCATATATTAGAACCATAAAATACCTGAAAGGTCCGCTACCAGGATCAATTGGTTCGCAAATATGATCTTGTATTCTCTGAAGGAATGGTGGTGATTCAGAAGCTATTTTGAGAAGTGAAGGTCTTGTAATGAGTTTACCCTATGAACAAGCTACACACAAATGTTCAGTAGGAAAGGAAAGACTTTGGTATGATAAATTATGTCCATTGATATTGTTGATGACCTTTCTCAACATAGTCGATCCTGGATGACCCAATCTGTCATGCCAAAGGATTAGATTCCTTGGATCCTTTAGCCTTTTGCTAGTGATGGGGTGAGATTCTACTACCTTCAGAGTAGTTTGATATATCCCCGAGGAGATAAACTTACACTTTTCTAATGTGAGCTTATTGCTTCCAATATTAGAGGTGGTACAAAGATACTATTTGCTATTATCGTTCATTGTTTCAACATGAAACCCGTTCATTCAAATATCTCTAAAGTTGAGTAGATTTTTATTAGATCTACTAGAGAATAATGTATTTCGAATAACTAAGTGTGTTCCATTTGCCAACACAACATCGGCCTTACCATAACCTTCTATAATCTGCATGGGTCCAGCAATGGTGGTCACCTTGGCATTGTTTGAGGCATATGTTGTGAAAAACTTTCTAGTTTTCAATATAGTATGAGTTGTTGCACTATCTATCAATCATATTCCATCATCATTGTCCATACCTATCAAAAACAAAAAATAATAATATATTAATATGCTACTAATGGTTAAACCTGGCATATTGCCAATTATTACAACTTGATCTAAATCTAAATGAAACTGCTTCAAATAAAGTAAACTACCTAGACTATTGATCATATAATAACCTAATGACCAATTTATTCAAAGTGGAAAGTAAATAAATTTAGATAAGCATACAATAACTATTGATTGACTTCGCATATCATGACGTTGAACTAGTCTTCCAAAATTGCGTTTTCATCCTTATCTTGGAAGAAATTATTAAAATTCATGTGTGTTTTACCCTCCATGAGATTAGTCTCCACACTCTTTGAGTATTCATACTCGTCCACTTTCTTTTGTGAGGTACGACAGTTTTGCTTCCAATGATCAACTCTTCCACAACGTTTGCAAATATCAGTTGGAGCAGCTGGATTAGAAATTTGGGCATTATTTCTTCGAGGATTAAATCCCTTATTTTTAAACTATGTATCGTTCATTGGACCCGGATTATAGCTATTTCTTTGGCTTCCACGGCATCTATGCCCTCTACCTCTGTGATTTCCTCGACCCATAGTATTGATCACATTTTTTTGAGCACTAGTCGCATTCACTTCAGCTGGAATTGGTACATACCCAGTTGGTCTACTAGTATGATTTTTGATTAATAACTCATTATTTTTCTCGGCCACGAGTAAGACAACAATGAGTTCGGAATACTTCTTAAAATTTCTCTCCCTATACGTCTTTTGTAGGGTCATATAGTCGCATGAAATATGGTAAATATTTTATCTAGCATGGAATGCTCTGTCACTTCTTCACCACATAATTTCAATTGTGAAGTAATTCTGAACATAGCTGAATTATAGGCTGCAACTGTCTTATAATCTTGGAAACGTAGATTGACCCATTCATGGAGTGCACCTAGTAGTGTGACAATTTTCTGGTGATCAATATCTCCCAGCTAGAGAATTTCATAGCACTAAGGGGTCCTTGACTGTTAAGTACTCAGCCTTGAGATCATCATGAATATAATGTCTTAGAAAAATTAAAGTCTTCACTTTATCTTGTACAGATATTGGCTTATCAGCCACAATTGTGTCACCTAAGCTTTTGGCTTGAAGGTGCAATTCAGCATCCAATCTCCAGTTGAGAAAGTTCTGGCCTTCTAAGTTTAGAGGCTTGAAATCATGCTTTGTGAGGCTCGACATATTGCTGTATAAGATCAATAATAACAAGTTAACATAAGAACTTAGTAAATCACCAACAATTTATGTTTATGGTGTACGCTTCAAACAATGATATTTCAGAAGTCTATTTATACCAAACAAATCTTGTTTATTGTATGTTTCGGACAATGATGTTCCAGAAGTCGTAGGTAAATACCAAATACTAGATGTTCATGGTATGCTTCGAACAATGATTATGTTCAAGAAGCCTTTCAAAAATACCACATATGGTATACTTCGAACAATGATGTTCCAGAAGTCTTATATATATATAGACCAAATAATTCATGTTCATGGTCATCAGATCTCTGATGATTTTGATCTGAATGTGTCATGACCCGTACCCGATGTAAGGATACTAGTCGGAAACAACGCCCAGCCTACGCCGCAGAATCGGCGGTAGAACGCTGTCTAGATAGTCTATCTAAAGTAATGAACCACCAATAATGATAGAATACTCAATCACAGAACTAAGATAGAATGAGCACGAAACAGATAAGAATAGAATAGTCACAATACAACTCATGAGTTTAAAATAATACATCAATGAGTCTGAAGAGTAACAAAAATAAGCTGGAGATAAATCCAGTACAAAAGAATACTATCATACTACAAAGCTACACTCCAGGGTCAACTGTCTCAGTTGGGATAAGTCCCTCTTGAGCCAGGGTCTCCGAATCTAAACCCACAACATCCTGGGGTCCCTAATAGGTAGGGTACTCCTCAGTGTCATCTGGAAAAAAATATCCAGTCAGGAAAGGAGCAGAGTATGTAAACCCCCAGATTTTGCAAGAATTTTAAATTGGGATTTTTCACAATTTTCTGGAATTTTCTGTGAATTTTCTGTAATTAAAATCAGGGTTTCTAATTATTAAATGATTTTTTACTTGTAAATAAATAATATTAAAATATTATGAAAATAATATTTTTGGGTGTAAAATAGAAAACTGGACTTAGGGTAATTTTTCTGGAATTTATCGGGCCCCGGACCTATTTTTAAATCACCTAAAACTATTTATTTAATTATTTAATTACTTAATTATTTATTTATTTATTTATTTTCTTAAATAACTCAGCCCGCGGCCCAACTCTCAGCCCGGCCCAAACCCGCTCGGCCCGCCCGCCTTAACGGGTCGGGTCGGGTCAACCGCACCCGACCCGCAACCCGCAACCCGCACCCCTCTCCCCTGACCCAGTCCCCGCCCCCGCGTTTTCTGCCTCCTCCGTCGCCTGCGTCGCCCCGCCCGGCCACGCAGCCCGCCTCCTCGCCACGACCCCCCCGCTCTCTCCTCCGCCTCGCCCGGAGCGAGCCTCCGCCCGCTCCCCCTTTAAAACCCCTGGCCGCCTCTACTCCGGCCACAACCATCGACGCCGTCGTCCCGCTCCGCCCTCTCCCCCTGGCTCCGCCCCAAGCTGCGCCACCCGCGCCACCGCCTCCCACCGCTCTGCCAGCAGCGGCCACAGCCGTCCCCGGCGTCCAGCAGCAGCTCGAACCACGGCAGCCCGAGCCGCCTCCGGCTCCAGAGCCCCCGGCCAGCCTCCGCCAGCGCCATCTCCGGCCTTCCCCGCCGCCCGAGCCGCCGGAGATCCGCCGGAAAACCCTAACCCTAGCCCTAATTCAGATTCCGTGTCCGACACGAGTCGGACACGACTCGACCCTGATTTTCGGGTCCCCTTCAGGTGCGTGTAACTTTCTGTTCGTAGCTCCATTTTTAATTCCGCAAATTGCGTTGTGAAGCCTGTATGACCCTCTCGGTGCCCGGACAAACCGCTCGGGGCATCGCGTCCTGTGGTGATCGCACACCGCGATCCAAAAACAGGAAAAACCAGACCCTGTTTCACCCCGGAACTGAGTACGTCCCGCCAAACGGGACGACTTGGTCGCGTGCGGTCTTCACAGATACGTGCGCACCATCGATACGGACGTGTGAGAATTCGAGGAAGCTGATTCGGGTGTGCGTGCACACCAAAATCAACGCGTATCCGCGGACATCGTCCCGTATCCGACTTTTCTACAATTTGCCCTAACTTCTTGTACACTCGTCGGATCGAGACGAAATTTATGCCATCGGACTCATAGCGATACGCTGGTCCTGTGGGTCAAGTTTGGTTCGATTCTGAGAACGTTGACAAAATCGCGTGTCGTGGGCCCCACAGACCCCGCTCGACGGGCGATTTTGTGTTCGGCTCATCGGAATCCAAATCTGGAAGTTCCGTTGGGTTCGTATCAGCGTTCCTGACCTGTTGACACTAAGTTTGGTGAATTTGGAGACCTTTGATCCGGACACATTTTTCGGTGCAAAGCGGGTCCACCGGCGGACCTCGTTTTGGCCCGAAACTGTCGTTTTTGCCCTTATCTCCAAATTGGACCCAAGGACAGGCGTTTCTAGCTATTTGACATCTTCTGAGCGTGATGGTAATGTCTATTTCAGCATTTGGACTCATCTCAGGAATATTTCCCCGAAGTACAATTAATTGGATCCAAATAACAGGCAAGTACCTGCACTTCAAGTTTAAATCTTTATATTATGATAATTAATTCCCTGCTCTACTAGTACCCTTAATGATTATACGTAGTATAGAACACTGGATTTTATGTCTTGGATACTGTATTTTATGTCTTGCTTTTCATGTCGGGTGGGAGAATTCTAGAAGGCATGTAGTTTACCTTTCCCCCTATCATGTTTAATAGCTGTTGGTGCGCGACTGTACCCTCAGCCGGATCTCGATTATTCATTATTTAATAGCCGTCTATGATGGCCGGATTAGCCTTATAAATCCCTACATGCCAACTATGTATTCTAAAATAAACACAAGTTCACACAGATAGCTTCTGGTCTTGTATAGTTCTTGCTGACTGTTGAAGTTTCATTTCCTGTCTTATTTATCCCTGTTTTCTCATATTCCTGTTTATAGCATTAACTCTGAGATGGATGTTTCTTTTATGCAAACTTTCTTAATATGATACTCAAGTTAATTGTCATAAATATTTAGTCTAATCTTGTTGTGCATTGTGTACTTTGTTCCTTTCCTGACTGGATCCGTTGTTTTAGGCGATGATAAGAACTATGCCCCCACCTATTGTGGCCACTATGAGTTAGCAGGTGACCCATATGAGGAGCCAGTTCCCACCCAGGAGGCTATTTCTGCAGAGTAGTTAGCAGTAGCTGCTTATTTATTTCCTTTCAGCATATACTCGGGTTTGTCCCCGATTTATCTTCTGGCTTGTATTAACTGTGGATTTGGTTGTCACAGATTAAATATTATGAAATCTTAGCATTCCTATTTCCTGTGATTATTCTTACATGTTCATTATTGTGGATGAGATAGATACTTATTGACCCCAGAAATGACCTAGACAGCGTACTACCGCCGACACTACGGCGTAGGCTGGACGTGCCCACGCACTCGTGCCCGAATAATCGGGTGCGGGTCATGACACATTTTTGTGGTAGCCCATGCAGGTCCAATGACTAAATTGTTCGGTTTCAACTCAGGGACCGAACAGGCCTGCAATAAAGCTAGGATAAGTTTATAGGATCTCATCCACTTGCTTGAATCGTTTTTGATATATGTATCGTATTCGAACTAATATGAACTTGCATCTTGCCTTGATTCCTGTGCGCCTCTTATTAGTTATTTTGGATACAGGAAAATAGACCCACAAGCCAGCAACGAGACTCATGCAGAAATACCACAAACCGTTGTGGTTACCCAAGAAGACGATGTGATACCAGTCGGTGAAGGCCAATCATCACAAGGCAGTCAAGCAAGTCAGTCTGCCTCAATAATCCGTCAAGATGGCGTTCCACCCTCGACACAGCCTATTCCACCGATGCCTTCCTTCCCACCGGGACCGCCTATGGACGAACAACAGATGTTCCGCATGTTCTACATAATGATGCAAGCCTATCAGAAGGTTCAACAAGAAACTCAGCAAAACCAAGCGGAAAACTTCATCGACAGAATTAGCTCGGAGTCACGAAAGCCGAGCAGTTCAAATGCAATTACCTTCGACGAGGACGTTCTTACTGTAGCGCGGCCTGTGGAGTGCACCACAAGGATCGAGTCCAGCCGGAAGCGGCCGTATGCGTCAGCACCAGACCAAGCACAACAGGAAAAAGCTGCAAAGCGACCACAGATGAATCCAACTCAAGGACAGCACCAACAAGCTCCCACTTGTGGCTATTGTCGAAAACAAGGTCATATTTGGCAGGATTGTAGAAAGAGATTAGGTGCCTGTCTATATTGTGGATCAGCAGCACATCAAATGAAGGACTGTCCTGCTGCTCAAAGACGCACAACTGCACAACAGTTCCAGTTCAGGCCAGGCCCCAGCAGCGCAGCAGAGGGCATCACCTCAAGAACACGGACAAGCTTAGACGATGACCATGGAGAACGTGCAGACTCTTAGAGTAACTAATGCGCGTAAGTGATTCGTAGATACCATTTTCTAGTATTGTTTTAGCTTGTGCCTATTGGTTCGTGACCTCAGCCCCAACCTAGTAATTTTAAACTTGCTAATAAATGCTTTTGTTGGATAACTGTGGAGATTGTAGAATCCTTTGTTACTGAGCTTATTGTAGGTTGTTTTGTGTGTTTAAATAATTTGTACCTCCTTTCATCATCATCTAGTGCACTAAATTTTGATGTACTTGACTTATGCTGCTATTTTATAGCCTAGTTTTGCAAGCTTACTCTTTATCGAGCTTGTTCATGACAAGTGTATTATTGGGGAGGCCCACAATGATATATTTCAGAATCAGTGTATTACAGTCTGATCAACCATAGTGCGCTTGATTCGCCCTTCGAAATAATACTTTACGTGGATTGAGATATATAGTTGACTCGTTGCCCTCTAGATATGTCCGAGCATATCGTATCGATTACATAACTGTATTAATACGAGCATGTGAATAGGAATTACCGAGATAGGATTCAATCCACAATCGCTTGACAATTCCCACCTGAATATTTTAAAACGTATTGACCCCGATATTTCTTTTCTATCACCCCACCCTTGAACTCTTTATTATTGATCTTCGTCTTCCCTTATTTCGGAAAGACGAAATCTTGTGCCTGGTATAAGTTAGTACATAGATAGTACTAGATATGCCACATAGGCCGATCACATACTTGAGGATTAAACTTTCGTAATTGAGGACATATCATATGTGACATGATCGGCGTTGAAGTTCGAGGATTGAATGACGTACGTAAACATATTAAGGAATATTTTCTTAAGGTATATAGTCTTTTGTGATGAATGGGTAAACTCTAAGTTGGGTAGCAATGCATTTGTCAACTCGAGAGGAATGTCTTTTGGATTGTGACCGAGTAAGGTTAGATTGGAAGATGCAAGCCATTATAATTTTAAAAATTTAAAGGAGTGACTAAGATGATTAGTGAATTAATATCGAGGACCCAATAGTTATATCTTAGGTTTATGATTTTGAATCATGAAGGTAAAATCATCAATTTGAATTTAGAGGGTAGAATTATAGAATTTCAGACTTGAACATCGGTGGACTATATTTAAATTATTTTTTCAATTTGATGATTTGATTTAAGAATTAAAATTTGAGGGTTGGACTACCTAGTTAGAACATTGAGGATGTGAATAGAATTTAAAGAGTTGTAGCATACAATTGTGAATAGGAATACTGTTGGACTCGAATCACTTCTAGAGGAATTTATGATAATTTAGAGGCAAAGTCAGGTGCAAATCTAAAAAATGCTATATGGACTTAATCTAAAATCTGCCTGTGGGAAAATTGAGGAAGTAAGAAGTAATGACCATAGATTAAAATTTTGATTGGAACAAGTAGTCATCTTAATCATGAAGTGATTGCAGTGGACATGATTAGGCTTTTAATTATCGCAAAGAGATGGCGATCGACTTGCCCTATGTACATGAAGGATTAACAGATTATGGCTTAATTTTAAATTTTGAGGACGAAATTTTTATAAGTTGGGTAGATTGTAAACCCCCAGATTTTGCAAGAATTTTAAATTGGAATTTTTCACAATTTTCTGAAATTTTCTGTGAATTTTCTGTAATTAAAATCAGGGTTTCTAATTATTAAATAATTTTTTACTTATAAATAAATAATATTAAAATATTATGAAAACAACATTTTTGGGTGTAAAATGGAAAACTGGACTTAGGGTAATTTTTCTGGAATTTATCGGGCCCCGGACCTATTTTTAAATCACCTAAAACTATTTATTTAATTATTTAATTACTTAATTAATTATTTATTTATTTAATTAATTATTTATTTTCTTAAATAACTCAGCCCGCGGCCCAACTCTCAGCCCGGCCCAAACCCGCTCGGCCCGCCCGCCTTAACGGGTCGGGTCGGGTCCAACCGCACCCGACCCGCAACCCGCAACCCGCACCCCTCTCCCCTGACCCAGTCCCCGCCCCCGCGTTTTCCGTCGCCTGTGCTGCCCCGCCCGGCCACGCAGCCCGCCTCCTCGCCACGACCCCCCCGCTCTCTCCTCCGCCTCGCCCGGAGCGAGCCTCCGCCCGCTCCCCCTTTAAAACCCCTGGCCGCCTCTACTCCGGCCACAACCCTCGACGCCGTCGTCCCGCTCCGCCCTCTCCCCCTGGCTCCGCCCCAGGCTGCGCCGCCCGTGCCACCGCCTCCCACCGCTCCACCAGCAGCGGCCGCAGCCGTCCCTGGCGTCCAGCAGCAGCTCGAACCACGGCAGCCCGAGCCGCCTCCGGCTACAGAGCCCCGGCCAGCCTCCGACCGACCGCCGAGCCTCCGCCCGCCTCCGCCAGCGCCATCTCCGGCCTTCCCCGCCGTCCGAGCCGCCGAAGATCCGCCGAAAAACCCTAACCCTAGCCCTAATTCAGATTCCGTGTCCGACACGAGTCGGACACAATTCGACCCTGATTTTCGGGTCCCCTTCAGGTGCGTGTAACTTTCTGTTCGTAGCTCCGTTTTTAATTTCGCAAATTGCATTGTGAAGCCTGTATGACCCTCTCGGTGCCCGGACAAACCGCTCGGGGCATCGCGTCCTGTGGTGATCGCACACCGCGATCCAAAAACAGAATAAACCAGACCATGTTTCACCCCGGAACTGAGTACGCCCCGCCAAACGGGACGACTTGGTCGCGTGCGGTCTTCACAGATACGTGCGCACCGTCGATACGGATGTGTGAGAATTCGCGGAAGCTGATTCGGGTGTGCGTGCACACCGGAATCAACGCGTATCCGCGGACATCGCCCCGTATCCGACTTTTCTACAATTTGCCCTAACTTCTTGTACACTCGTCGGATCGAGACAAAACTTGCGCCATCGGACTCGTAGCGATACTCTGGTCCTGTGGATCAAGTTTGGTTCGATTCTGAGAACGTTGACGAAATCGCGTGTCGTGGGCCCCACAGACCCCGCTCGACGGGCGATTTTGTGTTCGGCTCATCAGAATCCAAATCTGGAAGTTCTGTTGGGTTCGTATCAGCGTTCCTGACCTGTTGACACTAAGTTTGGTGAATTTGGAGACCTTTGACCCGGACACGTTTTTCGGTGCAAAACGGGCCCACCGGCGGACCCCGTTTTGGCCCAAAACTGCCGTTTTTGCCTTTATCTCCAAATTGGACCCAAGGACAGGCATTTTTAGCTATTTGACATCTTCTGAGCGTGATGGTAATGTCTATTTCAGCATTTGGACTCATCTCTGGAATATTTCCCCAAGTACAATTAACTGGATCCAAACAACAGGCAAGTACCTGCACTTCAAGTTTAAATCTTTATATTGTGATAATTAATTCCCTGCTCTACTAGTACCCTTGATGATTACACGTAGTATAGAACACTGGATTTCATGTCTTGGATACTGTATTTCATGTCTTGCTTTTCATGTCGGGTGGGAGAATACTAGAAGGCATGTAGTTTACCTTTCCCCCTATCATGTTTAATAGCTGTTGGTGCGCGACTGTACCCTCAGCCGGATCTCGATTATTCATTATTTAATAGCCGTCTATGACGGACGGATTAGCCTTATAAACCCCTACATGCCAACTATATATTCTAAAATAAACACAAGTTCACACAGATAGCTTCTGGTCTTGTATAGTTCTTGCTGACTGTTGAAGTTTCATTTCCTGTCTTATTTATCCCTGTTTTCTCATATTCCTGTTTATAGCATTAACTCTGAGATGGATGTTTCTTTTATGCAAACTTTCTCAATATGATACTCAAGTTAATTGTCATAAATATTTAGTCTAATCTTGTTGTGCATTGTGTACTTTGCTCCTTTCCTGACTGGATCCGTTGTTTTAGGCGATGATGAGAACTATGCCCCCACCTATTGTGGCCACTATGAGTTAGCAGGTGACCCATATGAGGAGCCAGTTCCCACCCAGGAGGCTATTTCTGCAGAGTAGTTAGCAGTAGCTGCTTATTTATTTCCTTTCAGCATATACTCGGGTTTGTCCCCGATTTATCTTCTGGCTTGTATTAACTGTGGATTTGGTTGTCACAGATTAACTATTTTGAAATCTTAGCATTCCTATTTCCTGTGATTATTCTTACATGTTCATTATTGTGGATGAGATAGATACTTATTGACCCCAGAATGACCTTGACAGCGTACTACCGCCGACACTGCGGCGTAGGCTGGACGTGCCCACGCACTCGTGCCCGAATAACCGGGTGCGGGTCGTGACAGAGTACATCTCTAACAGCAGTTCTAATCCATGATAAAAACTATGTAACAGTAAATAGCTATGGATAAACAAGATGCACAATAGATACAAGAGATATATAGACAATAAGGAAATACTGGAAAGAAATACAATGATGAACAATATGCCAATGAAACAATAATACTAATGTCTAAGTGTGTGAGTACTAGCTTAACATGTGATCGGCTTGGGCAAGATACAATGCGGCCTGGCTAATCATACGTGCGGTGCATGATCAATACTATTCGCTTACCAATACTTTATTCAATAGGGATTTGATCACATATCTATACTAATACTCCCCACTCCCAACTGGTATAATAGATCCAACCACGGTATGCTATGGCACTAGATTCCCCAAGAAGAGAGCGACTCCTCCCGAAAATCGGTGTCTGTACATGTACAAGATAACCAATAAAACAATACTTGCACCATATACACCATATACCAAGGAATAACATCTCATGACGAGATCCGGATATACCAATCCGTGTAACCATAGTGTCAAGAGAAACATGTATATCTACACTAGATACAACGAACATAGAGGATATCATAAATGAGAAACTATCAGAGAATATACTCGCCCGAAGTCCAAAGAACAGTCTCACAGATGTCTGACTCGGTACCTCGAAGACCTAGATATAGAATACCACATTAATACAAGGTCCCGGAAAGAGAACAAGTCAAACTAGTCAACTTCTAGGTCAAATAAATCAATTCTAAGTTAAAAGTCAACTATGGTCAACTCTAAAGTCAACTAAAGTCAAACATGGTCAAACAAAGGTCATCCTCACAAGACATCTATACAAATAATATAGAAAATAAAATACAACAATTTAGGAATCAAATTAAATCCCAATTGATACCCACACAAAGTATACTAATAATACAATATTATACACTCTAAATAATGTATATACAAACCAATATTTATACAAATAAAATAATATATTATTATTAGTATTATACCTCACAAAAACACCTATATATATACAAGATATATAAATCAAAATACATATATATATATATAAAACAATTTAATAACTATATACTTATATATATATATATATATATATATATATATATATATATATATATATATATATATATATATATATATATATATATATATATATATATACATATAAACTTACATAATTAAATATTAATAGTTACATAACACATGCACATATTAATGTATGTATTTTACATGGCTAGAAGCACACATAAAAATATATTCATTAATATACAAATAATTATATAATAATTATAAATAATATAATTACACATTTAAACACATAAATATATTTTATAAAATATTTATGTATAAATTATTTTATTAACATAAGTACATATATAATTGCATGCAAGAAGCTACATATATATATATATATACATCACATTAGAACACATAGAAATATATAGATCTATGCTACAATAAATACCATAATAAATACACTAAAATAATATATAATATCTATATATATTTACTAATTATAAATGAAGAATTTAAAGCATAAATAATTAGATCTACACATAAACACACCAAATTGGAAAGTTTTACACCGTATCCCACTAGATCTAGGATACGCATGTGACACGAGTCCAACACACAACCAAATGTACCCCGAAGGACACAAACAAGTCACAAATAATATTTATGAATAAATCAAAGTGTCAAAAGTAGATCTATGTGTCCGTGTCAAAATACGACATGTACAAAGTCCCGTGTCGGAGGAAGCCCCCAAAATGTTACGTATCACCAAATAGTTGGGATACGAACCACATGTACCCAAATATGGACATGACACAAGCCCCAAACACATAAGCACATGCCCAATTGATCTATAGGATCAATTGACACACACAACAAAATGTAAATTCGGAATTCCAACAAAATTGACACAAAAAGTACCATAACTTTCTCCATGGGTCTCCTATGAACATAAAACAAAGTCCTATGGGTAGTACATACATATGGATTAATTTTACATGATTAAATCTCAGATTTAGA
Organism: Iris macrosiphon; assembly: GCA_036927795.1. Classification (NCBI taxonomy): domain Eukaryota; kingdom Viridiplantae; phylum Streptophyta; class Magnoliopsida; order Asparagales; family Iridaceae; genus Iris; species Iris macrosiphon. The sequence goes on from JAYESA010000015.1 coordinate 51,687,089, forward strand.
AGCTATTTTAATGGGAAAAAACTGAATTATACCTATTGGGAGATGGATTCCCAATGAAACCTCCAATTGAGATGAATTAGCTTCCAAATTGTAGATCCTTGCTCCTCTTTGTAGATCCTTGCTTTCTCCTTCTATATCCTTACTTCTTAACTTTCTAATGGTGAATTGGGAAGAATTTGGAATGAATTTGGTGGGAAATTGGAATGGGAATGGAAGGAATTTGGGAGTGGGAAATTTTAGATCTAGATTTGGAATGAGAATGAGAGGAGAGAGAAATTCCCCCCCTCTAATATAGGCCGGCCATGCCCCCTTCCCCAAGCAATTGTAAAATGTTCAATGTATCCCTTGGGGCCTCTCATGAAGAAATAATTAAGGAAGGAAGCTTCTAGTCTAATCATTTAATTAATTTAATCCATCTCCTTAACCATGGGCTTTCTAAATGGGCCAAGTCTAACTATTTAATTCATGTTGGTCCATGGGTCCAAACTAAACTAGTTGGGTCTACTAAAATAAGTCCAAAATAATTAAATAACATCCAACAATAATTAAATAATACAACAAAAATTATTTACCATGCACAATATTTATTTAAATAGGAAATTACCAAAATACCCTTTTTCCTAAAATATGGTAGTGACAAGTCTACCCTCCTTAAAATAATTTCGTCCTCGAAATTTAAAGATGAAAACTACCCCCAGAAAATCACAGAAAAGAGCTAAAGAATCACAATTAACTAATGAACAAAACATAACAATGAACAGAACATAGCTAGAGAATTAACATACCTCAAGGTACAAACATATATGGATAACGCTCTCGCATGTCATCCTCTCTCTCCCAGGTAGACTCCCCCGGAGAGTGATGCCTCCATGCGACGCGTACCAAAGGAATAGTCTGGTTCCTCAGCACCTTCTCTCTCCGATCTAGAATCTCAACTGGCTGCTCTGGATAGCTAAGAGTAGGGCCCACCTCTATCTCCGAGTGATCCAATACATGACTAGGATCTGCCACGTATCGTCTCAACTGCGATACATGAAACACGTTGTGCACTCCCTCCAATGCAGGTGGCAAGTCTAGTCTATAAGCAACTGCACCGACCCTCTCTAGAATAGTGAAAGGTCCGATGAATCGCGGACTAAGCTTTCCGCCTCCACCGAAGCGAATCGTGCCTCGTGTCAGAGAAATCCTCAGAAACACCAAACCATCCACCTAGAACAAAACACCATCTTAAGAACTTAATCTATAACAAACAAGAACAAGCACAAACAAAATCTAAACTATACCTCGAACTCCAAAGGTCTCCGATGGCTATCGGCCCAATGCCGCTGTCTGTCCTGCGCCACTCGAAGTCTATCACTGATCAACTGAACCTTCTCCGCTGCATCCACAACCATTTCTGGCCCAAGAAAAACTCTCTCTCCAACATCGTCCCAAGACAAAGGAGTACGACACCTCCGACCATATAGAGCTTCAAAAGGTGACATCTCTATACTGGCCTAGTAACTGTTGTTGTAAGCAAACTCTACCAAATGAAGATGGTCCTCCCAAGAACCCCCGAAATCTAGTACACAAGTGCGCAACATATCCTCGAGAGTCTAGATAGTCCTCTCTGACTACCCATCTGTCTGGGGATGATATGCAGTACTGAACTTGAGCTGAGTGCCCAAACTCTCCTGCAAACTCCTCCAGAAATGAGAAGTGAAACGACTATCTCGATCTAAGACTATGCTGACGGAAACTCCATGTATCCTAACGATCTGCCTCACGTACATCTCTGCCAGCTTCTCCGTAAACAAACCCACCTTGAAAGGCAAAAAGTGGGCCGACTTGGTCAATCTATCAATAATGACCCAAATTGCGTCTTTCCCTCCTGGAGATCGTGGAAGTCCGGACATAAAATCCATAGTAATGTGTTCCCACTTTCACTCTGGAATGGGTAATGGTTGAAGTAACCCTCCTGGCCTCTGCCTCTCGGCTTTCACCTGCTGGCACACTAAGCATCTGGATACAAACTGTGCCACTTTCCTCTTCATGCCATACCACCACACACTCTCACGCATATCCCGATACATCTTGTTAGCACCTGGATGTATGGAATACTGAGAGCGATGCGCTTCCTGCAACACCTCCTCTCGCAACTCCCCACTAGGCACACACAATCTAACTCCATGCCTCAAAGATCCATCCTCTGCAATACTGAAATTATCCTCCAATCCTGCTCTCATTTGAGCTCTGATACTCATCAAAGATATGTCATCATACTGTGCTGCCTTAATCCTGTCCATCAAATCTGAGTGTATCTGCAATCCCCACATCTGTATAGCACACCCAGGAATAATCACCTCAATGCCCAAGCTCTCCAAGTCCTCCAACAAATATCGATCCCGCGTTAAGAACATAACTATCGGATACCTGCTCAAAGCATCGGCAACTACATTGGCTTTCCCAAGATGATATTGTAAAGAGATATCAAAATCCTTCATCAGTTCCAACCACCGACGTTGTCTCATGTTCAACTCCTTCTGCGTGAAAACGTACTTCAAGCTTTTGTGGTCTGTGAAGATCTCCACACGCTCTCCGTACAAATAATGTTTCCACAACTTCAGAGCGAAGATGACGGCTGCCAACTCCAAATCATGGGTAGGATAGTTCTTTTCATGAGGACGCAATTGCTTGGATGCATAGGCAATCACTTTCCCATGCGGCTGAAGAACATAACCTAAACCCTTTCCCGATGCATCACTATAAATAGTGAAACCTCCGGACCCTGATGGCAACGTCAAAATAGGAGCAGACGTCAACCTCTTCTTCAATTTCTCAAAAGCAACCTGGCAATCCTCCGTCCAAACAAACTCCACATCCTTCCTTGTGAGTCTGGTCATCGGCTCGGCAATCCTCGAAAAATCTTGCACAAACTTCCTGTAGTAGCCTGCCAATCCCAAGAAACTCCTGATCTCTGCTACCGAACTCGGAGTCTTCCAAGATTCTACTGCTGAAATCTTCTTCGGATCCACTGAAATACCATCACCATTCACAACATGCCCCAAGAATTCTACCTTGTCCAAGAAAAACTCACATTTGGACAACTTTCCATACAACTTCTCCTTCCTCAGCACATCCAACACAATCCTCAAATGCTCCTCATGCTCCTCCGGTGTCCTCGAGTATATGAGTATGTCGTCGATGAATACCACTACGAACTTGTCAAGGTACTGGTGGAACACCTTGTTCATCAAGTTCATAAATACCGCCGGTGCATTAGTCAAACCAAACGGCATCACCATAAACTCGTACTGACCATACCGAGTTCTAAAAGCAGTCTTCGGTATGTCCTCCGGCTTCACCTTCACCTGATGGTAGCCTGATCTCAAATCTATCTTAGAAAATATCTTCGCACCACTCAACTGATCAAACAGATCATCAATCCTTGGCAAAGGATACTTATTCTTGATAGTGAGATTATTCAAAGCCCTGTAATCAATGCACATACGCACCGATCCATCCTTCTTCGGTACAAACAATACCGGGGCTCCCCATGGTGAAGAACTCGATCTGATAAACCCCTTATCCTGCAATTCGTCCACCTGCTTCTTCAACTCGACCAGCTCGCTGTTGTTTACTCTATAGACATGCTGCGAAATTGGTTCTGCACCTGGCACCAAGTCTATAAAAAATTCAACATCTCGATCTGGCGGCAATCCTGGCAATTCCTCAGGAAACACATCCAAAAATTCTGCTATCAACGGATGCGGCAACTCCTTGTCTTCCACCATAGCTCCACAAATAATGCCTTCTTCCTGCTCCGCAGCTCCTCTAGCAAACTCAAACTCTGGCTCTCCTGGCGAACCAAAAAAAACTCTACCTCCTCTACAGTCTATGCTAGTACGGTGCCTACTCAACCAATCCATCCCAAGTACAATATCGTAGCTCGGAAGTGGCATTACAAGTAGACACGCACTCAACTCCCGGCCTCCCAGAGTAACTCTCCGATCCTTGCAAATATCATTAACCAGGATAATGCCTCCCCCGGTCATGATCTTGCAAGTCCTAAGCAAAGACTCAGCTACCAAACTATGCTTCAGAGCAAAAGAAACAGATACAAAACTATGGGAAGCACCACTATCAAACAAAGCTAAAGCTGGAATGGAATCAAGAAGAATAGAACCTGCGATAACATCTCCGATGGGTTCCTCCTCTTCGACGGTCATAGCAAACGCTCGTCCCTGTCGAGCACCTCCCTGCTGTTGATGCTGGACAAAATGCTGCTGCTGTGTCGGAAGCGGTCCCCTCGGCTGTGCTGCAGGTGGTCTCGTCTGTGTCTTCGGAGCTGGAGCTGCTCCCTGAACTGCACGACGAGGACACTCCCTTGATTGATGCCCTTCAGTACCACAATACAAACAAACTCCTAGCCTCCTCCTGCAAACTTCCCAGATGTGGCCGGGCTTCTTGCAGAAGTTGCATGGAGCTTGCTGTAACTGTCTCTGCTGCTGAGGTTCCTGGTGAAAAGGCGCTCTAGCTGGAGTCTGGTTCTGCTGTGGCTGCTGGAAAGGTCTGGACTGGAAATGAGGATGTTTGGCAGATACTGCACTGCCGTTGGCCCCCAGAAAAGAATCACGGACTCTCTTGGTATTCAAACCCAGATCCCGCTCAACCTTGAGTGCCTCCGCAAGTATCTCAGAGTATGTCTCATAAAAAGACGGAATGATGCTTCAATATGGCACATGATGTAAGACACTCAAGGAAAGGACAGATTAAGAGATCAAGTATCAATATCAAAGGAGAATAGTTGAATCAAAAGAATTTTCCTAGATGTGATTGAGTATCTCAGCCTATATCCTATATCCTATCGCAGGCTCGCGGTAGTACAACTAAGTTGTCGCACTACTATGACATCACATACTTGTGAAGCTAGACCTGCATGGGCCACCACCAAAAATGTGTCATGACCCGTACCCGATGTAAGGATACTAGTCGGAAACAACGCCCAGCCTACGCTGCAGAATCGGTGGTAGAACGCTGTCTAGATAGTCTATCTAAAGTAATGAACCACCAATAATGATAGAATACTCAATCACAGAACTAAGATAGAATGAGCACGAAACAGATAAGAATAGAATAGTCACAATACAACTCATAAGTTTAAAATAATACATCAATGAGTCTGAAGAGTAACAAAAATAAGCTGGAGACAAATCCAGTACAAAAGAATACTATCATACTACAAAGCTACACTCCAGGGTCAACTGTCTCAGTTGGGATAAGTCCCTCTTGAGCCAGGGTCTCCGAATCTAAACCCACAACATCCTGGGGTCCCTAATAGGTAGGGTACTCCTCAGTGTCATCTGAAAAAATATATTCAGTCAGGAAAAGAGCAGAGTACATCTCTAACAGCAGTTCTAATCCATGATAAAAACTATGTAACAGTAAATAGCTATGGATAAACAAGATGCACAATAGATACAAGAGATATATAGACAATAAGGAAATACTGGAAAGAAATACAATGATGAACAATATGCCAATGAAACAATAATACTAATGTCTAAGTGTGTGAGTACTAGCTTAACATGTGATCGGCTTGGGCAAGATACAATGCGGCCTGGCTAATCATACGTGCGGTGCATGATCAACACTATTCTCTTACCAATACTTTATTCAATAGGGATTTGATCACATATCTATACTAATACTCCCCACCCCCAACTGGTATAATAGATCCAACCACGGTATGCTATGGCACTAGATTCCCCAAGAAGAGAGCGACTCCTCCCGAAAATCGGTGTCTGTATATGTACAAGATAACCAATAAAACAATACTTGCACCATATACACCATATACCAAGGAATAACATCTCATGACGAGATCCGGATATACCAATCCGTGTAACCATAGTGTCAAGAGAAACATGTATATCTATACTAGATACAACGAACATAGAGGATATCATAAATGAGAAACTATCAGAGAATGTACTCGCCTGAAGTCCAAAGAACAGTCTCACAGATGTCTGACTCGGTACCTCGAAGACCTAGATATAGAATACCACATTAATACAAGGTCCCGGAAAGAGAACAAGTCAAACTAGTCAACTTCTAGGTCAAATAAATCAATTCTAAGTTAAAAGTCAACTATGGTCAACTCTAAAGTCAACTAAAGTCAAACATGGTCAAACCAAGGTCATCCTCACAAGACATATATACAAATAATATAGAAAATAAAATACAACAATTTAGGAATCAAATTAAATCCCAATTGATACCCACACAAAGTATACTAATAATACAATATTATACACTCTAAATAATGTATATACAAACCAATATTTATACAAATAAAATAATATATTATTATTAGTATTATACCTCACAAAAACACCTATATATATACAAGATATATAAATCAAAATACATATATATATATAAAACAATTTAATAACTATATACTTATATATATATATATATATATATATATATATATATATATATATATATATATATATATATATATATATATATATATATATATATATATATATATATATATATACATATAAACTTACATAATTAAATATTAATAGTTACATAACACATGCACATATTAATGTATGTATTTTACATGGCTAGAAGCACACATAAAAATATATTCATTAATATACAAATAATTATATAATAATTATAAATAATATAATTACACATTTAAACACATAAATATATTTTATAAAATATTTATGTATAAATTATTTTATTAACATAAGTACATATATAATTGCATGCAAGAAGCTACATATATATATATATACATCACATTAGAACACATAGAAATATATAGATCTATGCTACAATAAATACCATAATAAATACACTAAAATAATATATAATATCTATATATATTTACTAATTATAAATGAAGAATTTAAAGCATAAATAATTAGATCTACACATAAACACACCAAATTGGAAAGTTTTACACCGTATCCCACTAGATCTAGGATACGCATGTGACACGAGTCCAACACACAACCAAATATACCCCGAAGGACACAAACAAGTCACAAATAATATTTATGAATAAATCAAAGTGTCAAAAGTAGATCTATGTGTCCGTGTCAAAATACGACATGTACAAAGCCCCATGTCGGAGGAAGCCCCCAAAATGACACGTATCACCAAATAGTTGGGATACGAACCACATGTACCCAAATATGGATACGACACAAGCCCCAAACACATAAGCACATGCCCAATTGATCTATAGGATCAATTGACACACACAATAAAATATAAATTCTGAATTCCAACAAAATTGACACAAAAAGCACCATAACTTTCTCCATGGGTCTCCTATGAACATAAAACAAAGTCCTATGGGTAGTACATACATATGGGTTGATTTTACATGATTAAATCTCAGATTTAGAAGCTATTTTAATAGAAAAAAACTGAATTATACCTATTGGGAGATGGATTCCCAATGAAATCTCCAATTGAGATGAACTTGCTTCCAAATTGTAGATCCTTGCTTCTCTTTGTAGATCCTTGCTTCCTCCTTCTAGATCCTTGCTTCTTAACTTTCTAATGGTGAATTGGGAAGAATTTGGAATGAATTTGGTGGGAAATTGGAATGAGAATGGAAGGAATTTGGGAGTGGAAAATTCTAGATCTAGATTTGGAATGAGAATGAGAGGAGAGAGAAATTTCTCCACCTCTAATATAGGCCGGCCATGCCCCCTTCCCCAAGCAATTGTAAAATATCCAATGTACCCCTTGGGGCCTCTCATGAAGAAATAATTAAGGAAGGAAGCTTCTAGTCTAATCATTTAATTAATTTAATCCATCTCCTTAACCATGGACTTTTTAAATGGGCCAAGTCTAACTATTTAATTCATGTTGGTCCATGGGTCCAAACTAAACTAGTTGGGTCTACTAAAATAAGTCCAAAATAATTAAATAACATCCAACAATAATTAAATAATACAATAAAAATTATTTACCATGCACAATATTTATTTAAATAGAAAATTACCAAAATACCCTTTTTCCTAAAATATGGTAGTGACAGAATGTATTAACATATATAAAAGAAAGAAATAAAGCATAACTCCAGCATTCTCTCCGAGAGATCTATATGTGATTAACATCGGAGTGCTATCAGAGTTAACTAAAAGAAGTGAGATGAATGGATAAAAATATATTCTTTTTGCCCTAACGGTATGCCAAGAGATGTATAAACATCAACATCAAGCTGCGCCTAGGGTATGCATATGCAGAAAAAAAACATAAATAACCATACATATTACCGAAGTGGAGAATCCGCAAAAGGCAGCTTCACTGAGATGCTCTCGCTTATTTTCTCCCGTTAGAGCTTCGCGCTGATAACATGTTAGAATAAACGTAGAAGAATAAAGAAGAAAATAGCAGAGCAGATCTCTTATTAGTGTAATTCCATAGTGGGAGGCAAATCCCTTATTTATACAATCCAATGAAGGTATAATACTAATATCTAACCAATGTGTGACTAAAATACAAAGTGAGAATCCAACCATTTAGTAACCCACGTTATAATAAATTTCTAGATCTAAAATTTAATTAGACATATCATGACTCTAAAACTGGTATAAAATACAGGGGCTAAACGCTAATTAGTCCAAAAATTTATGCCCAAATGTATCACAATATTGGTAGATCTGGCTCCAAATCCACAATCCACTAAAACACATCCCCGGCGCACTTTAGAGCCCACCAACATCTCTCTCATAAAAATAAAAAAGATAAATTCTATAGGCACTCCAACACTTACTTAGGACAACCTATTATTTCAGGGCAGTCCAAACTTTTGTAACTTTTACTTAGGATAACCCAAAATTTACTCAGGACAGCCCAACTCTCCCAAACCTTCCCAAAATTCTTCATTCTGAATTTCTACTCTCTCTCTCTCTCTCTCTCTCTCTCTCTCTCTCTCTCTTCCCAAACCCCCAAGCCCTAACCCTATCTCAACTCCAACTGTCGGAGGAGGAGGAGGAGGCGGAATGCGGGGGAGGAGGCGGAGGCGGAGGCGTGCGCGGTAACGAGGCGTAGGCGCACGCGCTCGCCTCCGTTGCTGCTGTTGTTGCTGCCGCTTCTGCTGCTGCTGTCGCCGTAGCCGGCCCGCCCCGAGCACGTGTGCGTGCCTCCGTCGCGCACAGTCCCCCGTACACGTGCACCTCTTCCGTGCGCCGCTCTCGCGCGCACATACGGCTACGCCTCCCGCCGCCCTCGCGCGAGAGTACGTTTCCGCCCAGCGCCGTCCCGGCTCGCCGCTGCCCCCTTTGCTGATGCTGCTGCTGCTGCTGCTTCTTCTTCTTCATCATCGCCTTCTTCCTAGGACTGTAACAGAATTGACAGTCCTTCCAATAGGAAGGACTGTCAATTTTTTTTACAGTCCTAATTATTTATGATTGTTATTGAAAGGACTGTCAAATTTTTTTACAGTCCTAATTATTTATGATTGTCACAATGTTATCAACACTGTGACTTTGGAATGACTGTCAATATTGTGACAGTCCTAAAAAAATTGGACTGAAACATAAATATCATTGGTTTTTATATAAAAATTTGTACTGCCCTCAAACAAACAAAAATTAGCTATAAACTTGTAAATAAATTTAAAAAATTGGACTGTGCTAAATAAGTGTCGGAGTGCTAATAGAAGATAATTTATAAGGGCACTACACATTTTACTCAGGGCTATGTCACGTCCCAGTCCCAAAATATACGAAACCAGGCCACGTGGCATTGGCCAGCTGACACGTCACTAAGGGATTACCCAATTTAATGGACCCAAAGAGACGTGCTACGCTGTCCTAAAATACTAACAAGTTTAATACTAGAAGATAACAGGTAAAGTCTAATCTCATCCACAAAATATCAAGGTGTGCTAAAAGAAGTGCTGAAATATATATATAAGTGCTGAGTCTGAAATGTCATAGTACAAATCAGATAAGTCTGGTGGGAACAAACCCACTACAAAAGATAAGTAAAAGTACTGAAATATAATAAAACTAGAGCATCGTCTAGCTAGGTAAGAGGCTCCAGCTCCAGATGAACATACTACTAAAGATCAGGGAGACTCTGATGGTAGCACTTCTAGTTCCTCCTCAATTGCGTACCTCGTCTCCTGTCCGGGTTCGTACACTGTGGGATAGTACGCCTCATCTAGATCTGGAAGGGAACCAGGTCCTCAGTGGGACATAACATGATACATAAAAATATGCCATATATAAATACTGAATAAATAAATAAAGGGTGAGCTAACCATCTAAGTGAATGTAATGTAAAGACAACCTTGGTACGTATGGGTAGGCGTAGGCATATCGTCCAACGTCCTTTAGAGTGTGGTATATGCAACGTCCATCATTCCGAAGAATGAGGTATCTGTATATATATCGTCCAACACTCTAAGGAACGTGGTATCTGCAAAGTATATAACGTCTGTATCCCTCTGAAGAGTACAGTATCTGCAATAAAGGAGGTGGGTGTCCCATACGCCTACTAGTTGTCTTCCCCGCCCAATGCAGTTATACAAGTTGAATCCACAACGTGCAAACCACGTAACTATATGCCAAGTCATAACTTTCCTGGATAGTCCTAAATTCGTGCTAAGCCGTGATGCACGTCACACGCACCGGTAGCTAATCGAGTACGCAAACTCGCATCCCAATATGAATTACAAACGTGTTGCGTGTACAAGTTTTGGGGTCTAGGAGGATATCAGAATATCCTCGCAACTGTAGGTAAGTCTGCTAAAGTCTAAGTCAATTACACTATATGTCAACGTATTCGTTGACGGTACCCGAGGCAATCTCGGACGCGCACAGTTATATGTAATTTGAAACAGAATAACATACAACAGTTTAATGTTTAAACAGTAAAACTTGGCAAGGTATACTTGCCTATGTCCTCAAGCTGGACGTGCCAAAAACCTGTTCCCGCAGTTGTGTCTAAGGGGTCCTGTGACATGGGATCACTAACTGCGTTGTAGGTGCACTATGTTTAAGACGTACAGGAGTTCGTAAATTTAATATTTAATAAATGCGTACTTTATATATTTATATAGTATAGTATATATTCATAAAATATAATATATATATATATATACAATTAATACATAAATAATAATTAAATATATATAATACATATTAAAGCATATAAATATAAATATATAAATATAGTATTTATATACATAATATAAACATATATATATATAAATATATTATATAATACATAATATAAATATAAATACATATACATATTTATATATATAATATTACATATAAGAGTATATGTATGTATGATATATATATTTTTAATAATAATAAAATATACATATACATATATATATAATAGTATTTATATATATAATATATAATATGATACACCAAAACAAAATAAAATATATATATTTTATATATATTATATATATATATATATATATATATATATATATATATATATATATATATATATATATAGAGAGAGAGAGAGAGAGAGAATAAGGGAGGTGAGGTGGCACCTCGCTCTCAAAACAAGGGTGGCGGTGATGTGGCACAATCACAACCACACAAACGAGGGGAAGGGGTTAAGTGCAATTTGCCAATTATGAAATGTGTGGTTGGAATTGTGCCACGTCACCGCCACCCTTGTTTTGGAAGTGAGGTGCCATCTCACCTCCCTTATTCTCTATATATATAATAGTATAATATATAATATATAATATATAATATATATACTGTATTTATATTATATATACTGTATATACATATATATATAATAATAATATATAATAATACATATATATATATATATATATTGTCACGACCCGCACCCGGAAATTCGGGCACGAGTGCGTGGGTACGTCCAGCCTACGCCGCAGAATCGGCGGTAGTACGCTGTCTAGGTCAAATTCAGATTTACTAACTAGCTCATTCACAAATAACATAGGCAAGATAATAAATAATGAGAAATGAAACTTAAGATTGCAACTGAAATAAATGTGACAACAGATTCAAATATTTTAGTACAGGAATCAGAATGAAATCGGGGACAAACCCGATTACTAAGATAAAGAGCAAAACTAAGATAACTACTGCTAACTACTCAGCAGGAGTAGCTTCCTGTGCGGGAACTGGCTCTGCAACTGTATCACCTGCTGCCTCATAGGGGCCATAATAGGTGGGGGCAAGGTTCTCATCATCGCCTAAACAACAGATCCAGTCAGGAAAGGAGCAAAGTACATAGTGCACAACAAGATTAAACTAAATATTTTATGACAATTAAATATTGGATATCAGGTTGAGAAACAGCATTAGCAGAACATTATTATCTCAGAGTTAGCTGTAAACAGGAATATGAGAAACTGAAATAAATAAAACAGGAAATGAAACTACAATAGCCAGCAAGAAATAACCAGAAACTATATGTGTGTACTTGTGTTTGTTTTTAGAATACATAGTTGGCATGTAGGGGTTTATAAGGCTAATCCGGCCGTCATAAACGGCTATTAGATAATACAATCGAGATCCGGCTGATGGACAGTCGTGTACCAACAGCTATTAGACAATACAGGGGAAAGGGTAAACTACATGCCTTCTAGGTATTCTCCCACCCGACATGAAAAACAAGACAGGAACTACCAATATTCAAGACATGAAATTCAACATTTCTAACACTAGGTGAAAACATCAAGGGTATATGTATGGCAGGGAATTAATTATCACAATATATAAAGATTAACTTGAAGTGCAGGTACTTGCCTGTTGTTTGGATCTGATTAGTTAGGTTCTTGGGGGAAAAGTCCAGAGATGAGTCCAAAAACTGAAATAGACATTACCATTACTCTCAGAAGGTGTCAAATAGCTAAAAATGCCTGTCCTTGGGTCCAATTTGGAGACAAGGGCAAAAACGGCAGTTTCGGGCCAAAACGGGGTCCGCCGGTGGGCCCGCTTTGCACCGAAAAACGTGTCCGGGTCAACGGTCTCCAATTTCACCAAACTTAGTGTCAACAGGTCAGGAACGCTGATACGAACCCAACGGAACTTCCAGATTTGGATTCCGATGAGCCGAACACAAAATCGCCCGTCGAGCGGGGCCTGTGGGGCCCACGACACGCGATTTCGTCAACGTTCTCAGAATCGAACCAAACTTGAACCACAGGACCAGCGTATCGCTACGAGTCCGATGGCGCAAGTTTTGTCTCGATCTGATGAGTGTGCACGAAGTTAGGGTGAATTACAGAAAAATCGGATACGGGGCGATGTCCGCGGATACGCGTTGATTCCGGTGTGCACGCACACCCGAATCAGCTTCCGCGAAATCTCACACGTCCGTATCGACGGTGCGTACGTATCTGCGAAGACCGCACGCGACCAAGTCGTCCCGTTTGGCGGGACGTACTCAGTTCCGGGGGTGAAACAGGGTCTGGTTTTTCCTGTTTTTGGATCGCGGTGTGCGATCACCACAGGACGCGATGTCCCGAACAGTTTATCCGGACATCGAGAGGGTCATACAGGCTTCACAACGCAATTTGCAGAATAAAAAACGGAGCTACGAGCAAAAAGTTACGCATACCTGAACCGGGCTAAAAAATCGAGAAATCGTCGTGTCCGACTCGACACGGACACTGTGTCCCGTGTCCGTGTCCGACACAGCAAAGTAATTAGGGTTAGGTTTAGGGGTTGGGTTCGCCGGCGGCGGGGACGGTGGCTGGGCGGCCGGGCGGCTGAGGCGGAGGGCTGGGGGCACTCGGCGGAGGCGGAGGGGATTCGGGGCGGCAGGAGGCGGCCGGAGCAGCGGCGCTGGAGCTGCTGCTGCTGCTTCTTGCGGTGGCCGGCGCCGGGGACGAAGGGAGGAGGGAGGAGCAGGGGAGGCTGACGGCGGCGAGGTGGGTGGCTAGGGCGACGGCGGAGTGGCGAGGCCGGAGCGGTGGTGGCGGTGGCGGTTCGTCGAGGGGGTGGCCGGAGAAGAGAGGAGCGGGGTTTAAATAGGGAGGGGCGGCGGAGGTCGAGGCCGGGAAGGGCGGAGGGGGTTGCGGAGAAGGCGGCGCGGCCAGGGTCGTGGCGGTGGAGCGACGGCGGCGGCGCCGGAAGCGGAGCGAGGGGGAGAGAGGGAGACCGGGTCGAGGGGGCGGGCTAGCGGGTCTCGGGTCGGGTCTGGCGGATCCGACCCGACCCGCTAGGGCTGGGCCGGGCTCGGGCCCAATGGGCCGGGCCGGCCGCTGGGCTGGGTTAGGGTTAATAATAATAATAATAATAATAATAATAATAATAATAATAATAATTAATAAATCAATAAATAAATAATTAATTAAATAGTTTTTAGGCATTTAAAAATAGGTCCGAGGCCCAAAAAATTCCAAAAAAATTACCCTAAGTCCAGTTTCCCATTTTACACCCAAAAATATTATTTTTATAATATTTTAATGTTATTTATTATCAATTAAAAATCTTGTAATAATTTAAAACCCTGATTTTAATTTCAGAAAATTTTCAGAAAATTCCAGAAAATTGTTGAAAATCCTAATTTTAATATTTTTGAAAAATCAGGGGCTTACAATCTACCCAACTTATAAAAAATTTGTCCTCGAAATTTAAATTATGGCAGGGTTCTCTCTGTCCAACTCACTTGATTACAGTCTAACGGGTTTCTCTCAGGTGGACATTGTGGTTGCTACCCAACTTAGAATTCTACCCATATCCTCTAAGGCTTTACAACTAGTAAAGCTAGGTCTCAACTTAATAAATCATGGTATTGAATCATTAAGTCTGCAACACAGAACACAGCACATAGGGTCTTGTCTTAGTCATAAAGGGTTATCATCAATTCGTCCGGTCTGAGGGGTATGTCTAGCACTACAAATCAACTTATACCAACCACAGGTCTTTGTCTTTCCGAAATGAGGAAAGACGAGAATCAATAATAAAGAGTTTAAGGGTGAGGTGGTAGAACAGAGGTATAGGGATCAAGGCGTTTTTCAGGAATTCTAATGGAAATTGTCAGGCGGTTAAGGATCGAGGTTCTATTCTGGTAATGCTGAAACGATATGCTCGGACGTATTTAGGGGCAAGTAGACTAGTCGACTATACCTCAATCCACATAAGTAGTCATGCGAAGTGCGAATCAAAATGCACTAAGGTTGATCAGACCGTAGTACACTGATTCTGAGTAGACACTTGTATTAGTGGGGTTGATCAGGCCTCAATAAAACATGTGTCATGAACAAGCCCGATAAAGGGTAAGCTTGCAAAACTAGGCTATAAAATAGCAGCATAAGTCAAGTTCAGCAAAATTAAGTGCGCTAGATGATGATGAAAAGGAGGTGCAAATTATTGAAGTTCACAAAATAACACAAAATAAGCACAATAGCAAAATCCTCTAAAACAGTTATCAAATTTAAAAGCATACCAGGTATTTAGCAAGTTCAAAATTACTAGGTTGGGGCTGAGGTCACGAACCAATAGGCACGAAAACAATACTAGAAAAGATATCTACGAATCACTTACGCGCATTAACTGCTTCCAGAGTTTGCGCGTTCTCCACGGTCATTACGTAAGCCTGTCCACGTCCTTGAGCAGCGGGACAGTCCCTCACTTGATGTGCTGCTGAGCCACAAAGTAGACAAACACCTAGCCTCTTTCTGCAAACTTGCCAAGTATGGCCTGGTCTATGACAATAGTTACAAGCAGCAGCTTGTTGGTTCTGCCCCTGGGCCTGGTGTTGGGGTGCTGGAGCTCGAGGGAGAGGACGCTGAGCTTGTTGTGGGGCCCTCTGCTGTTGTTGTTGAAAAGGGCGTTTGTTGGGTCCCGCATTTTCGGTATCTCTTTCTCGCTTTAGCTTATGCCCCATGTCTCTCTCAACGCCTTGTGCCACGCTCAAGATTTCCTCGTAGGTGCGAGCTCGGCTGGTGGTGACAGCAAGGCGAATATCCGGAGATAGCCCCTTCTTGAATCTACGGGCTCTGTCCTCCGGGGTACGAACCATGTACTCTGCAAAGTGGCTCAACCTGCTAAATTCAGCAGTGTACTCATCAACAGATAGGTTACCTTGTTCCAGTCTCTCGAATTGGCTTTCGAGAGCTTCCCGAGCCACTTCGGGGTAGAATTTTTCCTTGAACAGTCTCTTGAAGTCCTCCCAGGTGAGGTCAGGAGCAGATAGTTGAGGTTCGTCTCTAAACCAGGTCCGAGCTATATCGAACAGTTACAGGCTTGCAGACTCCACTTTAAGATCATCAGGAACACGAGCAGTCTTCAGGAGTCTCTCGACGTTCTCTATCCACTCATCGGCATAGAGAATGCCCTCAGTTCCGTAGAATTCCAAGGGTCTGAGGTTTTTGAAGTCTTTGGCACTCCCTGGCCTCTTGAGTGGCGACTCCTGGGACTTAATAGCTTCTGAGAGGCTGGTCCGCAGAAGTGCAGTCTGTTCTTTCTGGGATTCCACTAGTCCCTGGAATACTCCGAGTAGTTGTGCCCCATCCAGAGTAACTGTCGGAACAGATGGAGGCGGCGGGAGTGCAAGAGTTTCGGGCACATTCTGTTCAGCTGGTTCTGATGTGCCTCCTACTGTGTTCCTTGTCTGGACCATTCTGAAAGATGAAGGGATAGGGAGTTCAGAATAGATTACTTGGAAATCAAGGGCGATAGGAAAAATTGATCAGAAGTGATATTAAGAATTGAAATCAGGACCCTATACTGTGAATGAGCTTTTCCTAGAATCCTCAATCTTATTGCAGGCCTGTTCGGTCCCTAAGTTGAAACCGAACAATTTAGTCGTTTGACCTGCATGGGCCACCACAAAAACGTGTCACGACCCGCACCCGGAAATTCGGGCACGAGTGCGTGGGTACGTCCAGCCTACGCCGCAGAATCGGCGGTAGTACGCTGTCTAGGTCAAATTCAGATTTACTAACTAGCTCATTCACAAATAACATAGGCAAGATAATAAATAATGAGAAATGAAACTTAAGATTGCAACTGAAATAAATGTGACAACAGATTCAAATATTTTAGTACAGAAATCAGAATGAAATCGGGGACAAACCCGATTACTAAGATAAAGAGCAAAACTAAGATAACTACTGCTAACTACTCAGCAGGAGTAGCTTCCTGTGCGGGAACTGGCTCTGCAACTGTATCACCTGCTGCCTCATAGGGGCCATAATAGGTGGGGGCAAGGTTCTCATCATCGCCTAAACAACAGATCCAGTCAGGAAAGGAGCAAAGTACACAGTGCACAACAAGATTAAACTAAATATTTTATGACAATTAAATATTGGATATCAGGTTGAGAAACAGCATTAGCAGAACATTATTATCTCAGAGTTAGCTGTAAACAAGAATATGAGAAACTGAAATAAATGAAACAGGAAATGAAACTACAATAGCCAGCAAGAAATAACCAGAAACTATATGTGTGTACTTGTGTTTGTTTTTAGAATACATAGTTGGCATGTAGGGGTTTATAAGGCTAATCCGGCCATCATAAACGGCTATTAGACAATACAATCGAGATCCGGCTGATGGACAGTCGTGTACCAACAGCTATTAGACAATACAGGGGAAAGGGTAAACTACATGCCTTCTAGGTATTCTCCCACCCGACATGAAAAACAAGACAGGAACTACCAATATTCAAGACATGAAATTCAACATTTCTAACACTAGGTGAATACATCAAGGGTACATGTATGGCAGGGAATTAATTATCACAATATATAAAGATTAACTTGAAGTGCAGGTACTTGCCTGTTGTTTGGATCTGATTAGTTAGGTTCTTGGGGGAAAAGTCCAGAGATGAGTCCAAAAGCTGAAATAGACATTACCATTACTCTCAGAAGGTGTCAAATAGCTAGAAACGCCTATCCTTGGGTCCAATTTGGAGACAAGGACAAAAACGGCAGTTTCGGGCCAAAACGGGGTCCGCCGGTGGGCCCGCTTTGCACCGAAAAACGTATCCGGGTCAACGGTCTCCAATTTCACCAAACTTAGTGTCAACAGGTCAGGAACGCTGATACGAACCCAACGGAACTTCCAGATTTGGATTCCGATGAGCCGAACACAAAATCGCCCGTCGAGCGGGGCCTGTGGGGCCCACGACACGCGATTTCGTCAACGTTCTCAGAATCGAACCAAACTTGACCCACAGGACCAGCGTATCGCTACGAGTCCGATGGCTCAAGTTTTGTCTCGATCTGACGAGTGTGCACGAAGTTAGGGTGAATTGCAGAAAAGCCGGATACGGGGCGATGTCCGCGGATACGCGTTGATTCCGGTGTGCACGCACACCCGAATCAGCTTCCGCGAAATCTCACACGTCCGTATCGACGGTGCGTACGTATCTGCGAAGACCGCACGCGACCAAGTTGTCCCGTTTGGCGGGGCATACTCAGTTCCGGGGGTAAAACAGGGTCTGGTTTTTCCTGTTTTTGGATCGCGGTGTGCGATCACCACAGGACGCGATATCCCGAACAGTTTGTCCGGACATCGAGAGGGTCATACAGGCTTCACAACGCAATTTGCGGAATCAAAAACGGAGCTACGAGCAAAAAGTTACGCATACCTGAACCGGGCTGAAAAATCGAGAAATCGTCGTGTCCGACTCGACACGGACACTGTGTCCCGTGTCCGTGTCCGACACAGCAAAGTAATTAGGGTTAGGTTTAGGGGTTGGGTTCGCCGGCGGCGGGGACGGTGGCTGGGCGGCCGGGCGGCTGAGGCGGAGGGCTGGGGGCACTCGGCGGAGGCGGAGGGGATTCGGGGCGGCAGGAGGCGGCCGGAGCAGCGGCGCTGGAGCTGCTGCTGCTGCTTCTTGCGGTGGCCGGCGCCGGGGACGAAGGGAGGAGGGAGGAGCAGGGGAGGCTGACGGCGGCGAGGTGGGTGGCTAGGGCGACGGCGGAGTGGCGAGGCCGGAGCGGTGGTGGCGGTGGCGGTTCGTCGAGGGGGTGGCCGGAGAAGAGAGGAGCGGGGTTTAAATAGGGAGGGGCGGCGGAGGTCGAGGCCGGGAAGGGCGGAGGGGGTTGCGGAGAAGGCGGCGCGGCCAGGGTCGTGACGGTGGAGCGACGGCGGCGGCGCCGGAAGCGGAGCGAGGGGGAGAGAGGGAGACCGGGTCGAGGGGGCGGGCTAGCGGGTCTCGGGTCGGGTCTGGCGGATCCGACCCGACCCGCTAGGGATGGGCCGGGCTCGGGCCCAATGGGCCGGGCCGGCCGCTGGGCTGGGTTAGGGTTAATAATAATAATAATAATAATAATAATAATAATAATAATAATAATAATAATAATAATTAATAAATCAATAAATAAATAATTAATTAAATAGTTTTTAGGCATTTAAAAATAGGTCCGAGGCCCAAAAAATTCCAGAAAAATTACCCTAAGTCCAGTTTCCCATTTTACACCCAAAAATATTATTTTTATAATATTTTAATGTTATTTATTATCAATTAAAAATCTTGTAATAATTTAAAACCCTGATTTTAATTTCAGAAAATTTCCAGAAAATTCCAGAAAATTGTTGAAAATCCTAATTTTAATATTTTTGAAAAATCAGGGGCTTACATATATAAATATACATATATATATATATATATATATATATATATATATATATATATATATATATATATATATATATATATATATATTATATAATAATAATAATACATATAATATATTAGTATATATATATATATAATAGTATAATATATAATATATATATATATAATAGTATAATATATAATATATATACTGTATTTATACTAAATACATAAAATATACATATATATATATTATATATATATATATATATATACACATGTATATATACGTATATACATACGTATAGAGGGGGTGTGGGGTACCTGACGTGTCGGGGGGGGGGAGATCCGGCGGCGGTGTCAGCCGCAGCAGTAGCAGATTCAGCAGCAGTAGCAGCTGCAGCGGCGGCGGAGCCGGCGGTGCAGGGTGGCAGGCCGGCGGAGGAGGTGGTGGCGAAGGTGGTAGTGGTGGTGGCGGAGGTATGTGGTGGCGGTGGTGGTGTTTAGGTAGGTCGGGGGGGGGGGGGACTGGCCGTGTTGTGGTCGGGAAGGGTCTGGGGCACTGTGGGCGGTGGTGGCGATGGTTGCGGCGGCGGTGGGGGGGGCGGTAGTGGTCCGATGGAGGAGGCGAAGGTGATGGTGGTAGTGGTGGTGGTGGTGGTGGTCTGAGGTGGCGGGGGGTGGTGGTTTAGGGGAGCTCGGGTGTGCGGGGGGGGGGGTGATGGTGTAGATGAGGGTGATGGTGCTGCGGGGGCTGCCGGCGGCGGGTGGCGGCGGCTAGGGCGGTGGCGGCTAGGGCGGTGGCGCGGTGGCCGAGGAGAAGCCGAGGGAGGGGCGAGGCGGTGATGAAGTGGCCGGAGGTGGGCGAAGGCTGAGGGAGGAGAGTGAGGGTTCGGTTTGAGAGGGGGGGGTTTATAGGATTTTAAGGGTTAGGGTTTAGGGATATTTAGGTCTTTTTAGGTATTCAAAATATCTAGATATTTATTTAGATATTTTAGGGTTCCTAAATGCATTGAATCTAGGCTTACTTTGGAATGAACGGTGGAGGATCACCCTCCAATCGGAGGTGGACACCTCGCACAGTACATTTTGCAGATAAAACTCTACAGTTTCACAAATTGCACATGAGCCCTATTAAATTGGAAAATTGCTCAATTACGAAATTGTTTGAGAAAAACTCCCTCATTCCTGAGGGCGATGTAATGCACAGAAATGAGGGGGGGTGTTCAGTGAGGGTCTTGAAGGTGTGGGGGTGAGTCTGGGTAGGGCTGGGCCTAGTTTTGGGCGATACGGGTCACCGTATTAATTAATCAGAAATTAATACGCATGGTGTTTTCTAATTATTTAAAAATATGCAGGGCTAGAATTTAGTGCAGTGTAAGTATACTAGACGTAGTATACTCAAAGTAGGATAATAACGTAATTTAGTTTGGACAAAACAGGTTCATCTTGGGCCTCTAATTTCGATTGGAACGGACAAGGGTACAGGCTTGGAATTTAATTGAAAATTAATACGGACGTTTGTAATGATATTTGTGCGACTAAAACGAGACTCATGCCAGCGTATTTGTGAGTTTCACAAAGTTCATAATAGTAGACTGGCATGTCTAGGAGAGGTATGCGAACTTTGTTTGGGGGTAACAGTCAGTGTAATGCTCTAAATATTGATATGATGGTCAGGTGCACTAAGCAATATAAGATATTGCTTAATAATTTAAAATGCTGTAATAAATTCCTAATTTGCTAAAAATAATCATAATTTCTGAAATCTGGTCAAGAGGGTTTACAGGCTAGCCCATTGAAAATTTACAAAAAATTACAAGTTTGCCATCCTAAAAGTTACTTGGGGCTGGCCCAAATTTTTATCATTGATAACTACAAGTTTGCCACTCCCAAACTCGGGACTGTTATAATCAGGACCGTCAAAATTTTGACAGTCCTACCACTTGGAAGGACCGTCAAAATTTTGACAGTCCTACCAATTGTTAGGACTGTCATAATTTTGACAGTCCCACAAGCTATGTGGACTGTCAAAATTTTGACAGTCCTAATTTTAACCCACTGAAAATTTTATATAAAACTAGGACTGTCAGGATTTTGACAGTCCCACAAACAATGAGGACTGTCAAAATTTTGACATTCCACATTTTAATTGTCAGGATTTTTTTTATTTTTTTTCTATTTAGTTAGTTTTGGATTTTGATTTTTTTTATTTAGTTTAACATCCAAAATAAATTATGTTATCATTGAACCCAAAAAAAAAATCTACCGTACGAATATTACGTCTGCCGTCGATTAGACTTCGAACGGCCATAACTATTTGTTTTCAAATCGTTTTTCGTCACACAATAGGTCGATTTGTATGTTTTCGACGAGAGTAACACAATTCGTGTAGAGAGAATTTCATCCGAAGTAAGGCGTACATATTACAGGCAAAAATATAAAATATAAAACTTTAAAGTATCATAACTTTTGACTGGGAGATCGAAACAAGGTCCAGTTTGTGCCAAAATGACCGTATGGAAAAGTACTTCGGGATAAATAGTTTCACCGTTTGACGGACTTTCCAAATTTTTAGAATGCAAAAAAAATGATATTTCGACCTCCAAATTTTACTTTTGGTAGTTTTTTTTTTACAAAATATTTAATGTACCAATAATAAATTTACTATTTTAAATAACAGAATACTTTAACCAATTTTAAGGATAGAAATTTGGGATATTTTGAAATTTTGATACATATCGATAACTGAGTTAATTTATTTTAATTTTTTGTTAATTTTGAAATTTCGATACAGTAAATTTACTGTTAATTTATTTTAATTTTATTTCGTTAAAATATATTTTCTTAAATAAAACATAAAATTAACGAAATAAATTGCCCCCCCACCAATTAACAAAATAAATTAACAGAAAAAAATTTTAGGACTGTCAAAATTTTGACAGTCCTACCAATTGGAAGGACTGTCAAAATTTTGACAGTACTTTTGACAGTCCTAAAAATATATTTGTCAAAATTTTGACAGTCCTTCCAATTGGTAGGACTGTCAAAATTTTAACAGTCCTAAAAATCAACATATATGTCAAATTTTGACAGTTCTTCTATTTTTTTCTTTTTCTTTTTTGGTTTCCTGCGTGCTGTTATTTTTCTTTGTCATTGTGTTATTATTCATGTCTTTCGACGGCGGAGTGAAGGACCTGGTGGTAGCGACGGAGGAAGGAGGGAAGGGAGGAGCGCCGGACGGGTGTCGAGGTAGTCGAGCACCGAAAGGGGGTACGAGACGGAGGAACGGGAGAGGAAGGAGGCGGCGGGAGGCGGGGGAGGAGACAGAGGCGGCGGTGGAGGATGGGGGAGGAGGCGGAGGAGGAGGGCTCCGACAATAAAGGGAGGAGGGAGGAGAACTCCGGTGAAGATTAGGGAGGTTTGGGCTAGTATGAGTAAACAAATAGACTAGTGTGAGTAAACTTTGTTCATTAATGGGCTACCCCCAATTCTGGGCTAGCCCTGAGTAAACTTTTTAGTGCCCTTATAAATTCCCTAATAGAATCTGCCATAAAAAAAACTTTCTCCACGAATTATAGAGAGAGAGAGAAAGTAGAGAGAGAGAGCAGAGATGAGAGAGGAAGTGAAGAGCTCGGGGACCGTCGATCCGTTCACACTCGGCAGATCCTCTTCTCCTCCGCCGACTCCCGCCGCCAGGTGACGATTCCTCTTTCTCGTGATCTTTTGCTGATCATTTTGAGCTTATTTTCCCTAATTTGACCTAGGAATCTTCAAATTGCGTAGAGGGGACTGAAAAATCGCTAAAGTTTGGATTTTTAGGCTTAAGGTTTAGATGGCGGCAACGGTGGACGCGTTTTACGTCGATTTGGGGGTGTTTTAACCCGGTCAACCCGGTTGATGTTGATGTAGGTGGCTCGAAAATGAGTTTTAATTGATTGATTTCTGGTGGATTTTGATGTTAGTTTGATCTTTTGGTTGTCATTTTGATTCGATATGGGCGGTTGGTGGATTGGAATTTTTAAGGAAATAATTAGAGCATTTTTACGTGAGTTTTTCTATGTTTGTCATACTTTGTTGCACGGACACGAGTATGACACGGCCACGGTATTGATTTTGGTATTTCCTAATGTGCTTGGAGTGTCCTTGTTGTGTCCGATATGTGTCTTGTGCGACACATACAAGACACCGGTTTTCATAGTGTCCATGCTTCCTATTTGGTCATTAAGCAGAATATTGCGAGATTCTTTGTTGGTTTTTAAAGATGCTGGTTAGTGTTTCGACTTTGGAGTAACCATTTGATGTTTTTGGGAATTCCAATGCCATTATGGGGCTAAAACTAACATAAGTATGCTAAAAATATTCAAGTTTTACCAAGGAAAATAAGTGTTGGGATGAGTAGTTGATTAGCACGGGCATGATTTCTTGCTTAACAAATAGATTGTGGCATTGTGCTCATTTTTACTTATAAAGAAGTATTTTAAACTTCAGCTATATGCATCTTGTGGTTTAGATTTAAGTCATCTTAGTGAGTATTGCCATCTTAGGTGCACGAAGATCATTGCAGAGTGTGTGCTATGGCGGTGGCATCACAAAGCAAGGAGCAAAGAAAGAAACCAAATATCAAATACATGGTTTTTTGCGGCTTTGACAAAAATTCAGAAAGTTCCAGACATTGTTCGGGAATATTCCAACCAGTATTGTGCCTATTTTGGAATTTTTCGAGAAGTTTTGTCCAAATTAGGAAAATTTCCACCGATTTCCAAAAGTTCGGGATTTTCAGACAATCTCAACCATGTTTGTTCAATTTCCCCTAATTTTGGGCCAACACCAACCCAAACTTGCTGCTATTTAGCTTAATACAAATAGTATCCTGCATTTTGGTTTCAGTTTGACCAAAATCTGATATGCTTCACTAGGGCTGTCAACGGGTTCGGTTTGGATTTATGTAAAATCCGAACCAGATGAATGGTTTCGGGTTTCCAATATGTGAATCCGAACCCGACCTGATTTACATTCAGGTTCTCTTTTCAGAATCAGAACCCGATTGTGTATGTGAATGTATATATGAATATTTTTTTAAAAGAATGTTGTTGTCCAAGATCGAACCAAAGACCTGAACCAAAAGCTCAGCATTTAACAATGGGCTATGCAATGCTTTATGTATACAGAAAAACTATAGGCTTTTTAACTGCATCCGAACTATAACCGATTTTTTTCTGGTAATAGATTTTGTAGCTGAACCCAACCCGAAATGTAATCAGAAGTAGTTTTTTTTACCTCTAATCCCGAATTATTAGCCAAAATTAGGGTCGGGTTATCGGTACCATTGACAGCCCTATGCTTCACCTAGTATGAATCAAAATCAACCAATTTCTTAAGGCTTGGTTTGAAGTTAAACAACTGTTATGGTGTCTCTTATGCAATGATCAAACATGAATTTATGTATGATTACTCGAACTGGATAAACATTTGAATTGTACAGTACTACAAAATATTATTGACATAGCAGCGAGTTACTCTTGTAGTCATTATTAGTTTGAATACTACAAAGTAGTTAAAAAATGAAGGAGGGGGGGGGGGGGGGGGGGGGGTTGCCAGACCATTTATAAATTTTACGTCCTGTAGAATCTTCCATATTAATAATTGTTATTAGTTGGATTCTATCCACTATACTATCCAAAGATGCACATGTAGCGTATGTTTACACGATTACATCCATTTTACCAGTGTTTGAACCAAGATATGGAAGAACACATTTGACGAGAATATTATCATCACATCTGGTAGGGTCCGGGAAAATGATCCACCGAAATTCTTAAGCAGGACACGGAGACATGCAAAGTCAAATTCTAATTATTCTTACTATTGGGCCTTATCTACATATGACCAAAGATGATGCAAAGTTCGGCCACCTGAATAACACTGAAAGAATTTGGTTGAGAACAAACTTTGTTGCAGTTGCAGTTGTAGTTGTAGTTGTAGTGCTAAGCAATTTTGGACTAAGACTTTTGCTGTAAAGATACTAAAGCCCCTTCATTTTGGGATATGATGAAGGGATTATACCATTCGAACTTACAGATCCTAAGACTT
This sequence comes from Iris macrosiphon, assembly GCA_036927795.1. NCBI lineage: Eukaryota > Viridiplantae > Streptophyta > Magnoliopsida > Asparagales > Iridaceae > Iris > Iris macrosiphon. The sequence continues at coordinate 51,712,739 of JAYESA010000015.1, forward strand.
TCCAAAAACTAGTCGTTCGATAAGTGTTTCTGATATGATGCCAAATGGATCTTGTTCTATCATTGATTAGAGAACTTTGTATGAAATATGAATCTGATTATGAGAAGAAAAGAGTCTTTGGCATGCACGACATAGAGGATTTGTTCAATTGTACAGTTTGAACTCCTAAGAGTGCATGTTACAAGGATGTGAACTTGGAAGCTTTCATAGCTGAAAGTTGTTGAATCTTATGTTTAAATTAGTGTAAGCATGATTGTTTTTGAAAGATCTCTATTCCCTATCTAGGATGCTCTAAAGTCCCAACTGCTGTTATTAATTATCATCCATACTGACTGTTTTTCTTACTCTTAAGTTTGAATATTTTATTATTCATGCTAGCACTTCCACAAAAACCTATAATCCAACGTCGACTGGTATATTCTTTTAAGAATCAACCAACCAGCTTCATAACGTAACTGCTTAATAACACTCGCAGGAAATTTAATTATTGTTAAGTAAGCAAAAGTTGCTCAGCTGTTAGTAGGTTTTCCTTCAATAGATCACATAACTTTCTAACCTTGTGCCTTCAACCAATAATTCCAAGCAACTAACCCTCCATATTCAGTAAGAATGACGATGAACATGTAAGATCAAATCAGAGTTAAACCATAAGCGATATATTGGCTGTTTGAAGGATAATATTGGTTTCCAACTCTTATCAGAAAGATTCAGTCCATTTCGTCCCACAACTTGCTGAAACATACCGAATTTGACTAGAACTTCATGAAATTAACACTAAGTTGCGGAAAAGTGGATGGAATTTAATGATTTTTTTTCAAAATAAGTGCAATGGTTTACCAATTCCTTATGGGGGAATGAACTGGCCTGAAACTGGATTAAACTTCCAAACACAAAGCTAGTATTGGTCATAAATTCTGAAATTCTGACAAAGATGAAAGAAATATGTAGGGTTTTTTAATTTCTTTGTTAATAAACAGCAACAAAGCTTCTATCCTAATTTTTGGGGTTGGCTATTTGAATCCTTTTCTTCCATTCAGCTTTGGTGAAAGTCTGTTGGAACATTAACAAAAACAAAAACAAAAACCTGAATCTGTTCTAACATTTGCATGTTCTGAAGTCTGTCGTAACAGTAAAAAAAAACACACACACAGCCTTTGTACAACCTCAATCCAAGTTTGATTAGGCCTACTTGACTAATATATTCTCACTTGTCCTAAATATACATGGCAAGTGCCATAAGATTATGCTATTATAATGTCATAATCTCATAGCAAGTATGTGATTACTCACTTAAATCAACATAAAAGTACATGACAAGTTTTATGAAGGTATGTTAAATTTTTAACCTTTCATTTCTTATGTTTTTATGAATTTTTGTTTTAATTTTAAAACCTTTCCGTATGTGCTAAATTCAGTACTATAATACCATTATCTGTTTGTGTTGAGGATGTGGAAAATGCTATACCAATACTCATAGAAAGGTGCCGGTACCTATATACATTATACGGATACTGCATTTTGAACATCCGTTTTAATGTTGATTTTAGTCCATAAGATTTCTATTGACAGACTGCAGCAGCGCTCGAGACTTTTACCCCAAAATGCAGTCTTCTAGTAATAAAGAGAAACTTTAGCTCAGCAAGGTCACAAGCATAAAAACGAATTCTGCAACCAAATGTCAACCTAGCTGCAATTTCCCATCTGGCCGTATCATCTTCCATAGCTGATGGAGACTTCAAATCATTTTGTTGATATATTTCCAATTGCTAAAATAAAGGACTGTTAAATAGATACAAACAAGACTCATTGATTATTATAATCTCATTATTAAGTTCTAGGTTGGCTATGAAACATTGATAAGATCAATAGCATGATTCAAGTGATACTATATGTTACTATGGAGTGTTATTTCTATTAGGTTGGGTATAGTATCTTTTCATTTGACTTTTTTTTTTGTTTATGAAAAACTCTTTTGATTTGACTTAAAACATAACTTCGTGACTATTTACAAATTTGACTTAGGTGGGGAGTAGATTACTCTTATATATGTTGTTACTAAGAAGTTCACCTGGTGCTTGAGCGGCTTATCCTGTTATGCTAAGTCTTGTTCTTTGGTGCCAATTCTCATTGTTTGCACTTTGTTTGTAAACAATCTGTTGTATGTAAACTTCTTTATTATTATAGACTTGTAGCATTTTGTGGGTAATATTATTGCAGACCAAGAATAATAAAGCTGGTAATACATCCCTGTTATGATAACTTTCAGTTCTAATACAACTCTTTGCTAAGATTATATTTGTTACATTATTTTTTCCTTGGAACCTTCTTCTTAGACTAAAGACTCTGATGCTTATATATCAGTTCTGTTGCGGCGTCATCGCCCGCCGTGCCACCAAATGTTGGTAGCATAGATTGGTTTGGTAGTGCACAGGGGTCAAAAGCTGGTTCACGATCTGCTATTGGTCCACAACCCCCACGACCATCTTTGAGCCGGACAGCTGGTGGTTCTAACCGGGGTTCATCACAACCTTCATGTAGACCATGGGAACGAGGGGATTTACTTCGCCGTCTTGGAACATTTAAGCCTTTAAATTGGTCGGGGAAACTAAAGGTATCTAGATCTCTAGCTCATTGAGTCTATTGTTCCAGTTTGATTTAATTTCATATCATCTGAGGTGTGGTTTCATCTTAATCCTCACTTCTTGCTTTAATGTTTACATAAGCAGAAGGCTGACATATATCTCAGTGCTTTATTAGTTAGGCTTATCATTTATTAAATAAGACTCTATAAGGTTTTCATTGAACCATAACTCTTTATCTTTTTACTGCATTCAAAGTCTGTTGATATTTTTCATGGGTTGTTAGACCAGTTTATCAGTTTTGGCATCAGATCAACAAGATGTTAAGTGCTTGTACAGACCAATTATTTTAAGGGGCATAGTCTTTTTCAGATACAGCTACATGCATGGATGCATTGATAGTGCCGAATCTGAGCATGCTACACCAACATGTGCTATCAGAAACATCTTTGTGTTTGTTAATCCTCGAAGTGACTTCGAATTATGATTGATTTTTGACCTAAAAAGGGTTAAGGACTATCAAAGCCTCTCTTGTTACCCAAATATTATGTATCCTGTTGAGCATTTTTGGTAGCTAGGTTACAGTGGAGGACTGTTTCATGCATGTATTCGTATCCAACACATATCTGACACGATATTTTCTGTCGCTCATGTCAGATATTGATCACTCGTATCTAGGAAGATATTATGTATAATGCGATGCACAATTTTGGTAGCTAGGTTACATGATATTCCTCTAGAGGACAATATATCTCCCTGTTTCCCTATGTAAAACGGATCAAACACAATACTTCCTTGGAACCAAAACATGTTTGAGAATGATTTAACATGTCCGTATCTGTCCCGAGCATAATTAAGACTCTCAGAACATTTCCTCGTAGGATCCTTTCAAAACTTTTTAAAACCTAGTTACATCCAAAACATCTATAAATATAGATGTTATTCAGATCTTATGTACATATGTATATTGATATGCTATCATGTGTGTATAAAACTGTATCCATGTCATACCAGTATCCTAAATTTTCTAAAATATGTTTCAAATCCATGTTGTCCGTATCCAAATTGTCTTTGCATCTATGCAACCTAGGTTAGTATACACCCTCCTCTTATTGAACCATTATACACTTTCATTTTTCTCACAAAATATGAAGTGCACCAGTGAGAGTCCTGATGTTTTTCTATTCTTCGTCTGTCCCACCTGTGTGTTCCGCTGTATTGTTCTTTAAAAGAATATTCCTCTTCCTCCCCAGCATGCTTTACATGTCAGCCTGTTGCAATACTTTGGAACGATATTAATAATCATAAAGATGCATGAGGATATGTACTTAGCCAGATAACAAAGTTCCAAAACTCAGGTTTGTTGAATTCTGCAAGATTTCAATCGTGACTGTTTCCCGAGAATCAAATTTGCAGGTTAAAATTTTCCTTTACAATCAAAAGCTCACTAGAGAAGCAGTATGGACTAAATTAAATAACTTCAAAACATTACTAATTCAGCTGCTAATTGTAACATCCCTATCCAGGATAGGTTACACTGAAAGGACACGGACATGAATGTGTACACGATATAGATTCAGAACGCAACAATTTATATAGTATGCATGTATTGTAAACCAAATCTAGAAGACAATGTAAAATAAGTATTGCATTGTCTTGTCCAATTTGTGTTAGGCTTGGTACTGCCTATTCCATCCAACTGTTGTCCACCCATGCCTTTGAAACTTGAACTTGGGCTCACCATGTCTGATTCGACCTAGCGTCAGTATTCTATTTGAACAACTAAATAACAAACATTTGAATTCTTGACTATAGCTACTAGATGAACATGCAAATTTTAGAAGGTTAGTATTTGTTCGTCTGTAGAAAGTTTTTTTTCTCCTCCATTGTTGTTGTTTTATACAAATTCAGATGGTAGTTGACAGAGACATTATTATTATTGGGTGTCAATACTTGGTGTGAATCCCACATACCTAAAAGCTTGATACATGAGTATCTATTGCACGAATACGACATGAACATGATACAAACATATCAAACAAGGACACATCATCAATTTGTGTTTGACATGGACACTACACTGATTTAAGGAGCATTCGTGCTTCCTAGGTGTGTATACTGCGATCTTTTCTTTTACATGTATTATTCCCTGGGTAGTAAGTGAAATTTGTTATTCAGTCATGGATTCTCTTGTAGATTTGTTAGCATTAAGTTCCTTGAACATTTCAAAAATTGGTAAGGCCCCCTTCACTTTCAACTCTGGATTTGTATACAACAACAACAACAATGGAGGTGAAAAAACTGCGAGAATTCTAAGAAGAGAAATAAAGAGAAACAACAATAAACCATAAAGAGGGTTTAGACCATCATATAAGTGTATAGAGACTTGACAATGACAGAGGGATATAAGAGAGCACGTGGAATGAATAATATAAGAGAAGCAACAACTAACTCTTAATACTTATAAGTTTAAAAAAAATTGAATTAAGAAACTCTAGTTTATTTGGATTGTCTCCTTTATACTATAGTAAAAACTGTAGCTCTTGTCTAAATGTAAAGAAAAAGGTGTCCCTGTGCCACAAGGTTCCCACTATTGGAGGGTCTGAGAGTGTTTTGTCCATCAGTGGAGTTGTACCATGTCAGACGCATATCGCATACTCAAGTTTTTGTCCAAAAACGTAGTAAATATATAAAAGAAACTAGCCATCTATATCATGTTTGGTGACTTTGGTTCATCCAGGACTTGAAAAGAACAACTAAATGTGTCACAAGAATATGAGCAAGCCTATCATGATGTAATTGATTCTGACGCTTGATTCCTGGATGGAGTGCTTTCTTATCTTGCTTGAACCTGTCTCAATAGCCACTGCACAGCCATTATTTATTCACATATGCATAGTTCATATACATGTGTACACATCTCCTCCTACTTTCTGGAACCTCTTTCCTGTGCATAAAAGAAATCTACGCATATGCTGTCCTTGTTTATTAATTATTTAACCAAACCTGCAGGGTGCCAGTTCATTGTCTTGTGCCAGAAGAGGTTGGGTGAACATTGATGCTGATAAAATTGAATGTGAGGCTTGTGGTGCACAACTCACATTTACTGCTTTGGCATCTTCTATACAGGATGAAGGTATGATTCTATGATATCGCTATATAACCACTTCAATGCTTTAAGAAATGTTTTGGTTTAGGTGTATAATCATCTTTGCTAGATGTAGTTAGTTTCATGTGCCAGGGGTGGTACAATTGTGTACTTTCAAGTCATAATTGATAACAGTAACTGTTTGATCTCTGCATCATTGCTTTTTATGGGCTAGTTTGTACATTTAGTGCTTCTGTCAGAATTCTATTACATCTTGTAACTTGTAAGATGTATATGGTAGCAGCATTTACTTGCTCCTACCTCGTCAATCATTCCTATGAATTCAAATTCTGCCATCTTTCCAAATTATCTTCTTTTTTAATCTGTAGTTGATAGTGCTGGAGAAGCCTTTGCAGAACAGCTTGATGCAGCCCATAAAGTGGCTTGTCCTTGGAAAGGAAATTGCTGCGCTGACAGTTTGGTGCAGTTCCCTCCAACTCCTCCATCGGCACTTATTGGGGGATACAAGGACCGGTGTGATGGACTTCTGCAATTTCTCTCTCTTCCTTTGGTAGCTTCCTCTGCTATTGAAACTATGAAACTCTCAAGGAGCACACAGATTGATCGATTTCTGTCACAATCACATGCATTTTCTTCTGGTGGTTTGGGCTTTAAAGCAGAGAGCATGCCAGTATTGGAATATTCTAGAGAAGATGCATTTTGTAGTCATTCCAATGTATGCGTATAGAACTCTTCCCAGCGCTTGGCAGACAGTCTAATCTTTACTTATTACACATTTATTTTTTCAGCTTCTTAGTTCCATTGCTTTTCTATTTGCATTTATTTCTATTTCCACTAAATAATTTCAAGCAGGCCCAGAAACTTATTAGCCTGTGTGGATGGGAACCTAGATGGCTTCCGAATGTGCAAGACTTTGAAGAACATTCAGCTCAGTCCACCCGAAATGCATGCTCGTTTGGCCCAAAGAAAGACGAGGTTCATCATTCTCGCTTTCTTGAGCCGAGCAAGAATGCATTTTCTGCCCAAGCAATGAAGGACAGTGGAGTGAAGAGAAAGTCTGTTCAAGAATCAAGGAGCAATATGAGATCGCCTTTATTAGATTGCAGCTTGTGTGGAGCTACTGTGAGAATCTGGGATTTTCTCACAGTCCCACGTCCTGCCCGATTTGGCCTTGACATTGTTGGTAATCTAGATGCTAGCAAAAAGTTGGTTCTGACACGAGGAGCTAGTTCAGCCAGTGGAATCAATGATTGGGTAGTTGAGAAAGAACATATGGAGGGCCGTTACGAAGCAGCAACTAATGATGAGGGGAAATCACTTCCAAATGCTGGTGAGGATTTGAATCTTTCAATTGCTGGAGGATTACCATCTACTCTTTCTGCCATACCTGTAGTGTCCGAACATTTAAATGATGGTGGTATGGGCAGAGATCTCATAATTGGCCAGCCTTCTGGAAGTGAAGTTGGTGATCGTGCAGCTTCATACGAATCTCGGGGTCCAAGCACTAGGAAGCGCAGCCTGGAGGAAGGTGGAAGCACAGTTGACAGACCACAAGACAGGTTTCAGCGGGCTGACAGCATCGAAGGAACTGTTATTGATCGGGATGTTGATGAGGTAAATGATGATTCCCAGGATTCAGATGGTCCCTCTAAGCGAGCTCGGGGACTAGATATCTTCGATACATCCCAAAGGGTAGATTCTTCAGGGGCTGGTCCTAGTCGTAGTCTATGCTTTGAGATTGATATTGATGTGAACGGAATTGATCCTTTTAAAGAAGGAAGTAACATTGCCGTTGGCCATCCATCTACTAGAGATTCCGCCCGAGCATCATCTGTTATTGCAATGGATACGGTTTACCATAGTGCTGCTGAGGATTCTATGGAAAGTGTTGAAAACTATCCTGGGGATGTTCAAGATGTTCATTTACCCTCTTCAAGCAATCATAGGAACATTGACATGAATGATGCATTTGAACCTAATGTTAGCAATCAGGCCCAGCAGAGCACCTGCTTACAACCTGCAGCTGGAAGTGTTGCCCGAGGACCGGGAGGCAGCAGCACTAATGAAGGGGAAGAAATTTTGAATGCTGAAACCGTCACTGCTTATGCTAGAGATAGGCTTAGTTTAGGTATTAGTGGGGGGAGCGTTGGTATGGTTGCTAGTCATGAAGCAGAAATTCATGGGGTTGATTTATCTGTACACAGGACAGATAGCATTATTGCCGAGGTGGAGCTAATAGCTGAAGTTACTGAGAATCTGGGACAAACTGGTGAATCTGCTCCAGGGCCTGGAGTGATGGGTGAGTTTATTCCAGAGGAGATGGGCAGAGAGGATCATCAAGGTGATAATAGTCAAGATATGATGTCTAGGTCAGTAGGAAAGGATGATAGTGGGTCAAAAGTTTATGGATCAACAAAGGCTGATTCTACTGAAAGTGGGAAGAAGGTGACACATAACCCGGCCTTTAATAGCACTGCCCATCCTTCACTTTCTTGCAATGCAGTAATTTCTTCAGGATACGATGTATCCAAAGAAGAGGTAACACAAAATGGCAAGGCATCTCAAACTGATTATTGTGCACACCTGGGTCCAGATTATGCTACTGTGAATGGATTAGGTTATGTCTTGCACTTTTGACTTTGTTCCTTACTACTAGAATTCATTGTCTTCAGTCTGGTTTTGTCGAGGATATATTTGTTATCATCGATGATTTGTCTTTCTTCAATTGTTAAATCTTTTCCATTCTTCTTTTTCAGGGCCAGCAAATGGAGAAAATGACTATGAAGCAGAAGCTGAAGAATTCGATCCTATCAAGCATCATAATACTTATTGTCCATGGGTGAATGAAAATGTTGCTGCTGCTGGTTGTAACACTAATGGTGCTTCAAGCAGTTCTGAGGCTCTTTGCGGTTGGCAGCTGACACTGGATGCCCTCGATGCATTATCCCTTGGTGATGGCCTCAATCAAGCTGTACAATCTGAGTCTGCAGCTTCTTTGTATAAGGTTATTTTATCTTCCTATCGTCAGTATATAAGCTTGGCTTTTCTTGTATCTATTATAACATTTGTATTTTCAAGTCAAATAATAAACCTTTCAAATTCTTTTATCTGTGGCATATTGATCTTTCTGTTCACATTTTTCCTATAGTAAAGGAAAAAGAATATTACATGCAAGCAGCAAGCTGGAAGTTGTCCATTTGCATCTGGGGCATTTTCTCTCTACAGAACTTTGTAATGTTATGATAGATCAGTGTACCTTTAGATGGATGTTTTTCCATTTATGGGAAATCTAGGATTGTCCAAACCCGGCTGCATAAGCCTAATCTTTCCTGCTGAGAGGTCTATTAGGATATGTTGCATCCTCACTTGCCGGAAGTTGTCCATTTGCATCTGGGGCATTTTATCTCTACAGAACTTGTAATGTTATGATAGATCAGTGTACCTTTAGATGGATGTTTTTCCATTTATGGGAAATCTAGGATTGTCCAAACCCGGCTGCATAAGCCTAATCTTTCCTGCTGAAAGGTCTAGCAGGATATGTTGCATCCCCACTTGCCGGAAGTTGTCCATTTCCATAATTTCCCCTGAATGCCTTGGAAGATAGCCTATTTAGCTAGTATGGAACTGGAGTCTATGAATCAGATTTCACAATATACTATGTATGATTGGGAGGCTTCTTCATGGAGTTCACATGCAATCTCAACAGTTTGAAAACTACTAGTAAACAATGACACCTTGTTAGGATAGAATTAAGATTAGATATCTTTAATTAGTATCATTATACAGTTCTAGTGACTCATTATTTATTACCGTGTTACCTTAGCTATAATTAACTATAGCTAAAAGATAGAGCAATATATATGTTTTTGAAAATTTCACTTTAGATGTTACAATGTATGTCTTCATTGTTTGGTGTAATAGCTGCTAATAAGTGCTATGATGATATCTACGCACACAAGTTATAATGCAGTCTATGCACCTGTTTGCTAGATAAGAGCCTTTACTATCAGCAGTGACATAAATGGCATTGAGTGCCAGGGTCAATATATGGTCCACCTTTTTCTCAGAGATAAAACTGATGGTTACTTTGAGATTCATATCTGGCTGGTTGTTTACATGTGCCTTACATTTTATTTATGTTCAAATATGTCTGAACTCTTCTTTTCGGTTTATATTTACTTGACCCAGATTTGAGTAGTACAATATTTAGACGAGTCTTTGTATTACAGGATGACATAACTCCTCCCCAGAAACTTATGACACGCCGCTCCTTCAGCAAGAACAAGGACAAGGGACAACAACACTGAGGCCTAATGAGAAGTATGGTTTCTTCAACTTGTTTTTTCTTCAGAGAGATAATATTGCACTTTACAAGTATAAATTCAGATTTCAAACTTCAAAATTTTCAGTCCTGAAATTATTATATTTGGTTGAGCTATGCCCATATAGATGGTGCAGAATGCTTGAGGGGCAAAATATATTATATTTGGTTGAGCTATGCCCATTCAGTCCTGAAATATACTTCATAGAATTTTTAGAAGCTGACCTGTCTTATATCTTTGAAGGTTTAGGAAGAGAGTGTGCTCAGAGATGTGCACGTGCATGTCAGAAGGGACAGATGCCATGGGTCTGTTATGATAACATTATTGTCTTTGTACTATTTTTTTTCTTTCTTTCTATATTTGGGAGGCGAGACCTTAAAATACTCAAGTGGATAAGACTGGCATGTTATGTTCGTTCTCTTTGTAAGATTATGGAGAAACATCTCTTTTTTATTGCAGACTCGCATGAGATTGAAACTCCACCAGCGATATGTAATCGTAGAAAAGCAGTTCCTATGTACCTTGTACTATCAAATCATCATTATTTAAATAATTGGAACGTTGGCCATACGTCTTGAATTTTGCCTTGATTATTTCAATATGCCTGTATGTTGTGCCTCCTGTTAATTGCACTGATCTAGCTTGTTTATGCCTGCAATTCATTTCTATGAAAAAAGGCTGCAATTCATCAAAAGGGAAAATCTTTCACTTGCTTTGGGAGCCAAATGAGGCCCCTTTTCGTGTCCATGTATAAATACTATATATATATATATATATATATATATATATATATATTTTAAAGGGTTATGTTACTGCAATTTCTAAAAAGTAGGGAGGCATAAATCTAAAAATAGAAATTTCACTTTAGTAACAATATAAATCTAGATAAAAAAATTTGGCATATTTCGTTTTTTGAGGTCTTGTGCGATCGCACAGTATGAACATCCTTAGAAATCAACAGGCTGACCCATCTCACCACATCCGAAGAGCATAAAAAAGTACGACTGCCACAAATTTGTTCTTTCATTTCTTCAACAGCAGAAATCTCCAGGCCCTCAAATTGTGTATTTTTGGTGAACGAGTAGCAACAATGTGAATATAGAAGTCTCATGAAGCAACTCGAAGCAACAATTTATTGGTACTTAATGAAAGCCCAAGCAACTGCAGCCAGAATAACAACAGCAACAACTAAGAGGAGAAAACACTTGCAGGAACACCCTCCTTTTGTCCGCCTATTTAAGGGCAGCAAGTCTCTTTGGCACTCGCTGCATCAAATGAAGGGCAGGAGATTAACTTTATGTTAACCCAATTGGTTAATAATATAAACTTGCTTCCTAAAACTATGCAACCTTGTAAGAGCCTTCAACTTTCACCACTTATGCAATATGCTATCTATTTTTATATGTGATCTATTACCATCACTTACCTAACAAACTGAGATAATATTTTCATTTGATAAGAAGAACGAGTATCTCATATGCACAAAAAAGTTCATGATAGCTGATTGCACATAAAAATTAGTACGGCTAGCAGTTTGCAAGCAATAAAGGTGAGGGTATCTAAGTGAAGATTAGCATGTCCATTGTGATGGAAAAAGGGTAAATTTCACCAAGCCCTCAAAATTCGGTCAAGAATGAGAGAATCCCTCGTGTGCAGAGTAAACATGAGACACGGGTGATATGTGTGCTAAAATGGCATGTAAATAGCCACATCTTGCCTCGAAACTACCCTTTCCAGATCTCTTCATTCTCACTAGAGCTGTAATTTTGATTTTTGACCCATAACCCGGACCAGACTCGACATGGGACCTGACCCAGTTTTGTTTGAATCACTCCCAGACAAGGAGGGTCCTGTCCTCAAAAGTAGACACCGTCCTCGAAATGGTTATGATTCTTGTCCACATAACCTACCAGACCCGGACAAGGATCTGGTCCTCGAACAAAATTTTAGAGATAAAAATAGGAATGATAGAATTTAACTGCATCTTTTGTATATATTGTATTGAATCCCTAACCCAGACCAAAGCTTGTACAAGTAGAGCCTGGGCCCCAAAAACTTGGACCCCGTTACTACGGGGTCCAGGTCCGAGACTAGAACAACCTGAGGAGATTATTCTAAATATATAACTACCTGAAGCCTAGAGTCTGTTCCATCCACATGTTGGTCCAAGTTATCCTGCAAAAGTAAATGATAAAGCATATGTAAACAACCAAAAGAAGTCCAGGAGAATGAAATTTGAAGCAGATTTCAAACATACAATCAATCTTGCATGCAAGTCCAACTCTTCGTTAACTGCCAATGCGATATGGTTTGTACTCAAAACAGCCGCCTCCAGCTTCTCAAGTCCATGGTCTTGCTCTATATTCATAAATTACAGCATGTTAAAGTCGATGAGTACTGGAATTATTTGGCTATATGAAAGCAGCAAATTAGACGTACCTTTCAGAATCTGCTTTTGTAGCCCAACGATACAACGGTTATCCAAGCCTGCAGCTCGGTTCATCTCATCAACTGATATTCTACCAGGTCCAACCAAGTCTTCCCTAATTGTATACAAAAGAACACTTCTAATCACGCATAAGTAATAAAACTGATACCAACATAGCAATTCTCAGATCGATATAATTAAAATACTACATTATAGAGTCTAATGGGGAAAAGACAATTCCTCTATTCAGTAGTTAGTACCTGTTAGCAAAAGTCGATGTGTTCAAAGTAGACGCCATCTGTTTGACTATAGACCTCAGATTTACAAGCTTATCTTGCCGTTTGTGCAACTCCTTATCCATCCTGTATATGAGCTTATATGGTTTTACATAAACATCATCTAAGTATGTTAGGAAAAAAAAGGATTATGTTACAGTTGATTTTTGAGCACCCATGTGCTAGAGTAAAACATATGCAAGCACAGTACAAATGTTTAGAACAGAATTATTATTTTTCTCGTGATTACCCAAAGTGTTCTTTGATTTTATTAAATAAGAATATGCTACTACAACTTTCAAAGATATAATTCAAATTCACATTCTTGGAGATAACAGCAAACAAAATGACGTATATGATCACAAGTAATATAACAGAGATGCCTACCCAATCATCTGGAGCTGGCATTTTGAAGGACCTTTTGTGTCATATTAAATCGTACAACAGCTATTGGGTAAAACAACTTATTGATATCAATCTACAGTTCAGCAGTTTGACCACATCAAAGTGACCTTTACCACAATAAAACAACAAAATATAGGAGCACTCTTAAGGAAATGAGGCTTACATGTATGTAGTTTGAAGAAATTCCCAACTTCCTGGCATCTTAAACCAACTAAAATTCACATTACTATTCAAATGAAGATTGATCCGGGAAATCAAAATGGAGAGAAAAATGCAACTTCCTGGCACCGAGGGCCTTTTTCATAGTTCAATCTGCTGTTGCTTTCTCAAACTAACAACTACAAGAGACTAAGGCTCTCAGGTGCAATGCTATAATCCGTGAGGTACAAGGCTTACTATAGATCAACGTAGGGATTTTAAACGATAAATTAGACTCTACCTGATTTTAAACAATAAATGAGTCTTTACCTATGTTGTATGAACAACCAAGGTTCAAAGTATTGGCCGATACGTATCGGTATCGGCCAGATCGGATCGGTTTTGAGCTAGTCCGATCCGATAGTGCTAAAAATCATCCGTATCGGCCGATACAGTTTCAAAATTTATTATATCGGTTGATAAGTATTCAATACCGACCGATACAGACTGATACAGACCGATACAGAACTAAATCGAACAATTACAGCAAAAATCAAAAATATCCGATACTCTGATCCGATATCGTCGATATTGCCGATGTCGATACTCATACAAAATATCCGATACCGATACTTTGAACCTTGACGAACACACGAATTCGACAAGACATCTTTGAGACAAGGTGACACGGATCCAACACCTATTTTGGTGTGTCCTAGTATATTTTGGCATGTCCATGGCGTGTCCGATACGCGTGTCCGACACGACATAACATGGACACAACATGAATTTGGAGTGTCTGATCTTCATAGATCTCTATAATCACAATGTGAAGAACAGACTTCAAAGGTAATGAATCCGATCAGTTTGAGGATTTGGAGAAATGTCTTCCTTTTGTTTCTTTGGCTTACGTGTCATAGTGATTCATGCAAATCCCTACCTCAAAATAAAGAACTTATCTGGAAGACAATACATCCTGGTTCATAGTACATATTCGGAAATGGGATACGCTATTTGTCTTTAATTTTAGTACAGAGGAAGTAGGGTGACAATGTTACTTTGCGATACACTTTAAAATTCCAATTGGGCTAATGTTAGTTAGTTGTTCAAATTTAAATTTGACTCAATAATTGCATCATATACAATAAGAAAACCTTATATAAATCATAAGAGAAATTCAAAAGTGATTTATTTACTTCGTTCAATGTAAAACTTGTCTTTTTCTTAATCATACATCAATCGGAACGCAATATTCCAAAACATGACAGTTCAACTATGCCAAATCAAACATGTAAATAAACCACAAAACAAACTAAAATAACAAAAGAGTCAAAACCTTCATACAAGATAACAAAAGCATCATCATACCTCATAAGCTTATTCTCTTTTTTTGCGTGAACAACTTGCAAAATAGAGTGGTGGCTCAAGAACAACGAAGAAAAACAACAATAACTAACTATGAAGTCAAAGTTCATATATATAACCCCAATTGACAAGAGATCTTAAGTTTTTCCCAACTTTCTTCTTGTCGAAGGAATCTCTTGCAAGAGTAAACATGGTAACTATGACCGCAAAAAACCAAGGATCGAGTCGCAAAAATCTCTTGCAATAACAATACTCTATGAACTCGCAAAACTAAAGATCGCCAAATTTAGTTATCCGGATCGAGTACCATAACAAACTAGATAAGAGAATCGGAGCGCTTGAACTGGAACGTGGTTCGAGGGGATTAAGGTAAACATGGTAAGTATAATCTAGACTCTTTCTAGTCTAGGGGCATTCGAGGTGATCCTTGGTTGCATGAGTATAAACTTGATGACCGAAAAGGTTGGTGTTCTACCCATCAATTGGCATTTCTAGATTTTATGGCAAGCCTCTCTCGCTCTTTGTTATTTGGCATCGGCATAGAGAATTGTTGCCAGGGTGACAATTAAAGATAGAATTTATATTAATTTACGGAGCATAATTTTGTCAATTTATGCTGCATATTTGTCCTCCATAGTGATGATGATGGTGATTTCAAGGTAATACGGTAATCGACAGAATTAGAAAATGATTAATATACCAATTACTATACCCTTCTATAATAATAATAAAGCTTTATTGTTATTAGCAGTAAAGCTCAACCATTACCACACGTTCATCAAACGTATTTGTAGAACTATACGTTGGTGTAGGCATGTAGACGTAGAGATGAGAAGATGAGATGATAGCCGACTTCTAAATTTGTGAGAGAAATAATGATAGGGAGAAAACCAAACATATCTCCTATGGGGAGAGGTACTTCTTATTTATAATAGATAAAAATATACAATAATAAAGGAGACATCATATTGATGTTTAACAAGTGTGAGAGGTCGAAGTCCTCTGCATCATCTTCTGAAGTAAAATCAAACGACGAGGAGTAGAGACTTTCTCATCTTTATCTTTATCTGTGCCATGATTTAAAATATAAAACTTTTTTTCTTGATCTAAAAATAAAATCTATGAACTTTTCTCTTCTTACTCTTCTTCTTCTTCTTCTTCTTCTTCTTCTTCTTCTTCCACCCCTTGTCTACGCGCCAGAGTTGAGAGATGAGAACTTCAAGGAAAGAAGATACATCCGAAATTCGAAGTCAGCTGGACCTCTCCTTCCAAGATCATAGATCCTTCTGTAATACCATATAAGGTTCATGATGTGGTAGGCATAAAGACGGAGATATAAAAAGATAGTGCAAATCCTACATTAATGTGGTAGGCAATAAATTTTAGAATAACCAACATATCACCAATTAAAAATTTACAAATATTTATAATTATAAATATACATAAAATGACTAAAATAACCCTAGGAAAAAAAATATAACCAAATTAATATTAGGTTTTAACTTGGTATCCAAGTATGAAATTTCCCTTGGACCCTAACCGGCCAACCGGTTATACAAGCGGTTTCATGGTTGGCATTTTATATTTCTACGCCATCATGAACCTATATATTCTAATATAGATGGAGCAACCACAAGTATCATCAGCAACCCTTATCAACACTAGTTATTAGTCGTAGTTGAGTCATATGACGGTAGTTGATCACGAGTAGCCATCTCATTGTCACACCATCTTTGTCATCATGCAACATCTGATTGAAGCAATTTCAATTTTTTGATGACTTATTTTGAATGAGTTTAAACCTAAATTTAGTGTAGAAATATAAGCAGTGTTCTAAATGGCTGTCGAGGCGCAAGGTGGATGCTCTCCATATCGTTTTTGTCGTAGGCGGTGCAGTAGGCGGTTGACGGCGGTTTGACTGCTTAAGCGGGCGCCTATATCGAAAAAAACTGCAGATTTTATATAAAAAAAACTGAAAGAAGAGAGAACGTCACAATTTATGGACTCTAGACGTTCTTTATTCTAATTTAAAACTAATGTCAGTTGGGGATCCAACTCCATATTCTGCACTAAAGACTTGGTTAGTATGAATAAAATTGAAATCCTCGAAATTACAAAGAACTAACTTCAGCTTCTTGAGAATTTTATTTAGTACACATACATAGGCAGTATGTCATACTAGGCAAGATATATTATGCGCCTAGGCAACGCCTAGCCGGTGCCTAGGCGGCCAAGGCGGTAGGCGGACCCTCTCCGTCGCGCACTCGCCTACCGCAGTTTAGAACCTTGAATATAAGAGATGCTAACCGGTAAATCGCTTATCCGGTTGGGATCAAAGAAAGATTTGGTACTTGGACAACAAGTTAGAGAACAACCAAATATTAATTTGATTAGATTTAATGCCACGTCCCGATTTTTCCTAAAACGATAATCGTCCCCCGGACGTGATGCCGTGCACGCGTAAGGCGCGCGTGCACAAGGCCTAGGTATAATGATATACTTTAGAACAAATGCAACAGAGTACGCAAATAAGATATCACACTTTGAGATATAGAAATGTTCTCTTTATTGATAATGAACATGTGTTTACAGACTCTTGACCCAAAAGTGATAAAGATGCCGCACGGACTTACAACTTGGACGCAAAATGAGATAGCCGATCCATACATTATATCCCTTACTAATATTTCAGAAACACAAAACACCTTGGGTGCGAGTCAGCACCATCGTCTAGTGGCTTCAAAAGGTGAGAGCGAGCTTCTTTCTTGATTTTGTACTTGAGCTCCCAAAAGTCACAACACAAACGCGCCTTGATCCAGGAAGGGTTGGAGAAAGCTTCACAGCTCCTCGCCGCGTCGCCTCGGCTCAGGGAACCTGCTGCAACGAGGGTCAGTACTTCGAAAAGTACCGGTGAGGGCGAGCTAACCCAACTTACCAAAATCGATAACAAATTCATATGAGCATGCAACATTTTTCTTATGTGATCTTTCTATCTTGCCTTAGTTCAATTCTTTATATATGATAGAATAAAATGACATAACAAAATGTGCCCACCACTCAGTGACTTTACCTGTACCGTCTGAACCACATGTACAAAACTTACCATGACCTTCCCTGCCACAAAGACATAGTTAGTCTGCACAGTTTAAATATACATAGCAATCACTTGGTCGGACTAGAGATGGGTCGGCTGCCATTCCGCCTCGGGTAGCTAGCCCTTGGCGAACGCACGGACCAATCCAGTGCTAGGACTACACTAACAATTGTTCTACCCGGGTCGAAGCGGTCCTAGTGCCCCGGCGACCGTTCGTAGAACGACACCTCTTGTATACAAGTTGTCCAAGACCATGCCTCGTCTACAACTAAGTTATCAATTGAAACACATATTCAAGCAATATAAGTAAATGAACTTCATGCATTTCCTATAGTCTAGGCTACTTGCACAATGATCACACTTCCCCTTGCACCATACATTGAACAGTTATAGATAAATGAATTTTAACTACAACTGATACAAAATAGCTATATGTATAACGGACATGCACGCGTCAAGGTGACCGCATAGAATTCTGTGTGACAAGCATTATTAGTATTTCAAATCTACTTATTTATTCTGACTCAATTTTATTGCTTATTTTGGTATCGTTTGATCGAAATTCACAATGAATCAATTTATTTAGAACGAAGACTTGGAAGAAGGGAGCTAATCGAAGTAAAGCCACTCATAAGTAGGTGAACGAGAAGAGAAAAGGGGAGATCTTCAAGACTCCGCCTACTCGATCACCTGCATGCACGAACAGTTGATCAATATCTCATGCTTCGATCTCCAAGAGTTCGATACGATTTGCGAAATCCAAAGAACGAAGACAATGAAATCCATCAAAACCGTTCAAGAAAAACGCAAATCACAAAACTATCAAAAAGGCAACCAAGCGGCATCCGAAAACGGGCAAGAAAACCAATACAACGGAAAGGCCCCTCTCGACTCTGCCGCCGAGTCCTTCCTTGAGGCACGATCCGTTGAATGTGGGACCTGATTCCGAAAAAACTAATCCATAACGAGGAAAGGATCTTGATTCAATCTGTCCCGATCGAACGATACCAAGTATTTCTTAGCCGCGCTTTCCGAATAGGGGGAATGGGGCACTACATCTTAACCATCTAATAAAAAGTTTCGTCCTCAAAACTTAGGAATAGAACCTACCCCTAAGAAATAATGAGGAAAACCTTTCCCTCATGTCTGATTCGAGTTCCGAGGTCGATTCTTCGACCGAGTAGTTCCGCCAAAGAACGCGCACTAGCGAGACCGTTCGATTTCGTAACTGCTTTTCTTTACGATCTAAAATCTGAACGGGCTCTTCTGTATACGATAAGTCTGCCGGCAGATCCAGCTGACCGAAGTCTACCACGTGGTTCGGGTCATGCACGTACTTTCTAAGCTGTGACACATGAAAAATATCATGCACTTCTGACAGGGCTGGCGGTAATGCAATTTGATAAGCAACCGAAGTGACTCGTTTGAGAACTTCAAAAGGCCCAACGAATCTCGGACTTAACTTTCCTTTTACTCCAAATCGCATGACTTCTCGCATGGGCGAGACCTTTAAAAACACATGATCACCTTCCCGGAACTCGAGGGGTCGAAGACGAATGTCGGCATAGCTCTTATGCCGGCTCTGTGCTACTTTTAATCACTTTCGGATCTACCGAACATTTCGGACTGTTTGTTCAACCAGTTCCGGCCCAAGGATTTGCCGCTCCCCAACTTCATCCCAGCAGATCGGTGACCTACACTTCCGCCCATACAGAGCCTCGTACGGAGCCATTTGGATGCTGGATTGATAACTGTTGTTGTATGCAAATTCGGCCAATGGTAGGTAGACGTCCCAACTTGACTTCGAGTCGATTACGCAGAGCCGCAACATGTCTTCTAGTACCTGATTTACCTGTTCTGTTTGGCCATCTGTTTGAGGATAGTAGGCTGAACTGAACTTAAACTTGGTCTCCATCGCTGACTGAAGGCTTTCCCAGAAACGTGATAGGAATCGTCCGTCCCGATCTGATACTATAGAAACTGGCACTCCGTGTAGCCGAACTATCTCATCAAGGTAGGTCTGGACGAGACGATCGGTGCTCCAGGTACTTTTGATGGCAATGAAGTGTGCTGACTTGGTTAACCGGTCAACGATGACCCAGATTGCGTCGTTCCCCCGTTGCGTCCTTGGCAAACCAACAATGAAATCCATGCTTATGTGCCCACTTCCATTCCGGGATAGCAAGATTCTGCATTTCTCCGTCCGGTCTCTGATGTTCTGCTTTCACCCTCTGACAGGTTATGCATTGCGACACGAAGAGCGCCACATCTTTCTTTATGCCGTGCCACCAGAAGATAGTGCGAAGGTCTCTATACATTTTCGTGCTCCCGGGATGGACCGTATAGGCTGCATAGTGAGCTTCCGTAAGGATCTCCTTTCTGAGTTCTGAGTCGTCGGGGACGCATAGCCTTCCCTTAACTCGCAACACTCCATTCTTATCTACTGCAAAGTCTTTCGCCTTCCCCGCTAGAACCTGTTCGCGCATTTTTCTTAGGAATGGGTCGTCCCTCTGAGTAGATGTGACCCTCTCTAACAGGTTAGGTACGAATTGCATCTGAGCAAGTCGCGCGCCGCGATATCGAATTCGGAGTTCGATGCCCATTTCCTCTAAGTCCCTTTGTAACCTACGATCAACAGACAGGGATCCTGCAAAGACCCGACTCAACGCATCCGCTACAACATTTCCCTTGTCAGGTGTGTAGTCTATCGTCAAGTCGTAATCCTTTATTAATTCTAGCCAACGCCGATGTCGTAGGTTAAGGTCCGCTTGGGTGAATAGGTACTTCAAACTTTTGTGATCAGTATAAATTCGGCAAGCCACTCCATAGAGGTAGTGTCGCCACAATTTTAGTCCGAACACAATTGTCGCTAGCTCCAGGTCGTGCGTACGATAATTCTTCTCGTGCTTTTTCAGCTGCCTGGATGCATAGGTTATCACAATATCCTGTTGCATAAGTACACACTCTAAGCCATGCCCTGACACGTCGCTGAATATTTGGAATCCTAAGGTCTCGTCTGGTAGTGCAAGTAACAGGGCAGAGGTGAGACGATGCTTTAACTCTTCAAACGAGGCTTCGCAGTCGGCGGACCACTCAAATGCGACTCCCTTCTGTATGAGGCGAGTCAGAGGTGATGCCAATTTGGAAAAATCTTTCACGAAACGCCTGTAGTAGCCCGCTAGCCCGAGGAAGCTTTAAATCTCACTGACAAAGGCAGGCCGCTTCCACTCGAGGATGACTTCAACTTTCTTTGGATCGACTGAAATGTCTCCCGCAGAAATGATATGCCCGAGGAAAGATACACTGCTCAGCCAGAATTCGCACTTACTCAGTTTTGCATATAACTTGTTGTCCCGAAGAGTTTGTAGCACGGTCCGCAAGTGCTCTACATGTTCCTCCCTACTCTTCGAATACACCAAGATATCATCAATGAACACTACTCCAAATTTATCGAGATACGGCCGGAACACACGGTTCATTAAGTCCATAAAGGCGGCAGGGGCATTGGTTAATCCGAATGGCATCACCAAAAACTCATAGTGGCCGTAACGAGTACGAAAGGCTGATTTTGGCACATCGTCCGGTTTAATCCTAAGTTGATGGTAACCCGAGCGAAGATCGATTTTCTAGAATACCGTTGCACCTTGTAGTTGATCGAAGAGGTCATCTATCCTGGGGAGGGGATACTTGTTTAGAACAGTGGCTTTATTCAATTTCCGATAGTCGATGTAGAGCCGCAACGAGCCATCCTTTTTCTTTACAAACAATACAGGCGCACCCCACGGAGATACGCTCGGACGAATATACCCATGATCTAGCAATTCTTGCAACTGAATCTTTAACTCCTTTAGTTCTGCCAGGGCCATTCGATACGGAGATTTGGAAATTGGCCGAGTTTCTGGAAATGTATCAATAGTGAACTCTATCTCTCGAACGGGCGGCATGCCGGGCAACTCGTCGGGGAACACATCAGGGAAATCCGCCACAACGGGAATAGACTCAACGTTTGCGCAATCTCGCTGTGAGTCTCGAACGGACGCCAAGTACCCTTCGCAGCCAGAATGTATCATCCGCCGAGCAGACATTGCAGAGATCACCATGCAGGCATTCAGCGCTCTCGACTGTGGACTGCATGCATAGCAAAATTCGATCTCGCCAGGTAGACGAAACACGACTTTCTTTTTCGCACAATCAATGGTAGCCGAGCAAGCGCTGAGCCAATCCATCCCCAGAATGATGTCGTAGTCCTTAATGTCTAAGATTATCGCATCTAGTGATAATTTTCTTCCCCCGATGCAAATGTTACCTTCACGACAGACTAAATGAGCAAGCAAATCCACGTTCGATGGAGTACGGACGCTAAGGTTTAGGCCTAGCGATGTCATAGGGAATGTTCTCGGCGGCAAAATCCGCCGTAATGAAACTATGTGTTGCGCCAGAATCAAACAATATTCGAGCAGGTACATTATTGAAGAGTAATATACCTGACACCGTCGTGTTTGATGCGAGTGCCTCATCCCGAGTCAGAGCATAGACTCGGTCTTGAGCGTTCTGCGGTGTCGTCTGGTTCGCTCGAGGTGCTTGTCCCTGATCTTGAGGCGTACGGTTTTGTTGCTGCTGCTGGTTAGGTCCTCCCGCCAGACAGTTCGCTGCCATGTGCCCCTGGGGACCGCACTTAAAGCACGATCCATTAAATACTCGACAGTTTCGAGCGATGTGTCCGACACGATTACATCAGTGGCAGACAAGCTCACTACCTCTCCCTGGGTTTGCACCCTGATTACCGTCGTTATTGGGACGCTTGGGAGCGTTGTTATCCCATGTTTTGCTAGGACGCTTGTGATTAAGATTTTGTACAGCGCCGGTGCGAACTGGGGGGTACTGCGGTTCGAGGGAGAGGACGTGGTTTAGAGACTCCCGCATGGTACGGTACTGGGGGACGACGACGTGGGCACGAATAGAAGGTCGCAGTCCTATCTCAAATCTTCGTGTGCGACTCTCGGCATCACAGAGGTGAGACTTAGCAAATTTTGCAAGCATGTTGAATTCTGAGGCGTACTGCCACACTGTCATGTTTTCTTGCTGCAGATGTGTGAATTCATCTTCCTTCTCGCGACGGACGGCGGTTGGAAGGTACTCCTCCTCGAAGGCCTTACTGCGACTCTCGGCATCACAGAGGTGAGACTTAGCAAATTTTGCAAGCATGTTGAATTCTGAGGCGTACTGCCACACTGTCATGTTTTCTTGCTGCAGATGTGTGAATTCATCTTCCTTCTCGCGGCAGACGGCGGTTGGAAGGTACTCCTCCTCGAAGGCCTTACGGAACACGAACCAAGAGATAGTCGTCCCGCCGCCTTCACTCATTATAGCTTGTTTGTGCACATTCCACCAATCATGCACGTTTAAACGGAGCTGAAGCTGAGCGCAAGCGACTCTCTTCGTTTCGTCCATGCGAAGCACTTCGAAGTGGTCTTCCAACTCAACCAACCAATCCAACGCCACGGAGGGGTCCTCAGTCCCCTTAAAGGTAGCATGACACATCTTTTTGAACTTAGATATTTGCAGGATGGAACCATTTTCGTCTGAGGGCGGAGGTTCCAAAGAGTCCTGAGGTCCCGCGGTATCGGCTACAACTGGCACTGCCGCGACGGCCGCTGATGTAGAATGGTTGCTGGCGATGAGCGTCGTCACAATCGTTTGCAAGGTATCCATTTGCTTCTGCTGTGCTTCGGCCTGAGTCCGCTGAGCCAGAAATTGGGCCTCAATCCGGGACTCGAATTGGTTCTGTCGTAATTCGGCTTGTCTCTGCTGCGTTTCCATCGAACGCATCATCCGTTCGAACGGATCAACAGAGGGTGCGGCAGCTGGACTTCCTGAGCTGGCTGATGTGCCAGAACTGCTCCCTTGCACTTGCGCCACCATCTGCGCTTGTGCACCCGGCTCTGAGGCCGTTCCTTCAAAGAAAAGTAACTTGTATCAGTCTCAAAATATATTATGGACTCACTGTATGGAACACATCTCATTTTGGCCAAGCGAATTCAAGGGTTCAACTGGGAGGGACAGGGTCATTTCAAAAAACTTTTCTGACACGAAGGTCAAAGGATCTGAAGCCATGCTCTGATACTAATATGTCACGTCCCGATTTTCCCTAAAACGATAATCGTCCCCCGGGCGTGATGCCATGCACGCGTAAGGCTCGTGCACAAGGCCTAGGCATAATGATATACTTTAGAACAAATGCAATAGAGTACGCAAATAAGATATCACACTTTGAGATATAGAAATGTTCTCTTTATTGATAATGAACATCTGTTTACAGACTCTTGAACCAAAAGTGATAAAGATGCCGCACGGGCTTACAACTTGGACGCAAAATGAGATAGCCGATCCATACAT
The DNA here is from genome assembly GCA_036927795.1 of Iris macrosiphon. NCBI lineage: Eukaryota > Viridiplantae > Streptophyta > Magnoliopsida > Asparagales > Iridaceae > Iris > Iris macrosiphon. The sequence goes on from JAYESA010000015.1 coordinate 51,736,850, forward strand.
TATATCCCTTACTAATATTTCAGAAACACAAAACACCTTGGGTGCGAGTTAGCACCATCGCCTAGTGGCTTCAAAAGATGAGAGCGAGCTCATTTCTTGATTTTGTACTTGAGCTCCCAAAACTCACAACACGAACGCGCCTTGATCCAGGAAGGGTTGGAGAAAGCTTCAGCTCCTTGCCGCGTCGTCTCAGCTCGGGGAACCTGCTGCAACGAGGGTCAGTACTTCGAAAAGTACCGGTGAGGACGAGCTAACCCAACTTACCAAAATCGATAACGAATTCATATGAGCATGCAACATTTTTCTTATGTGATCTTTCTATCTTGCCTTAGCTCAATTCTTTATATATAATAGAATAAAATGACATAACAAAATGTGCCACCGCTCGGTGACTTTACCTGTACCGTCTGAACCACCTGTAAAAAATTTATCATGACCTTCCCTGCCACAAAGACATAGTTAGTATGCACAGTTTAAATATACATGGCAATCACTTGGTCGGACTAGAGATGGGTCGGCTGCCATTCTGCCTCGGGCAGCTAGCCCTTGGCGGACGCACGGACCCATCAAGTACTAGGACTACACTAGCAAATTGTTCTACCCGGGTCGAAGCGGTCCCAGTGCCCCGGCGACCGTTCGTAGAACGACACCTCTTGTATACAAGTTGTCCAAGACCATGCCTCGTCTACAACTAAGTTATCAATTGAAACACATATTCAAGCAATATAAGTAAATGAACTTCATGCATTTTCCATTGTTTAGGCTACTTGCACAATAATCACACTTCCCCTTGCACTATACATTGAACAGTTATAGATAAATGAGTTCTAACTACAACTGACACAAAATAGCTATATGTATAACGGACATGCACGCATCAAGGTGACCGCATAGAATTCTGTGTGACAAGCATTATTAGTGTTTCAAATCTACTTCTTCTTTATTCTGACTCAATTTTATTGCTTATTTTGGTATCGTTTGATCGGAATGCACAATGAATCAATTTATTTAGAACGAAGACTTGGAAGAAGGGAGCTAATCGAAGTAAAGCCACTCACGAGTAGGTGAACGGGGAGAGAAAAGGGAAGATCTTCAAGACTCCACTTGCGCGTCGCCTACTCGATCACCTGAATGCACCAACAGTTGATCAATATCTCCTGCTTCGATCTCCAAGGGTTCGATACGAATTGCGAAATCCAAAGAACGAAGACAATGAAATATATCGAAATCGTTCAAGAAAAACGTAAATCACAAAACCATCAAAAAGGCAACCAAGCGGCATTCGAAAACGGGCAAGGAAACAATGCAACGGAAAGGCCCCTCTCGACTCTGCCGCCGAGTCCTTCCTTGAGACACGATCCGTTGAATGTGGGACCTGATTCCGAAAAGAAACCAATCCATAACGAGAAAATGATCTTGATTCAATCTGTCCCGATCGAACGATACCAAGTATTTCTTAGCCGCGCTCCCCAAATAGGAGGAACAGGACACTACATTTAATATTATTTTTTAGGGTTATTTTAGTCGTTTCATGTATTATTCTAGGTTATAAATATTTGTAAATTTTTAATTGAGGATATGCTTCTATAAATTATTGTCTCCCTCTGTATCATGAATCCCAACATGGTATCAGAGAAAGATCTATGATTCTGGAAGGAGAGGTCCAATCGACACTCTCTTCGGTGTATCTTCGTTCGTTGAAGTTGTTGTAATTGTTCTACTCCAACGAATAGGCAAGAGGATTTAAATGAAGAAGAAGAGAAAGAAAAAAGTTGAAGATGTATGGGTAGATAGTAATTTTAGATTAACAAAAAAAAGTTGTATATTTTAAAGTTTTGCACCAACAAAGATAGAGATAAGAAAGTCCCTACTCATTGTCTGTGAACATCATATTGACGTTTAACAACTGTGAGAAGTCAAAGTCCTATGCATAATCGTCGGCGTTGGCCATGATGGGTTCGAGGAGAAATCGACGCTTCTCCAAGAAGGCTTGTTGGTACAAGCAGATTAAGCAAACAAAAGGTCTACAAAGAACCAATATTATTGGCTGCATGCTTCTCTGTGTGAGGGAGAGATTCATTAATTGTATTTGTCAATAGTCATAATTGTTTTTTTTACAAAGGCAGTTCAGCCATGAGCATAGACGCCCATGAGCAAAAAATTGAAGATGGTGGATCTGGCAGTGGATCTCGTCTCTCATTTCTTGTCCACATCTCAGCGGATAGTGCAATTTTAAATGGGAGAGCCCAGGAATAGATGCTCACATGGTTTACATAGACGATGCCTTTGATTAGTTCCATGATTGGCACTACCCAAATCTTGACTAATAGAATATCATGTTAGTGAGACATACATGTCTCTTTTGTAAGGAGGTATTTTGAAAGCTTTATACAAAGATCTACAAGAGCTATTGATTGGAGGTTGCTTCACAAGATTGTTTTTGCTTTCAATGTTGTTGTGCTCTAGTTTTATCTTCACTAGCATTGTGTTCCTTAATTACAGTGACCAATATCTCTGTATAATCTCCTAGTTGAAGACAGTTTAGGGTATCCAAACAAGATTGGATCGAAAATGGATTTAGAGGAAGAAAGAAATGGATCCCTTAGTGTGTGTGTTGATCCAAGTCGAATTCAACATAAGATCACATTCTTCGTCTTCAAAGCTCCAGTTTGAGAGTTCATAACTCTAGTTCATTACAAGTTGAGCATGATGATTCATCATACTCAACTTGAGGAAAAGATATAAAGGGAGCGACCATCAGTATCATCAACAATCCTCATCACGACTAGTTATTAGCAACCGCAACCATCACATCATCAGGGGTCGACAACCTCGACAAGTTGAATCATGTGGCGGTAGTCGATCACGAATAGCCGTCTCATTGTCACACCATCGTTGTCACCATCCGATAGGAGCAGTGATAACCTTTATCGTCATCATCCAACATCTGATAGAAGCAATCTTGATGTTTTGGCAAATTTAGTTGAGTCAGTTTGTTGGTCTAGTTGATTCAATTAGTTCGTCTAGTCGATCTAATTGAGTCAATTTATTGGTCAAGTCGGATCATATTTTTGTTTTTTTTTGAAATAGCAAGTTTTACATGTTTTCTTCAGTCGATATGTTCAATTAGAGGGGAAGTGTAGAAGTATAAGAGGTCAATCAGTAAACCGGTTGTATAATCAGTTGACTGATTGGTGTCCAAGGGTGATTTAGTACTTGGACACTAAGTAAGTGATCAACCAATTAATAGTTTGGTTAGATTTAGTATTATTTTTCTAGGACTATTCAAGTCATTTCATGTATTTTTCCAGGTTATAAATATTTATAAATTCCTAATTGTGGATATGTTGATTATTCTAAAACCTATTGCCACATTATTTTAGTGTTTCCACCAATCTTCTCATATCTCCATTTCTATACCTACCACATCATGAATCCCTACAGGGTATCAAATGAACCACATACATAAATGGAGACGTAGAGATGGGGAGATGAGAAGATGGTGGAGACCTAAAAGTACATGGATGTAATAATTTTTAAAATAACTAACATATCCCCTATTTGGGATTTACAAATATTTATAATCTAGAGAATTATAATAAAAACTAAAATAATCCTAGAAAATAGATATTAAATCTAACCAAAACTAAATTTGGTTTGGTGTCCAAGTATTATATCTTGATTTGACCCCAACTAGTCAACCGGCTATACAATTGATTTACCTCTTTATACTTCTACACTCCCCCCCTAAAGTTAAACATGTTGGCCAATGAGAAACATGTACAAGTTGCAATTTAAAAAGAATCAAAATTTGCACCGACTCAAACTAGGTCTAAAGTGACTCAAACTAATTCATCAAAAACATTTTTAAAAAAAATCAAAAATTGCAAACAGACTCAAACTAGGTATTGCAAAATGAATCAAACTAATTTATCAAAAACTTCATAATTGCACCTGTCGGATGATGACGATGAAGATTGTCGTTGCTCCTACCGGTGATGACCGTTGACTCCTGCTATGATGATCGATAATGACTTGCCCTTGACGATGACCGATGACTAAGTGTGTCTATGATGACGTCTGATGTGCACCTGATGACCTCAGTGACTGATGGCTGTTATGACTAAATGACTAGAAATGATGAGGGTTAGCGCTGATAATAGTGTTTGCTCCCTCTACATCTTCCTCCCAAGTTAAGTACGATGGATTATAATGCCCGACTTGCAAGGAATTAGAGCTCAATGAATTCTCAAACTCATGATCTTATATCGAACCCATTTTAGATCAACATACACTAAAGGACCCTGTTATATGAGTCCCTTCATCTGAATCCATCTTGGATCCAATCTTGTTTGGATACTGCAAATTGTCTTCAACTAGGAGATCATAAAGAGAGATTAGGAACGATGATGAAGAAGATAAAGATAGTGCAAAGCAACATTGAAAGCAAAGACAATCTCGTGAAGCATCCTCCAACCCTTAGCTCTTTTGGATCTTTAATATTTTTCACCTATTATGTTAACAATTTTTCTTTGATTTCAAGTTTAAACCATCATCGATACTGGTTTATTCATCTACTTTGTATTTGTGATTGTGTGTGTATGTGAGTGTTGTGGTGTATGAGTGTGTTGGGGTAAGTGACTTGGATGTGTCCATCTGCGTATATGGGACTGTTATTCCTTCACTATTTGGCTTAATGTGTTTACAGAGATGAATGCAATTTTCAATAGCAAATCGTATCATCTTACCTCTATGTCTAGACTCTTTATAGTTTAGGAAAACTTAGAGGGAGCTATTTTGTTGCATAAGCTTAAACTGCATATCCAAAAGATAGGTCTACCTACCTAGCAATTGACATTCTAGATTCTATGACATGATCCCCCCATGCTCATAGATAATTTGGCTAGGAATGTGACAACAACATAAAGAGTTGACATCAGGTTGACAGTCGATCATAAAAGCTTTGTCAAACCTTTCATGGAGCAATGTTATAAGACGACCTTATTATGATGGGAGAATGCTTGGATGGTGATGATGAAGTGGATAACTCAAAGGAAGGGAGTGAGAGAAAGAAAGGGAAGCCGACATCAACAGGTAGTCGTCGTCCCTGACTAGAGTTAGTGTATATATATATTGGACAAGGGAAGGAGAAGGAAGAATGAAATTCCAGTTTTCGTTTTCACTTTCCTTAATCCAATTCCAAACACAATTCAAACACATGAAGTCCTCCATTTTCCATTTTTTTTTTTATGTGTTCTACCCATTTTCTTTTCTACCAACTTTCATGTTGACCAAAAGGTCCCTTAGCCAGAGCTGACTCCAGGGAAAGGCGGGCTAGGCACTAGGGTCTCCTCCCCTAAGGAGCCCTCCATTTTTGTAAGTTTTTAATTATTTTTTGAAGCAGTAGACTGGTCGATGCCAAAAAAGAAACTATGGACCTGGGGAAGTCCATGACTGCCTGAAGAATAATCAAATAAAACTTGCAAAAAAATGAAACATTGTCCTATTTCTAAGCCGTATTTTCATCTCCTCTCTCACTTTTGGGACTTGTCTAGGACCTCCAAATGTTGGAGCCGGGCCAGCCCTTAGCGCAAGTATTAGCATTATCAAGTTTGTTATACATTTCCGTGTAGGCGGTATAATATAAACTTGTGATTAAATTATATATGTCCTTAGATTCTGGAGCTTTCTCTACCAATCTAAACTAACAGAAGATTAAATAATTAATTAATCCTATAAACTATTGATGGCCTAACGCCTATTGATGTCCTCTAGTATATATATAGGAATACTGTAGCGATGAGTAAACGTGGAAGCAAGCTGTCAAAATACTAATATGTAAGAAAACTTAAAAAAAAAGTTCACGTACTTTGGTTGGTTGCTTGGAAGCTGAGACAGCCGCGAATCCAAACTATCTAGTCTGGTCCCCAAAATTGTCATCTTCCTCCTAATTGCAGATGTATGTCGTTGCACATCATTTAGCACCGAGCTCCTCTCCTCAATCATGGAAGCAATATCATCGGCGAGTTTGGAAGTTTCACCGTAATCCTTCATCCACGAATCCATTGAGGATGCCATCACTGCAGCAGAAACATACATATGAACATCAATGAACAAGGCCTAGTATATATATGATGCTGAATTACCTGTCAATTAATCTTCAACTGCTAGAAGATACATAACCAAGGGGAAAGCAAGCAATATGAAACTACAAACGTGGTGTATCATAATGCTATTGGAGGAGAATAATGTCTCACCACTGTCATGTCATATATTGAGGCCGACTCACTGAATAATTTTTCCATAACCAAAAAGGACGATAACATATTTCAGTAAAAGTACAGAAGAGACTCCACCCAAGAAAAAGAGGAACACAAGTAATATAGGAATAATATAATAAAAAAACATTGGTAGTAAAAAAATGTTATAGCTTCTATTGTATCGCTACGTATAGAGTTCTGTATAGAGTTTAAGGGCATCACAGTGCTACAAGGTTTCCTCTAACACACAGTCCGGCCAGGATCAAGGTGTCCGCAGCCCTAGGAAGTACAGACACTCCAAAAATCCGGATTGCTACCTGTCGTGTCGGACGCATATCAGATACAACCAAGACACTCGAAAATACACTAGGACGCACCAAAATAGGTGCTGTGTCGCATCCGAGATCGGGCACCTTGTTGGGCATAACACTGGACGCACCAAAATAAATACACTATGCCACATCAAAATTGGTACGTGTCCGTCATTGTGTCAGTGCAACACGATTCAAAAGTGTAGCGATGATCGTACAAACTCTTTAAGAATCAAGAAAACTTACAGAATTTTTTTCCATCGGGAGATGGGGATTAGGGTTTTTTCTGATTTATTTCGAAATTTAAATTTTTGGCGTCCCTCTTTTTAACACAAAAACCCTTCAAACTTTGTTTGGATTACTATATTCTCTCTCTCTCTCTCTCTCTCTCTCTCTCTCTCTCCACGTACATTTTATGGACTCATATAGATCTTTTATTGAATTACATGGGGGGATTATTCCCTATTCTCTACCAATATATTGGTGGTTCTGTTTGTAAATACTCTATTAATTATTTAAAAAAAAATTAAATTAAAAATTGAACCATCTAATCTTTTTGTAAATATTTCATTAATTATTTTTAAAAAATTAATTAAATGAATGTTTAACTACAGAGTGAGACATTTTTCTTAATTGACTGAATACAATTTCTAAGAATGACGTTATTTATAATAAATTTATATTTAAATTTTTTTATTTGCGTGCAATGCATTTCCACGCTATTAGTGGATATAAAGAGAGAGATGAAGCGTAGATAGGCTGTCTCAAAATTTTGGAAATAAATATTAGGGAAATATTATGTTCGGTTTAGATCGCGAAAATTTACTTATAGAATAATAAACGATATAAATATAATGTATAAGATAAAAAGTTTATATATATATATATATATATATATATATATATATATATATATACACACACACACGGTATAAGTGCATGCACTCATACCGTTATTACTATTGACAGATTGGTCGCAGGACCCTGAATAACATTGAGTTATGAAGGTTTTATTTTATTTTATTTGAATGATGTCAGCATTGGCGGTCTGGGTTCTAAACCCCAATAGCATGGGCGGTTAGATAGTTTAAAAAAAATGGAAAGGAAAAGAAAAGAAAAGATTTGTTTGGAAAACTTATTTTGTACAATCGTTAACAATATATTCGTTTTGATTGTTTATTTAAATATATCATTCAAATATAAATATATCATAACTTATCTATAATATATAAACAATTATCCTAGGGTCTGCTTAGTAACGATATTTTTATCGATTTTGGAGTGTTTTTTAACCGACCATTTATGAAACCCCTGCTTAGTAATTTTTATGAGGCACTATTTTTGGTTGGCTCAAAACCCTCCAAAACCGATATAATATAATTTTGTGTGGCTTTATAAACACCCCAAATAGGTGGATTTTGAACGATTTTATTACTTTATTTTATTTATTTTTGTAAAAAAATCTTTCAGAATCGTTTGTTACCAAGCATGAATTGGATTGGTTTAAAAACCGCTACTTAAAACCACTCAAAATAGGACCTCTCATAACCGCTATTCTATAAACACCTCATAATCGCTACTCCAAAAACTGTCAAGCAGACCCCTAGAGAAACTCATGAGTTTCTAATTTTTGAAACTCGTCCATGATGAACCGTTGGATTGTATTGATCTCAACAGTTGATTTTTCTAAGGATCTAAATGAAAAAAGTCAAGGTCTTAAATGAAAAAAAAATCATGCATGTGTCACCATCCTATTGGAAGTTCTTATTTGAGTTCTTATATGAGTTTATGTAGGCGAACTGATATATAAATGTTATAAATTCTACCCATTCTTAAAATTCAAATGAAAGAATACCATCAGCCAAAACCAACGCAACAACAAAATTTTTATTTTATTTTCAGAATTGATAAATACAAAATTTAAGATTACATAGAATTTATAACATCACCTCATTCTGAAAATGATTTTTGTTGTTGTTATGTTGCTTATGACTGTCTTTTATTTGAATTTATCATAACTTACCTCTCCTCATCAGTCTCTAAAATTTTTTTTTGGTCAATTTTGATCAGAATCTAGAAATTGGGATGAGCGTTAATCCATTATGTCACGACCCGATTCCGTAGAATCGTTGAGGCGTCCCCCGAATCGTGACCGCCGTGCGGGTCTGGGGTTGCGTCCGCACAAGGCTTTAATGATTTGCATAACAAGCACATATTCAGAGTACGCAGATAAATTGAAACACAGATTTGAAACATGGAAAAGTTCTCTTTATTGATTATGTACATCTATTACAAACTCCTGAACGAGTTAGCTAATTTGCCGCACGGACTTACAAAAGTGTTGACTCAAAATGAGATATCAGTCCTGTACATTACATCCCTTTATATACAATGCAGCTTCGTGGCCAAAGCTTTAAATTAATTTGAGTTATTAAAATGGACTAAATTTAAAGCATCTGATCAAAATTGACCCCAAAAAATTTTTAGAGACTGATGAGGAGAGGTAGAAGACAGATTGGGCCACGACATACCAGATGCAACTCCAACCATGCAATTCCAGCAAGAGGCGGACCCAACATAGGTGCATAGTGATCCAATTTACGAAAAGACTAACGCAGATCTTATTAATACAAGTTCAATTTAGCCCATTTTAATGACTTGTGCATCTAAAGAGGATTTTCTTATATGTACCAAAACCTCCTACTTTTGATAGCAACTTTATGTAGTTACAAAAAAGGATATGCAGACAGGCATGCGACATCATCTTACGAAATCAACTTTTGATAAGCTTCAACAATGTCCAGCACTTGTAGGTCAAGTGGAGAACAACACGGACACCAGACGGGACCAGCAGGGTTGGAGCCCCCCTACCATAAGAACGTGTAGGTGTATAATAAAAAAAAAGGATAAGCTTCCACAATATCAAACCACCCTTATTCACACTCACACGATGATGGGTCAGGCACACAAAAACCTGAGCAATTGACATGATCCTTGAACCTACTTAGTTGCAAAGTTTCTTTCCACCGATTGATCTCCAAATCTAATCACACACAATAGAAAGTTCAACTTAGAAAAAAAAAGAAAAAAAGAAATTTGTTTCTAACATAAGTCAAAAAATGTACTCTTATTGATCTAATCTCTGTTGATTGAGGGGACTATATTACATTAGGCTAGTTCCATGACCTACAAACTAAAAAGTGCATATGTAGAATGATTTGGAGAAGGCAAAGGAAAGAAAATGAAGATTCAATCAAAAAATTCCCACTTTGATGTGGCTGGAGTTTCAAATGTCTCCCACTTTGTTGTGACAACCAGAGGTTTCACTTTCGCATTTGAGATCTTGAGACCATCTAGAGTTTCGACACACTTTTGCACCCTTTGAGCCTGCAAAATGTTCATGTGAATTGCAATCCAAGTAAGCATGAAAGTATCCAGTGATGCAAAGCAGTAGAAGTCACATTATAAGCAGACAGGTTCAATTGCATTTATAAAAGAAGCAAAGAGATCATCTTTCTCAGGCAACCGGTGAGCTAGGTTGCATAGATGTGGACACAATATGGATTCAACATACAACTACTTTTAAAAATTATGTTGGAGGCATGGCAAGGATACTACATATGCACATGAAGACATTTCCACATACATATTTTATACATTCTATCTTAATAGTTTCTACATTTATGCTTGTTTTGTATAGTAACAATGTTTTGGGTCCCTTGGATAAGGGTCTACTCGACAATTGTAGGATAATAGTTACAAGGTGTTTTTAGAGTACCGGTTACGAGGAGTCCGGGTTTTGGTGGCTTTAAGCAGCACTTTTTAAACCAGTCCAACACATGCTCGGTAATTCATTAACGAAGGGTTCTGAAAGTTTTTTACACGCATAAAATTACCTATATGCCCATCATATATAAACAAAACGGTCCTGAGGGCTGGAACTGCCACCCGAGCACGGGAACTGCCACCCAGTCCACGTCTCGATCAGGAGATAGAAGTCCATATTTGATAAAAATAATATAAACACATGAAATACCTGGATGAAAGTAGGAGAGATTTTAAAAACTTACTGGAGAAAGTGGCCATAGTTTGAAAGAAATATAAGAAAAACACAGATAAGAAAAAAAAAAAGGTAGAATATTAGTAATAATTATTATATATTTTTTGAGAGGATATAAATGGAATAAAATAAGAAAATTCTCCAAAACCCACCGATTTGGGGTGTTTATAAAGACACTCAAAGAAACATTACACCGTTTTTTTTTTTGTTTTTTTTTTTTGTGGGGAGGGGGGAGGGGGGGGGGTGTCGGGGTCGAGCCGACCAACCAAAACCAGTGCCTAAAAAAAATTAACAAGGGTTTTCATAAATGGTCGGTTCAAAAACACCCCAAAACTAGTAAAAACATCGTTACCAAGTAGACCATAACATAGGTGGTCCATGGCAGACATGAGTCTCCAGGAAGAATTGTGGAATTGTGTCAGATGTGTGTCGGACAGATGTCACTTATGCGTACAGTTATTTTGAGGAGTATCCATGCAACCTAGTTGGAGAGCTAATAAATAGTAGTACGCTATGACATGGAGTAGGCCAAAAAAATTCTTACCGAGTAATCCTGGCTGACAATGCACCAATTAATGACCATTTATAGTTGCCTAGTCTTATTTGATTAGGCCTTGCCAAATAAGATTAGGAGAAAGTGGCCAATCTGTAGGGGTAGCATTACTCTAAAGATAGTGGTCCTAATGTGCGCTTGGCTCACTAACCTAAAGCTTGTACTGCAACAAGAAGATGCATCGTGGTTGAGCTAAACTTGAATTGAAATAAAGTGCAACAAGATATTTTGTATTTTTTAAAAATACTACCTATAGTGCATAGAAAGCAAACAAATATTATCCGGAGATAAGATACTGTTGTAAAATTGATTATGATTATGGAAAATGAAAGTGCCTCCTTGTGAGTTTTCAGTCATTGCTCTTAAGAATGCGACAATCTTCAATAGATCCCCAAATATATAATGATAAACATTGAATCTTACTTTGATATGCACACATCCCTTGCAAATTGGAGAACGGTCTTGGTATACAAGGTGGACTCATTTATACACGGAGTATTGGTAACTTTAGGAAAGATGGATATGTTGAAACTTGGAAGTACTAAATGTGCTAGCCTAAAGGGATTGCTGAAGTACCTAATATATATTTGTACACTGATTATTGGTAACTTCAGGAAAGATGGATATGTTGAAACTTGAAAGTACTAAATGTGTTAGCCTATAGGGATTGCTGAAGTAACCTAATATATATTAGTTCTATGTTATTAACATTTAAGTATACAAAGTTAATGGGAAGTTAGACAGTAGGAAACCTGAACATTTTTCTGAGAAGAAGTGTCCCCTTCAGCAGGAATACTATCTAGTTTGATGGCTTGTCTCATAAGCAACTCTATCAATGTTGTGATCTGTACTTCTGCCACCTTATTCCCTTCAGAAACAGACTTTTCAATGGCAGTAACCTATAAAATGGGGGGAAAAGTTAGCAACAAAATAACTCATGAACAATAAAGAAATCACGAATGTGGAGCTTTAATATTTTTCACCTATCATGTTGTCAGTTTTTCTTTAATTTCAAGTTTAAACCAGCCTCTATACTGGTTTATTCATCTACTTTCTATGTGTCTGTGTGTGTATGTGAGTGTGTTGGGGCAATCATTTGGCTGTGCCCATCTGGGTATTGGTTGTGTCCATCTACACACCTGGACCATCTTTCTTTTATCCTCAACATTATTGGTTTCTCTAGCCATCCTCATGATTATCATCTAAGCCTTTTCTGTTTTGTCTTTGAAATGGGTCGAGGCGCTAGCGGCAAGTGAAATTGACAAGGATCATAGGATGATTCTCCAAATATTTTGACCCTAGCATGTTGTCAGTATTTCTTTATTTTCAAGTTTAAACCATCATCTATATTTGTTTATTCATCTACTTTGAATGTGTGACTATGTGGGCGCTCTGGTGTATGAATGTTTTGGGGAAAATGATTTGGCTGTGTCCGTCTGGGTATTGGTTGTGTCCATCTGCACACCTGGGCCATCTTTATTTTATCCTCAACATTATTGGTGTCTCTGGCTATCATCATGATCATCTTCTAAGCCTTTTCTGTTGTCTTCGCTTCGACATGGGTCGAGTTGCTAGCGACAAGTGAAAATTGATAAGGATCACAGGATGATTCTCCAAATATTTCGGCCACAGGTCAACCCTCTTATGTGGTATCAAGTCCTGACTGGGGAAACCATGGGCAGGAAAGGCTTGCTGAACCTAGAGGCTAGAAGGTCAGTTGACGTAGTCCTGGTTGGTGTTTAAGCTTTTACACCATAACAAAGAATAATTAGTAAATATTTATAGAACTATTTATGTGTATATTTATTCGTACAATTGGAATAGTTGTACAAGTTTTTTAAGTCATAAAATTTACATCTCTTTGACATTGCAACAAATTCATGTCGGCATGCACTGGCCCAAAAAATGTTATGGTTTTGGTTTATTGTTCAAGTTGGGCTGCCACAACAAAAAATCAAGTAGTACTACGTATTCATCGGTTAGATAAATCCCCAAACTACAGAACTAGTATTTGAAAGATGAATCAGAAACAGGTTACTATTGAAAAGTTGCAAGCTAAAAAGAATGATATTAAAGAAAGCTATTAACCTATATGGCCAGAAACTATCATGACAGATCAATATAATATGAAGGTGAAAAATAGAATGAGCGAATTGTGGAGGAACTTCCACATCCAATGATACACCATAACATAGTGGATAACAGCTATCAAATATTCTCATCATTAAGGTGCAATGCATACTGTACACTGCAATGAAGGTGTAAAGAAAGCTTATTAACCTATATGGCAAGAAATTATCATGACAGATTAATATAATGAACATGAAAAATAGAACGGGCGAATTGTGGAAGAACTTTCCAAATCCAATGATACACAATAACATAGTGGATAACATCTATAATAAGCTATCTGCTATCATCGCCCGATAGCTGTGATTTGATTGTCGGTTTAATTTGGTCAGGAAGTAAACTAACCCCAAGTTACAAGTATCGTTGTGTTTCCACACAAAAAATTTCAATAAAGCTCCTCCATACCATTCTTATACAAAATAGTAAGAATAAAAGAAACCTAGAAAATGATAAACTTACCAACGAAAAGTCCCATGACAATTACATTGAACTACTAATGTAGCACCAGAAATAAAAGTTTAGAAAGCCATAGAAGCAAAATTGCTCAAGAGGTAACATAAAATAAAGACTGGACACAGAAATAAAAATTACAAATAATATCTCAAACCTTACTCAAAATTAACAGGAAAACTAAAAAATAAGATAATTAACCAAAACAACTCTCAAGTTTTAACCCTAATGGTCTTTAAAGCTTTTATATACATTGGACACAAACAGATGAAACAAGGACTGACTCTAGAAAAACAACCAACCCGGACATGGAATCAGTCTCAGATTTCTTGGAAAACATGCCATAATATCCCAACAGCAGAAGGAAGCACCAATTAGGGTCTTTCCCTTAATTCCTGGAAGATTGAAAGTGCAGAGTTCTGCAAGCATCCCGGTGTCCCGACAACAGGTGGTGAACGGAAGGAAAAAGTTGAGGGAAAAATAGGAGGAAAATGAAAAGTGATGGTGCTTGGGAAGGGGGGGCGGAAAAATGGGGAGAGGAATTTGAGGGGAAAATCATGTGGGTCCCACTAAAAAAAATTTCTCCCAAAAAGTGGTAGGAAAATGGAGAGAGATGAGGGGAGTTTGGGAGAATATACCAAACTACCCCTAAAAAATGTAAGTATAAATTGTGATTTGGGAAAACCAATGGCTAAATAGTAATTATGATTTGAAAAAAAACAATAGCTAAATAGTAATTATATCTTTATCCCACAAACAAACAAAAATTTATTTTTTCACCTTTCCTTCCCCTACTTTTTGTTCATCCAAACAAGGAAAAATTAACTTTACCTTCATTTTACTCCCCTTCATTTTTTCTTCCACTCAAACTTTCCTTTCCCTCCCCAAAAAGGTTCCCAAACACACAATAAGATACTCCAAAAAGCCAGTTTAATGACCACCAGTTATTTGGAACTAATAGTATACACCCAAAAGATGCTCCTGTGCCACTGGGAGATTCTACCATTGTTCCTCAGGAAATGTATGACAGGTTAAATTCTAGGTTGATTTAATCTATTTTGGAGTCTGTATCCACGAATCAACACTTTGAAAGCTACTAGAGATTTATGCAGTCCTTATCCACGAATCAACACTTTGAAATCTATTAGAGATTTATGCTGAAAGTTTTAACTTTTTGCATTATTTACTCTTGTTCTAAGTTCTATCTATCTTTTAAAGAGATTATCAAGGTAATATTTGTAATCTCCATTGCTACATTTGCATGCATTATACATTCAGGTTTAAGTGTCCAGCTTCAAAGTAAATGTGCATTGCCTTCATAAGAATAAGGAAACTGCGTGCCCTTCAAAGCTTAAGATTCTAGAACGATGATCTATATAGTTAGATTTTACCTATTCAACCTTATTTGTTCCATCATTCATCAAACTTGATACCCAGTTTGAAGTTCCTATGCTTTCAGGAAAGAAGAGCATTAACATAGAAACGAGGAAGAAGTTAACCTTTCAAAGAATAGTACCCCACATAGTTGATGAATACATTTTGTTTCTACCTATCAACCTTCTTGATAATATTTTTGGATCATAAAGAATGCTTTAAGCCTTTAACCATACTTTGACTCTCGTGAGCATTTATCCTACACCCTTAAAGAATTTGGCAGATAGCTGACGACATAATTAAAGGTTCAACTTCTTAAACGAGTTTCGGTTTAGTTGTGTTCTTGTAGCAGGTAGTAAACATCTCTTAAATGGTTGTTTGAATATTTCAAATATAATTAAAAAAATTAATTTCACTAAAATAATAAATTTATTCTTGCTGATGTATAGTGGGCTCCTGGAATTTAGCACTTCTTTATCATAAGCCATTGTTTATGATCAAAGGTAGGGGTGTTCGAACAAGTTACCACACCTGATCAGCCAACTTGTCAATATCCATGGAAATGTTGAAGATGGCTCGGTGGACGCTTTGGATCTTGGCATTCCTCTGCATCTCTATATATCTCCTTTCCTGGCTCGTTGGATCTTCAGTCAACACTAACTTAGAGCGATCTTTCACACCGCATCTGTCCAGGTAATCCCCATTTTCTCGCTCTTTCCCTCTAAAGATTAGCCTCTGGTCTCCTGGTTGCAATCCTGACTCGGTAGTTAAAAGTTTCTTTAGTTCTCCTGCACACAATTACTATAAGAATTCAGATCACAGCCCCATATTAATAAATTGATTGGTTCTTCACTGTTCCCGGGCTATGAGTCCATGATTAAATAATACTATATCCCAAATAATAGACCAATTATGTATTTAAGCAATCATTACATTCAATAAGTTCTCTCTCCTTTAAGAAGAAGGGATACTGAATGTAACTCTTTTGTACTGTTTCGCATTTTAATATTTGAATGTGATAAACTACCGTCTTAAGCTTAAGATAAAAAATCAGTATAATCCTCAGTGATCAGTATCGATTTTTTTCCTTCACAAAAATAAATAACAAGACCTCCTAAATTATCCCTGGTCTCATTAGTTGCACTAAAAATGAAACTTGCGGTTATTATCACACGAGTGTCACATAATATCCATGTTAAATAAACAGATCATTTGTAGCATTTCTATATTCAGAGGGTGACACCAAGGAGCACACAATTTGTGAGGTTGGTAGTAGACTAGTTATTTGTTGGTATGGTATGTTGGGTGTCATATTTAAGTATAGTATAAGCACATGGGAATATCCTGAGGACATATTTGGGATGCCAAAATATGTCACAGGATATTCCATTATGAGATTATTGTCATAATGATTAAGATCATTGTATTAATGACTGTAAGGCTATATAATGCCAATGAGACAATCAATAAAATCATCAACTAATTTCAATATGGTATCAGAGCCAAGTTTCCATAAACCCTAGCCGTCACCAAGCTTCCACAAACCCACAGGAGGATTTCCTAGATCTCCTCCACCGAACTCTTCTACGCCCCCCTTCTTCCCTTCTCCGCCCTTCGCTGTTGTTGCCCCGTCCCGCTACTGCTGCGGCTACTACTGCTGCTGCAGCTGCTGCGACTGCTGCTGCTGCTGCGACGGTGGCTGTGACATGCGTGCTGCCGCCTCCTCCGCACCAGCACGAGACAGCGCCTAATAGGGATGCCTAGATCTGAAAAAATGGAGGACATGTTCGGATCTAGGAGGGGACGACGAGGACGAGCGTGAGTCATGGTGCGGACGTGACTGGATAGACGACGCATCGATGGAGGAGATCATCAAGAAGCTAGATTCTGCAGAGGTGGCGACGTTGATGAAGTTGTTGACGATGTCGGCTGGTGAGAACACGACACGAACGTCGCCGGAGTTGAAGCTTCCCTCCATCGATCTGAAATTAGATGGACCAGCCACCTATCTGAGTTGGTCACGGCGGGTGAGAAGAACCCTCGCAGGAAAAAACATGGAGGGGTTCCTGACGGACGAGGCGACAGAGCCGGACGAGGGCTCGACATGACGCGATGAGTGAAAGTCCACTCATATGGTGATCTACATCTGGCTTCTCAACTCCTTAGTCCAGTCTATTGCCACCACAGTAGACGGTATCGAGATGATGAAAGATGTGTGGGAGAAGTTGAGAAGGACCTATGATGGTGTGGGGAACAACTTACGGGTCTTCCAGATAAAGGGGGAGATTGATGACACCGTACAGGGAGAGAAGACGGTGCAGGAGTATGCCACGGAGTTGGAGCGTCTGTGGTTGGATTATGATCACTTCTCAGATCGGGCGAGCTGCGGGGACCCTAAGTGTAAGGAGAGACAGGTGTGTCTGCAGGAGAGGACGATGAAGTTCCTCAAAGGGCTGACTGCAGCTTTCGCACAGAGGACGGCCCTACTTCTAGCCCAACCAAAGATCCCTAGCCTTGAGGAGGCCATCTCAGCCATGATCCAGGAGGAGACACGCATCAGGCTGCAAGTGTCACGCCCCGATTTCGACTAATCGATAATCGTCCCCCGGGCGTGATGCCGTGCACGCGTAGGGCGCGCGTGCACAAGGCCTTAGGCATAAGGATATTCTTTAGAACAATGCAACAGAGTGGACATATAAGATAACACAAGGTTGAGGCATAGAAAAGTTTCTCTTTTATTCATAATGAACATCTTTTTACATCGCTTGACTCAAAAGTATAAAATGCCCCACGGGCTTACAAACTTGGACGCAAAATGAGATAGCCGATCCATACATTATGTCCCTTTACATAGATTTAAAAAAAACACAAAACACCTTGGGTGCGAGTAAGCACCATCGCCTTAGCGATATTCAGCAACGGAGAGAGTGAAAGGCTTCTAGCTTGAGCCTCCAAAAGTCTTGGCCACGAACCGCCAAGGATCCCAAAAGTCCGGAGAGAACTTCAGCTCCTCGCCGCGTTGCCTTGCGCCGGGGAACCTGCTACAACGAGGGTCAGTACTTCGAAAAGTACTGGTGAAGGCTAGCTGCTCAACTTTACCAAGCTCATGAGATGAGATCTAATGAGTATGCTACAATTATGTTCTTAGGTGGGTTTCTATTCTTGCCTAGATCAGATTTCATTTAGCAGGTATGCAAGAACAAAATAACATAACTCCACATGCCACCGTTCGGTGACTTTACCTGTACCGTCTGAACCACCTGTACAACTTACCATAGCCTTCCCTGTCACGAAGACATAGTTAGTCTGCACAGTTTAAATATACACAATATCTTTCTTTGTTGTTTAGGAGCCATCATGGGTTTAGTCTGGGCTGGCGGCGACGCTTGCAGCGCGGGTAGCTAGCCCCGCTACAATTCCCCGCTCCCTGTGCTAACTCATTTTAGCACGACTAAGAAAGTAGATTCCGCCCGGGTCGAAACGGCCCGGTGCCCCGGTAACCGTTCGCAGGAACCTGGATCCCTTGTGCACAAGAATTCCCATGACCATTTCTATGAACCGAACTTCATAGATTTACTTACTAGCGATTTAAAGAACATCATGTACGAAACTGCTTTACTGTACTATCACAATCAACCAACAAGTTATATGAAATAACATGCAGCAGTTTATAAAAGAACACTTTGAACTATCAATAAATACCAACCCATTAAACACCCAACGAACATGCATGCATCAATGAATTTATGCAAGGTTTTGTATGACAAGCAATGGGTGTTCCAAGCCTACTTCTTATCTTATCTTGTTATCCAACTTGTTACTTAATTGGTATCGTTTGATTGAATGCACAACTGAGTCAATTTTATTATGGACGGAGCCCTTGGAAAGAAGGTGCTTATCGAAATAGAGCCACTCACAAGTTTGGTTGAATAGGAAGAAGAAGGAGAGATCTCTAAGACTCCGCTCGCGCGTCGTCTACACGATCACCTGCACGCACCAACGGATGATCAATACCTCCTGCTTCGGTCTCCAAGGCTCAATACGAAATGCGAAATCCTAAGAACGAAAGCAATGAAATCCATTGAAACCGTTCAAGAAAACGCAAGTCATAAAACCAACAAGAAAGCAACCAAGCGGCACGAAAACGGACAAGAAACCAACGCAACGGAAAGGCCCCTCTCGACTCTGCTGCCGAGTCCATCATCGAGGCACAATCCATTGTATATGGGACCTGATTCCGAAGAAACCAATCCATAACGAGGAAAGGATCTTAATTCAATCTGTCCCGTTCGGACGGTCGTAAGTATTTCTTGGCCGCGCTCCCCGAGTAGGGGGAACGGGGCATTACATCATAACCATCCAAAAGAAAGTTTCGTCCCGAAACTTAGGAATAGAACCTACCACTAAGGAATAATGAGGGGAACCTTTCCCTCATATCAGCTTCAAGTTCCCAGGTCGACTCCTCGACCGAGTGGTTCCGCCACAGGACGCGCACTAGCGAGACGGTTCGGTTCCGCAACTGCTTCTCTTTACGATCCAAAACTTGGACAGGCTCCGCCGCGTACGACAAGTCCGCTTGCAGATTCAACTGCCCCAAGTCGACTATGTGGTTCGGGTCGTGTACAAACTTTCTCAGCTGAGAAACGTGAAAAATATCGTGTACTTCTGATAGGGCAGGCGGCAAAGCAACTTGATAGGCGACCGGAGTAACCCGTTTGAGAACTTCAAACGGTCCAACAAATCTCGGACTTAGCTTTCCTTTTACTCCGAACCGCATGACTCCGCGCATAGGCGAGACTTTCAAGAACACATGGTCCCCTTCAAAGAATTCAAGGGGGCGACGTCGAGCATCGGCATAACTCTTTTGTCGGCTTTGTGCTGTCTTCAACCGTTCACGAATCAACCGAACCTTTTGGACGGTTTGTTCAACCAGCTCCGGCCCAAGGATTTGCCGTTCTCCGACTTCGTCCCAGCAGATTGGTGACCTACACTTCCGCCCATACAAAGCCTCGTACGGAGCCATCTCGATGCTGGACTGATAACTGTTGTTGTATGCAAATTCGGCCAGCGGCAGGTAGACGTCCCAACTTGACTTCGAATCGATCACGCAGAGGCGCAACATGTCTTCTAGTATCTGATTCACTCGTTCCGTCTGACCATCGGTTTGTGGATGATAGGCTGAGCTGAACTTCAACTTGGTCCCCATCGCCAACTGAAGGCTCTCCCAGAAACGCGAGATGAATCGCCCGTCCCGATCTGATACTATAGAAACTGGCACTCCGTGCAGCCGGACTATCTCGTCAAGGTAGGTCTGGACGAGGCGATCGGCGCTCCAAGTACTTTTGATGGCAATGAAGTGTGCAGACTTGGTTAACCGGTCGACGATAACCCAGATCGCGTCGTTCCCCCGTTGCGTCCTTGGCAGGCCAACAATGAAATCCATGCAGATGTGCTCCCACTTCCATTCCGGGATAGCAAGATTTTGCATCTCCCCGCCCGGCCTCTGATGCTCTGCTTTCACCCTTTGACAAGTTATGCATTGGGACACAAAGAGTGCAACATCTTTCTTCATGCCGTGCCACCAGAAGGTCGTTCGGAGGTTCTTATACATCTTCGTGCTCCCGGGATGGATCATATAGGCTGCGTAATGAGCTTCCGCAAGGATCTCCTTTCTAAGTTCTGAATCATCGGAGACGCATAGCCTTCCTTTCACCCGCAACGCTCCATTTTCATCTACTGCAAAGTCCTTCGCCTTCCCCGCTAGAATCTGCTCGTGCATCTTCCTTAGGAAAGGGTCGTCTTTCTGAGTAGATGTGACCCGCTCTATTAGGTTGGGTACGAATCGCATTTGAGCTACCCGCGCGCCACGATATCGAATTCGGAGTTCGATGCCCATTTCTTCTAAGTCCCTTCGTAACCTGCGATCGACTAACAGAGATCCAACGAAGATCCGACTCAAAGCATCCGCTACAACGTTCCCTTTTCCAGGCGTGTAGTCTATCGTCAAGTCGTAATCTTTTATCAATTCTAGCCAACGGCGCTGACGAAGGTTGAGGTCCGTCTGGGTGAATAGGTACTTCAAGCTCTTGTGATCAGTATAAATTCGACAAGGCACTCCATAAAGGTAGTGTCGCCACAATTTCAGGCCAAAGACAATTGCCGCTAATTCCAGGTCGTGTGTAGGATAATTTTTCTCGTGCTTCTTTAGTTGCCTGGAGGCATAGGCTATCACTCGATCTCGCTGCATAAGTACACACCCCAAGCCTTGCCCGGACGCGTCGCTAAATATTTGGAATCCCGAGATCTCGTCTGGTAGTGCAAGTAACGGGGCAGAGGTGAGGCGATGCTTTAACTCTTTAAACGAAGCTTCGCAGTCGGCGGACCACTCAAACGCGACTCCCTTTTGTGTGAGGCGAGTCAGAGGTAGTGCAAGTTTGGAAAAATCCTTCACGAACCGTCTGTAGTAGCCCGCTAGCCCGAGGAAGCTTCGAATCTCGCTAACGGATGCAGGTTGCTTCCACTCGACAATGGCCTCCACCTTCTTCGGATCGACTGAGATGCCTCCCGCAGAAATGATGTGCCCGAGGAAAGATACACTACTTAGCCAGAATTCACACTTACTCAGTTTAGCATATAGCTGGTTGTCCCGAAGAGTTTGTAGCACGGTCCGCAAGTGCTCTGCATGTTCTTCCTCACTCTTCGAATACACCAAGATATCATCGATGAATACTACTACAAACTTATCGAGATAGGGCCGGAACACAAGGTTCATTAAACTCATAAAGGCAGCGGGTGCATTGGTTAGTCCGAACGGCATCACCAGGAACTCATAATGGCCATAGCGAGTTCGAAAAGCTGACTTTGGCACATCGTCTGGCTTGATCTTTAGTTGGTGATAGCCCGAACGGAGGTCGATTTTAGAGAATACCGTGGCAGCTTGCAACTGATCGAAAAGATCGTCTATTCTTGGAAGAGGATACTGGTTACGAATGGTTGCTTTATTCAATTCTCGATAGTCGATGCAGAGCCGCAACGAGCCATCCTTTTTCTTTACGAATAGTACTGGCGCACCCCACGGAGATACACTAGGCCGAATGTATCCTCGATCTAGCAAGTCTTGCAACTGTACTTTAAGCTCCTTCAATTCTGCCGGGGCCATTCGATACGGCGTCTTGGAAATTGGTCAAGTTTCTGGGAATGTGTCTATAGTGAACTCTATCTCTCGATCGGGCGGCATGCCTGGCAACTCGTCGGAAAACACATCAGGAAAATCCGCCACAACGGGAATAGACTCAACGTTTGCGCAATCTTGCCGAGTGTCTCGAACGGACGCTAAGTACCCTTCGCAGCCGGAGTGAATCATCCGTCGAGCAGACATTGCTGAGATCACCATGCAGGCATTTGACGCTTTCGACTCAGGACTGCACGTGAAGAGAAATTCGATCTCGCCGGGCAAACGAAACACGACTTCCTTTTTCGCACAGTCGATTGTAGCTGAACAAGCACCGAGCCAATCCATTCCCAGAATAAGATCGTAGTCCCTTATGTCTAGAACTATCGCATCTAATGACAATCTCCGTCCCCCGATGCAAATGTTACCTTCACGACAGACTAAGCGAGCCGATAAATCTACGCCCGAAGGAGTGCTAACACTTAGGTTTAAGCCTAGCGGTGTCATAGGGAATGTGTGTTCGGCGGCAAAATTCGCCGAAATGAAGCTATGTGTTGCACCAGAATCAAACAATACTCGAGCAGGTACATTATTAAAAAGTAATATACCTGACACCGTCGTGTTCGATGCAAGTGCCTCATCCCGAGTCAAAGCATAGACTCGTCCCTGGGCGTTTTGCGGTGCCTGGTTCGCTCGTTGAGTTTGCCCCTGACCCTGAGCTGAGTCATTATTCTGCTGCGGACGGTGTGAAGATGGATCGTTGGAACGGGTTGGACAATTACGAGCAATGTGGCCCATCTTGCCACAATTGAAACATCCTCCTTTGCTCGCGCGACATTCGCTGACGTGGTGTCCTGGCTTGCGGCAGTAGGCACAATTCTGTCCTTGCCTCTTTCCTTGATTCGAGTCTTGGTAGCCGCCGTTGTTGTTATGGCGCTTATGCGCGTTGTTTCCTCCTGTGTTGGCAGGACGCTTGTGATTGTAATTTTGCACAGCGCCGGTGCGAACTGGAGGATACTGCGACTCTAGGGACAGTGCATGATTCAAGGACTCCCGCATGGTACGATATTGAGTCACTACGACGTGAGCACGGATAGAAGGTCGTAGTCCGAGCTCAAACTTTCGTGCACGACTTTCGGCATCGGCGAGCTGAGACTTGGCAAATTTTGCAAGTCGGTTGAACTCTGAAGCGTATTGACGCACCGTCATGTCTCCCTGCTTCAGTAGCGCAAACTCGTCTTCCTTTTCGCGACGGACGGCGGGTGGAAGGTATTCCTCCACGAAGGCCTTGCGAAACACGGACCAGGAGATAGCCGTTGTGCCACCTTCACTCAAAATAGCTTGCTTGTGCATATCCCACCAATCATGTGCATTTTGTCGGAGCTGAAGCTGGGCACACGCCACTTTCTTGGTCTCGTCTAGGCACAGCGCTTCAAAGTGGTCCTCCAACTCGACCAGCCAGTCCATCGCTAAGGAAGGGTCCTCGGTGCCTTTAAACGTAGCACGGCACATCTTCTTAAATTCTGATATCGACACGATTGACCCATTCTCGCCTGAGGGTAAGGTACCCTGGGAATTCTGTGGTCCGGTGGCTTCAGCAACTATAGGCACGGTTGCGGGGGCGGATGCAGAATGATTGTTGGCGATCATATTCGTCACCATTGTTTGCAGACTATTCATCTGCTTCTGTTGTGTATCCGCCTGAAATCGCTGCGCC
Source organism: Iris macrosiphon (assembly GCA_036927795.1). NCBI lineage: Eukaryota > Viridiplantae > Streptophyta > Magnoliopsida > Asparagales > Iridaceae > Iris > Iris macrosiphon. The sequence goes on from JAYESA010000015.1 coordinate 51,760,876, forward strand.
ACGAATTGAGCCTCAATCCGTGACTCGAACTGACTCTGCCATAGTTCAGCTTGTTTCTGCTGCGTCTCCATCAAACGCATCATTCGCTCGAACGGATCGGCAGAGGGTGCGGCAGCTGGACTCCCAGAGCTGCCCGAGGTGCCTGAACTACTCGCTTGCACTTGCGCCACCATCTGCGCTTGTGCACCCGGCTCGGAAGTCGTTCCTTGGAAGGAAAGTAACTTGTATTAGTCTCAAGGTATATTATGGACTCACTGTATGGAACGTATCTCATTTTGGCCAAGCGAATTCAAGGGTCTACTCGGAAGGAACAAGGTCCTCTTTAGAAACTTTCTTTGTGAGATCAAAGGATCTGAAGCATGCTCTGATACCAATATGTCACGCCCCGATTTCGGCTAATCGATAATCGTCCCCCGGGCGTGATGCCGTGCACGCGTAGGGCGCGCGTGCACAAGGCCTTAGGCATAAGGGTATTCTTTAGAACAATGCAACAGAGTGGACATATAAGATAACACAAGGTTGAGGCATAGAAAAGTTTCTCTTTTATTCATAATGAACATCTTTTTACATCGCTTGACTCAAAAGTATAAAATGCCCCACGGGCTTACAAACTTGGACGCAAAATGAGATAGCCGATCCATACATTATGTCCCTTTACATAGATTTAAAAAAAACACAAAACACCTTGGGTGCGAGTAAGCACCATCGCCTTAGCGATATTCAGCAACGGAGAGAGTGAAAGGCTTCTAGCTTGAGCCTCCAAAAGTCTTGGCCACGAACCGCCAAGGATCCCAAAAGTCCGGAGAGAACTTCAGCTCCTCGCCGCGTTGCCTTGCGCCGGGGAACCTGCTACAACGAGGGTCAGTACTTCGAAAAGTACTGGTGAAGGCTAGCTGCTCAACTTTACCAAGCTCATGAGATGAGATCTAATGAGTATGCTACAATTATGTTCTTAGGTGGGTTTCTATTCTTGCCTAGATCAGATTTCATTTAGCAGGTATGCAAGAACAAAATAACATAACTCCACATGCCACCGTTCGGTGACTTTACCTGTACCGTCTGAACCACCTGTACAACTTACCATAGCCTTCCCTGTCACGAAGACATAGTTAGTCTGCACAGTTTAAATATACACAATATCTTTCTTTGTTGTTTAGGAGCCATCATGGGTTTAGTCTGGGCTGGCGGCGACGCTTGCAGCGCGGGTAGCTAGCCCCGCTACAATTCCCCGCTCCCTGTGCTAACTCATTTTAGCACGACTAAGAAAGTAGATTCCGCCCGGGTCGAAACGGCCCGGTGCCCCGGTAACCGTTCGCAGGAACCTGGATCCCTTGTGCACAAGAATTCCCATGACCATTTCTATGAACCGAACTTCATAGATTTACTTACTAGCGATTTAAAGAACATCATGTACGAAACTGCTTTACTGTACTATCACAATCAACCAACAAGTTATATGAAATAACATGCAGCAGTTTATAAAAGAACACTTTGAACTATCAATAAATACCAACCCATTAAACACCCAACGAACATGCATGCATCAATGAATTTATGCAAGGTTTTGTATGACAAGCAATGGGTGTTCCAAGCCTACTTCTTATCTTATCTTGTTATCCAACTTGTTACTTAATTGGTATCGTTTGATTGAATGCACAACTGAGTCAATTTTATTATGGACGGAGCCCTTGGAAAGAAGGTGCTTATCGAAATAGAGCCACTCACAAGTTTGGTTGAATAGGAAGAAGAAGGAGAGATCTCTAAGACTCCGCTCGCGCGTCGTCTACACGATCACCTGCACGCACCAACGGATGATCAATACCTCCTGCTTCGGTCTCCAAGGCTCAATACGAAATGCGAAATCCTAAGAACGAAAGCAATGAAATCCATTGAAACCGTTCAAGAAAACGCAAGTCATAAAACCAACAAGAAAGCAACCAAGCGGCACGAAAACGGACAAGAAACCAACGCAACGGAAAGGCCCCTCTCGACTCTGCCGCCGAGTCCATCCTCGAGGCACAATCCATTGTATATGGGACCTGATTCCGAAGAAACCAATCCATAACGAGGAAAGGATCTTAATTCAATCTGTCCCGTTCGGACGGTCGTAAGTATTTCTTGGCCGCGCTCCCCGAGTAGGGGGAACGAGGCATTACAGCAAGACGGGACAGGTGGTCCCCCCGAAGCAAAGTCAGCACTAGCGATCACCAGCTCAGGAAACACATGATCTAAGGGAGAGCCCTGGCAGCATAACCGGCAGTGCTACAACTGTGGGGAGATGGGTCATCATCGGTATGCTTGTACCAAACCACCTAGGGAGGAAGATTCAGGTGGTGGACGAGGACCGTTCGGCGGACGAGGATATAATGGAGGACGTGGTCGTGGTCGAAGGGGTAAAAGAGGCGGCCGAGGAGGTTATCGGGCGAACCTTCTGATATCAGAAGGGAACGGAGAAGCTGATGGTACATTTACTGTGGAGGACCAGGCACTGGGAGACATGAGGAGTAGAACAGAGGAGGCGTCCACCTCATTCTTTGTTAGGGGCAACGCTGCCATGTATGCCCATCCATCAGAAGGTACTGACGAATCACTTGCCCTTGCGTCTATCTCTTCCCTTAAATCATCAGACTGGATTATCGACTCGGGAGCATCTCGATATGTGACGGAAAATGCTAGTGAGTTTTCTTCCTACACTCACCTAGCATCAGCAGACAGCATTCAGACAGCTGATGGCACTTTCCAGCCAGTGGTCGGTAAGGGTACTGTTAATTGTACAGGTTCAGTAAGATTATCCAATGTTTTACATGCTCCATCCTTTCCAGTCAGTCTCTTGTCCATTAGTTCTATAATCCTCCAACTTAAATGCATAGTTTCTTTTGATATTCCTAAGGTGACCTTCCAGGAGAAAGGGACAGGACGAAGACTTGGGACTGGCACTTGGCATGAGGGACTGTGGTACCTAGATCGAGAAGGACTGGACTCAGCATTGGTATCTATGGTAGAGAAGGCTGGCATGGAAAGACTGCAGCAGAGGACTGAGGATACCTTGATACTCCATCATCGGAGGATGGAACATTCTTCCTTTGATACTCTAAGTAAGTTGTATCCAAAGATTTATGCAAAAACAAATAAAGAGAAATTAGTATGTGATGCGTGCGAGTTAGAAAAACTTACTAGGAGCTCATATGTTGGCACGGGTCATAGGAGCACTTTTGCTTTTGAGGTAGTACATTCTGATGTCTGGGGTCCATGTGCTACTAACACTATGAATGGTTATAAGTACTTTGTTTCTTTCATTGAGTGTGCCTCTCGTGTTACCTGGTTATATTTGATGAAAAATAAGAATGATGTACCTGCTTGTTTTCGGGATTTCCATAAGCATGTCCAGACTCAGTACAAAGCAGTTGTGAAGGTACTGAGGTCTGACAATGGAACGGAGTATACCAACAGGACGCTTGCAGAATACCTGTCAGCACACGGAATACAGCATCAGACCACCTGTGCATACACACCAGCACAAAATGGAGTTGCAGAAAGGAAAAACAGACACCTTCTAGAGGTCGCAAGAAGTATGATGATCGACATGAATGTCCCACAGAGTCTGTGGGGACATGCAGTATTGACAGCAGCTCAACTCATCAACAGGATGCCCTCGAAGGTCCTCGGATGGAAGTCCCCATGTGAGGTATTGCAAGGCAATAATAGTGGGATACTCCCACTGAAGGTGTTTGGGTGTGTGTTTTGTGAAGGACAACAGGCCATCAGTTGGGAAACTTGACCCTAGAGCGGTCAAATGCATCTTCGTAGGCTACTCGGCGACCCAGAAGGGGTATGTGTGCTGGAGTCCAGTAGAGAAGAAGAAGTTTGTCAGTATGGATGTCCACTTTCGGGAGCATGAGCCATACTACCGCCAGGACGGAACTTCACACAACACGCCTAATACTGCCAGTATTAGGCGAGAGGGGGAGATTGAGAACTTGGTGGTAACCGATTTAGAAGTTTGGCATGGAGGCACGGAGAAGGGACAAGAAGGTGAAGGTATTAGGCCTACGGCTCAGGGAGAGTTACTTACCTACAGCAGAAGAGAGAAGCAAACTGCAGGACCAGTACCGACAGTGCCAATGCCAGTGCCAAGTCCCTTGCCTGCGTTCGTCCTAACTCCTGAGGCACCGACACCAACCCCCCTTCAGGTGATACCCTCTCCTTCACAAGATATCATTCCTCCTACTTCTACTCCTCCCACACCACTATCTGTACGGAGGACCACTCGCAGCAATGCAGAAAATCCTCCAAACAGATATGGTTGGGATATTGCTCAGTGTATTTCTTATGACCATATCTCTTCTTCTCATGGAGCATTTATAGCATCTTTGGATAGTATTACTGTACCTAACAATTGGCAGGTTGCCAAGAACGATCCAAAGTGGAAAGCGGCAATGCACGAGGAGTTGGAAGCTCTGGAGAAGAACCACACTTGGGAGCTTGTGAGACTGCCAGAGGGGAAGAGAGCAGTTGGATGCAAGTGGGTCTTTACCGTGAAGCAGAACCCAGATGGACAGGTTGAGCGCTACAAAGCTCGACTAGTAGCCAAAGGATACAGTCAGACGTACGGCATCGACTATGACGAGACCTTTGCACCAGTTGCAAAGATGAGCACTGTCTGGACTCTGATTTCTCTGGCAGCGAATGGTGGATGGAAGCTACACCAACTGGATGTGAAGAATGCGTTTCTTTACGGGGATCTAGTGGAGGAGGTGTACATGGAGATACCACCAGGATTTGGCACCAATCAGACAATAGGCAAGGTCTGCAGGTTGAAGAAGTCCCTCTATGGACTGAAGCAGTCTCCTCGAGCGTGGTTTGACAGATTCAGAAGGGCGATGATAGGGATGGGATATCAGCAGATCAATGCTGATCATACTGTGTTATTCCGTCGGAGTGGAGGCCACATCACCATGCTTGCGGTGTATGTGGACGATATGATTATCACAGGAGATGATGAGCAGGAGATCGCCCAACTCAAAGGAAAGCTTGGCAAGGAATTCGAGGTGAAGGATCTCGGCCTTCTTCGGTACTTCCTTGGGATTGAGATTGCTCGAGAAGCAGAGGGGATTGTTCTCTCTCAAAGGAAGTATGCACTGGACCTTCTCACAGAAACTGGGATGTTGGGGTGCAAACCTGCAGCGACACCAATAGATCAGAGGTTCAAGATTGATGCTGAGGCTGGAGAACCAGTTGATCGGGACAGATACCAGAGACTGGTTGGCAAGTTGATCTATTTGAGCCACACACGTCCTGATATCTGCTTTGCAGTAAGTATGGTGAGCCGCTACATGCATGACCCACGGAAGGGTCATATGGATGCAGTGTACCAGATTCTGAGGTACTTGAAAGGTGCTCCCGGGAAGGGACTAATATTCAGGAAGAACAATCACGTGAGCATCGAGGGCTACTGTGATTCTGACTGGGCTAGTTGTGCTGATGACAGGAGGTCTACCTCGGGATATTGTATATTTGTAGGAGGTAATTTGGTCTCCTGGAGGAGTAAGAAGCAGTCTGTGGTGGTCAGATCGACAGCTGAAGCAGAGTACAGAGCTATGGTCTTGGGAGTTGCAGAGCTGCTATGGTTGAAGAATATGCTAGTGGAGCTGAAGCTGGATCAAGGAGCCAAGATGAAGCTGTGGTGTGACAATCAGTCAGCTATTAGTATCGCCAACAATCCAGTACAGCATGACAGGACCAAACACATCGAGATTGACAGATTCTTCATCAAAGAGAAGTTGGATAGTGGATTACTGGAGCTTGGCCAAGTTCCAACCAGGGATCAAGTAGCAGATGGACTAACCAAGGGACTCGCCTCAGTGAGCATGATTAGAGGATGTGACAAGATGGACTTAGTGACTATTTTTCACCCATCTTGAGGGGGAGTGTTGATATGGTATGTTGGGTGTCATATTTAAGTATAGTATAAGCACATGGGAATATCCTGAGGACATATTTGGGATGCCAGAATATGTCACAGGATATTCCATTATGAGATTATTGTCATAATGATTAAGATCATTGTATTAATGACTGTAAGACTATATAATGCCAATGAGACAATCAATAAAATCATCAACTAATTTCAACATTATTGATTCACCTAACACCAAAGTTCTCATATAAGGCACAACTGAATGGAGAGGAAAAAGAACAATATCCACTAAACATTGGCTGCATGTCTCATTATCACCTTCAACTACATCTGAACATATACAATACTCCATCCTGACAAATTCTTCACCTTCTCCTATCACAATGAAGAACATTGTTGAGAATAATAATTGTAAATCAATTATTTTAATATATGCTGCTTGATGACCATGAATCATAATCTGTTATTCTCCTCTATACCGTGGACTGAATGTATAATGAAATTTGTTTAGGACAATTTCCCAGATGGTTAGTTATAGGGAGGTCATAGAGTGATCTCCCTGAAAAATGAAAAACAAGGGTGACTATTGTAATCTACCCAAAAATACCATGAATAAACTTGATAGCATATATATATTTATCCCATTTAAAATGCTTGTGTGCACGCACACACATGAACACACGTACAGAGAAGACCAGCCAGTTACAAAAGGGAAAACATGAGCATTATACATCAGGACTCTAAAATGGAACAGTTCTCAAAATTGCAAAGGTCTATGTGCAAAAGAAACATTTTAGTTTTGGTGTTGAAGTTTTATTCTGACTTCAGAATTATGTAGAAGGCTATATTATTATGAAAATAGAGATTCCAGCTTATTCTTCCAGAGATACACTCAGGAGGATAAAGGCTTCGTTGTTCGTAAAGTATTATGTTAAAGGCTACACTCTGAAAACAGAGATGCCAGCATTTGAGCAAAATTCTAACACTGGTTACTCTGCTACTGCTTTGCTTTTATGTTACACAAATGCACTCAGATGGATTGATGCCTATGACCCCTTTAAACTTTATGTGTCTAGGCAGTTATCACTTAGGCAGGGTTTGGGATTGCCGAAGCTTATCAAAAATTGTCATAAGCTGCTAACTAAACCTATCTGGTAACTACATGCTGAAAACTGATGCCAAAACAATGATAAGCTCGTTGCTACTTTCAAAAGCAACAAGAAGATTGAAAAGTTTAGTACTTTTTACCAAATACATCACGTGTTGCTTTTGAAAAAAAAAAGTAAACAAAGTGAGAAATTTTGGATCAGAAGTGAATTGAGTCCATTTTTGTTCACCCACCGAAACTATGGTGGATGTTCACCCTTCCACTCAAAGGTTGTCATATGTCAAATTGTCAAATTAGTGGTAAAAACTATTGTGGATGTTCACCAAACCACTTCCAAAGTGATTTTAGGTTAGACGGAAATGATACGTGGCAACCTTTGAGTGAAAGGGGTGAACATTCATTCTAGTTTTGGTGGGTGAACAAAAATGGACTCAAAGTGAATTACCACTTATCATTTGGATTGGAAACATTTAATAGCCCGAGATGGTAGGTATTTTTTAACCAACAAATATATAGGACCACACCTCACAATAATGATAACCTACTGTCTTGACCTGTCAAGACAGGCCCCTTATTAAAGTTGTCCACAGAAAATAATAGCTAGCCGCATGGACCACTAGCAGGTCAATCCTTGCCAATGATTTGTTGCAGTATACAGCAATTTTTATATTGTATCTTTTGAATGTAAAATAATTTAAGATCCCACAGGTTCTTAATTTACAAAAACAAAAAATTCATCAGAAAGTATGCAAGTACAATTGAACAGCTTCATGCTAGTCTACTACAAAACATGCATTCTTTGTGAACTTAGGTGTGTGATCAGGTAGGTGACTTGTAGGTTTTGTAATTTTCTTTAAACTTCCCTAAACTTTGATGCCATGACAGTTAAATCCTCATTTTCAAAACATCATATTGGTGCAAGATCTTAATAGAGCTTGAGAAAAGATCAAAGTACCCTTATTATGCCAACTAAGGGTTATTTACTACAGCTTATCTCAGCTGCTTCCTGCTTATCTTTTGAGAAGCATAACATAATTTTTTTGAGAAGCAGAACATAAATGTGGTCGCTAAAGAAAACCAAACAGCCTATTTTCCAAACATGTTGCTGCTTTTCATATACTAATTTTGGAAACATGAAAGAGTTTGATATTAAAAGCTGATGCATCTTACTTAAATACGATCCCCTAAACTTTATAATAAAATAAATATTTTTTTATAATACATGTCAAGTTTAGTCACTTTTAATAATTTGTACAAAAAATAGAAAGATAAAACAAGTTTTGCCCAAATACCTTATTGCATTTGATAGCATCTTTTAGTATGTAAGTAGGCTTATGGCAACTTCCAATAAGCTTCAAGAATACCAAACCCGTCCCAAGTCTTAAGGAAAATAGGATTATTTAGTAACAAGGGTCTCATATATATATAAAAAAAATAGGATTTGGGCCTCTAAAGTGTCCGGTATTAGACTTTGGGTCTCGAAAATATTGTTCACTACGCTACGTCAACAGTGATTTCGAGACACAAAATCTAATGTCGGACACTTTGGAGACCCAAAACCTAATTTCAACTACTATGTGAGATCATGTTACTAACTAACCCAAGAAAATAATCTTTCAGTTATGAACTCCATTGACTCAAGTTGTTGAAACATGAAGGAATAAGATCAGTACCAACTAGCAAGGGTGGATGCATTCATAAGCTTGAGGAGCTTGAGCCCCTATTTTTCCAAAAAACGAAAAGAATTTAGTATAGGACCCTAAAAGAAACAAAATTATTATCAAGAGATACACCGCCAAATAGTTACAGTTACCTCTTGTAACCTATCAAACATTCAAGAATCCATGGTTAACTCGCATCAAAACTCAAGTCTTCCTAATCTCTGCTCTCCCCTCCTTATACTGCCACCTAACTCTCACCTCCTCCATTGCTCAACCTTCTCCACTCGAATCAATCACTTCTCTTACTGCACTCAGAGCTGCAACATATCACTTCTTTCACCTTCTAGACATTGATATATCCGATTTTGATTCCTCCAAGGCTCCTACCGCGAGGGTCCTCAATTTCCAGTTATGACTTCTTCTCCAACAGTAGCAACTCCAACCTCCCTCCATTCAAGACAGAGATAAGATTTTTTATGAGTCATTAAGGGGCTGTTTGGTTCAGCAAAGTTGAACGAAGTGAAAAATCTAGAAATTGATATTTTGCGTACCTATTGCGGTCAAATAAAGCGAAGTGGAGAATTTTTTTGTTTGGGTACTTTAAAAAAGTGGAGATTAGAAGTGGAAAAATCTTAAAGTTTGTTGTTTGGTTGGTTGTTCACGTGAACGAGAAGGTATAACTTTTTGTTGAAGTGACATAAATAATAATAATAAAAATCGTTAAAGTAGAGAGGAAGTAGTCTTCCTACCAAACGTGCGAAATGGGAACGAAGATTCTCCAACCAAACACTTGAAGTGGTCTAAAATTCGAATTTTGACCACTTCCGTGTTCCAAATCCGCAAACCAAACAGTCCTAAGACTACCATCGACACTAACACCAAAGTAGTGCCCCCACCGACCATAATTCTTGTGACAGCCCATGCCAACTAGTTTTCGGTTTTAATCATGTTGAGCAATATAATATATCTCTACTATTATAATGCGGCTTAGAAACGGCTCAAAAATGAGCCGTATATATATCCTCATTTATTATTATTTTTTATTTAAAAAAAAATTAACTACCGTAGTTCTCTCTCACGTTGTTGGAGAAAAAAAAACTAAAATCCTTCTAAAACATGTAACAAATTCTAAAATATATTCAATATTTAAATTATATTTAAACTAACTAAAAGATATTGTCTAATTAAATGCATATCCAAAATTCTTAAAGGAGAATGATATTTGGTCCGTAGGGGTTGACCGCACATTTGGCCCGCACCCCCACGTGCCCTCTCCCTATTTGCTCCAACCGTCTGTCGAACCCCACCTCTTTAATTCCTGGCCAATAGGAGGGTGCCACATGGCGTACGGGCGGTCACCTCCCGTGGGGCAAGCAACGTTGTCCATTCTTAAAACACATTTATAATAAATTATAATAAAAAATATTCAAATTATATTTAAAATATTCTAATATAATTTTAAAAAAATTCTAAATTCTAAATAATATTATAGATTTTTTTTTTACGTGCAATACACATAAAAGTAACCAGTAATAGTATAACCCTCGTGCCTTATCAATATTGGTGAGTGACAGGTACTTAACATTGCAAAGTAGCAAACCAATTTCAATTTCAATCTCATGAGTGAGTATTTTTAAAATTAGTTTACGCATAAATCCAGCTCTGAACCCATAAAAAAATTAATGCGTATTGAATAATGCAACGGTAGGACTTTAACAAATATCGTCAAATGTATGGTCAACACAAAATATACCGGGACAAGGTTATAAATTCACTTCTATCATTAAAAAAATTGTTATTCATTTCAGTATCCAGAATAAACTAATTCCGAAAATTCCCAGTTACTCTATCTTAGCCCGGTAAATTACAAGAAAACCCCAAAAATATTTCATTTCAGTAATATATCCAAAACTAAACTTAACATCATGCAAGTCCCTTAAACGTACCAATTTTTTAAATAAGTCCCAAAAGATGTGAGTAATGCATAATTTTAACTCAAGTGTTGGTGATTTGCGGACTTCCAAGTAAATTACAAAGAACATACTAAAAAATGCAGAGGAAACTGACAGATTCATGAAACAAAATCGGGTTTGGATGTTACCGAAGGTGGATCTGGATCCGACACCGACCTCGTACCGGGCGGACCCGAACGAGATCCGGACCCTCACCTCCGCCGCCGCATCGGTGACGCCGGGGACCGCTCCGGCTGCCGTCCGCTTCTGCACCAGCATCCCTCCCGGCCTCATCTCCCACTCGACCTCCGCCGCCGCCGCCTCCGCCGGATCCTCCGGCTCCGACGATCTCCGGCCGCCCGATCCCGACCGCGACCGCCTCCGCCCCATCATCGTCGCCGGTCCGAGGAACGAGGCGACGTTTTTTTTTTTTTTTTTAATCGGGGGAGTGGGAGGTTTGTATAGCGCGGGCAGTTTTAAAGCGCGGGGATCCGAAGGGGACGAATGGGGTGGCGACGCGTGGAGAGACAGCTCAGCTTCGGCTGCCGACAGGGAAGGGTTCTTGTATGATGAGTAGCGTGGGGCCCGCCGGCCCATGTTGGGGTTGGTACGTACTGCTGAAGGTTGTGGTTGTGGGAGTTGTGGGCCCCACCTGCTACAAAATGAAATGGACGGTGGATTCTCTTCTCTCTTCTCTCTTTTTTTCTTTTTTTTCTTTTATTGTTTATAAGAATAAGAATTTTATATTTGTCGTTTGGAATAGATCTTGATAACTTTAAAAGGGTGTTAGTTTGGAATAATGAAAACTCAATTTCTGACTTGTACAAGTCAGGATGAAGTGTGACATTTTGCACAAACGTCAGGTGCGCGTTACGAACGAAGAGGCACAACAATTTCAATGTTAATAGGTCATCTCTAACGAGACTCTTCTTAGATTTAAAAAAAATTTAGATTTCAATTTCTATCATAAATAACATTGATGTATAATAAAAAAATTGTACAAGATTTTATTGTAGAAATTCTCCCTCTTATGGATTATTTGATAACTTGTAAGTGTATTGAAAGTGGTTTTTTATTACAAGTGCATTGAAGTTAAAAACAATTGCGTTGTCTGGGTAGTTGTAAGTTCAACACTTTCAATATATCTGCATTTGTATTACAACAGTTTCGATATTTAACTAGCCATTGTTAGTACGTTGAAAAGTAAAATATTTTATTGTAAGTGAAAGTTTTTAAGTTACAATAGAAAATGAGTGGAACTCGTTAAAAGTTGCTAGTTTTGTTGCTATATATATTTTTTATTAGTTCAATTGGATTAATTTATTTATTAATTAATACTTATTTGTTAATTTTTAGTAATACATTTTTAGAGTATGTTATTAATTAATATATTTATTTTGTGGGAGCTGGGGGCGTATTATTTCTTTCATTTATTTGGTGAAAGTTGGTGACAGTGGACACAAAAGGGATGCAACGCAGCGTGCACAAAGTTCCAAACGTTACGTCGAGCATCTAAAAATACAAAAACAAAATAGTATATTTCAGTAATTAATATTTTTATTAATAAAAAATAATTTTAGTTAGTTTTGCGTAAATTAAGAAAATTGTTGTGTATATTTTGTTAATTAAATTTGGTTAATTTTTGTTAATTAAATTTATGTTAGTTTGTTTTCGTTAATTAAATTTTGTTAATTAAACTTTTCTTAATTTGTTTTTCGTGAATATTGAATCCTACTTTCAAATTAGATCATTAATTTGACTCTTTTATTTTCTTTCACTTATGATAGAAATTGAGAACCATTTGAGAGTATTTTTTTCTGCAATCGAGCCATCACGTTTTTTTCAACCTGAAGGAGGAAATTCAACCGTCGAGTAGGATTTGTCCATTAGTCTATTTCTTGCATTTTTATGTAAATTTTTTGTCAAATATGATAAAAATTTTCTTAAAGTATAATGTCACGTTGGATAGAAATTCAAATTTAAAATTTCTCATTGGAGATAGACTTAGGCGCTTTTTAACTTTGCATGTAGTGAAAATTCAAGATTAAGAAGCATTGTGGCTATGAAAGGCGAAAAGTACCACAAAATATTTACCAACACTAATTGATGCGATGCTCTTATAACTTGTGTAACATAACTGACCGAATGATAAATCGTGAGTTGAAGGATATTTGGATTCACTTTCAATGTACATGGTTAGGATAAAAAAATTAAAAAATAAAAGAGTATATAATAATAGTAATAATAATAATAATAATAATAATAATTATTATTATTATTATTATTATTATTATTAGTAGTAGTAGTAGCAGCAGCAGCAGCAGCAGCAATAGCAGTAGTTGTTGTTGTTGTTGTTGTTGTTGTTGTTGTTTATTATTAACAAATAAAGGAGAAGAGTAGTTAAAATTAATTAATATTAATTTAAAATGATTAAATAATTATTTATTCTAATTATATAATAAAATAAGTAAATTAACTCAAATAATATGTAATATTTTATTTATTAATTAATTATTAATAATAATAAGATAATTTAAGTAAATTTAGTCTAAATCTAGATATAGACACATCCAAACTTTTTTGTCTTTATCGTTCCGGATACGAATTAAAAACTGAACAAATACGTATGGAACATTCCATGGACACACAAAAATACGTCATTCTGTCGTGTTCTTATTTACTGTGTTTTATCGTATTCGTGGTCATGTAACATAAGTCCAAATATAAATACGTAATTTAACATAAATAAACTTTATTACACTATAACGTAACGTTAATTAAAAATAAGAAATCATATTTACATATTAAATCAAAATTAATTAATTTTGATTAGTTATAAGGTCTTTAATTGGTAATTAGAAGGGAGAAAATTTTAATAAGAAAAAAGAAAAAGAAAAGGAGGATGTGGAAAATAATTTTTTTTTAGAGAACAGAAACTGCACTCAGTTCAGTTTTTAACTTTTCCACTTGTTCACTCACCTCACCAAACAATGAGACTTAAAGAATTGCCCCCACATATACCTAAAATATTTCTTCTTCAGTATAACACATATACATTGAACAAATTCTTAGTACATCTCCAATGGAAAAAAAAATTATTTACATGGAATTACCTTCAACCGCTAGTTTCCCGTGTATGTCTTAAATATACAATGTCTTGTGGGTTGTTTCATATGTGGCAAAAGAAATTTCACAATAGAAATCATATAACAAAAGTCATCTCTAATGTAAATGTCATGACACTTAAATTTAATCACATACAAAATTTTACGCCTATAAGTTTCATGATGAATTTTTACCTTGTTTGGACTTTATTTAATACCATTATTTATATGGATGTCATCTCTTGCGATATTAATCCATCTCTTCTCTACTATTATAATGCGGTTTATAGACGGTTCAAAAATGAGTCGTCTAGGCAGTATGTATATCCTTAACTATTAACTCGTAAATGCACGTGCGTTGCAAGTAAAATATTTTTGAGTTTTTTCAAAAAATATTAAAAATAGTTTAAATATTTGTAAATTTAGTTTATATATATATATATATATATTGAAAATATTAGATTTATAAAATTCATTGATATTATTGAAAATTTTAATAAAAATTTAAATTATATTAAAATAGTTTAAATTTGATTTGAATATATTTAGATTAAAATTTGCTATATATATATTTATAAGTTTAGATGTAAAAAATTAGTGTAAATATATTTTGAATATTGTATATATTTTTATTTGGATTTGTTATATATATCTTTATATAAATTTGAATATATGTTTAGGATATTATAATAATTTTATGATGTTTGTACGTAACGGAAACATGTACATGTGTAGTTAGAATATTTTTAGAATATTTTAATTGTTGAGTGGTTGAGTATTTTCTTACGGCTTAGACGGTTCACTTTTGAGCCGTTTGGAAGGCATATTACAATAGTAGAGAAATAGTTTAAATTTAATTTGAATATATTTAGATTAAAATTTGTTTATATATATATATATATATATATATATATATATATATATATATATATATATATATATATATATATATATATATATATATATATATATAATAGATTTATAAAATTCATTGATATTATTGATTTTTTTTTAAAATTCAAATTATATTAAAATAGTTTAAATTTGATTTGAATATATTTAGATTAAAATTTGATATATATATATATATATATATATATATATATATATATATATATATATATATATATATATATATATATATATAGTTTAAATATATTTTGAATATTGAATATATTTTTATTTAGATTTATTATATATATCTTTATATATATTTGAATATATGTTTAGGATATTATAATAATTTTAAGATATTTTTGCATGAGGGAAACACGTACAAGTGCAGTTAAAAAATTTCTAGAATTTTTTAATTATTGAGTGGTTAAATATTTACTTACGGCTTAGACGGCTCACTTTTGAGCCGTCTAAAAGCCATATTATAATATAAATATATAAAAAAATTTACTACTATATATGTTATCTCCTCACATGTGTGTGTGTGTGTCTATATATATATATATATATATATATATATATATATAATTCTTCTAATTAACTTAACACCTCATAAAATATATTCAATATTTAAATTATATTTAAGCTAACTACATGACATTATCTAACCAAACACATTTCCAAATTTGTAAAACATATATATAGCAAATCTTAATTAAAATATATTCAAAACATAATTAAAATAGTATAATATAATTTAATTTTTAGCTACTTTTTTAATATTATGATAGATTTTTTTTTGCCTTTTGATACGTGCAACACACGAAAACAAGACTAATAATTAAATAACACACAAACTATAAATTGTATCCTATAATTTAATAATGAATAGAATTAGGAATAAGGAAGAAGAAAATGAAGTCGTCTTTAATTGTAGGTATCACTTGTATGTGGGCCGCACATAAAATATAGTATTTAAATTTTGGTTCCATAGAGAAGAAGAAAAAAATAGACATCTTTCTCTATCTTGATTCTTGATAGGGGGGCAACTCGAGCGGGTTGGGTCGGGCTTGAACTCAACCTGAATCTAACCCGATGAATCATTAGCTTAGCCCTAGCCCGGGTCCGACCCGACCTCGGGTTAAACATATGTATCCCAAGACAAAGTCCAGAGGATCGGGTCGGGCACGGGTTGGGTCGGGTCTATCGAATTTATCGGACTCTAATATGATATTTAAAATTATTTTAAGCAAGAGTAACATCAAACACATAATTCAATAGCAATAAAGTCTCAATCATTACAAAATGCAAACTGAAATTAGATTTAAGATAAGAAGTTGAAGGGTTTGGGTGAAGAAAGTTAGGGTTTAAACATTTTATTTAAGAAGTATATATATATATATATATATATATATATATATATATATATATATATATATATATATATATATATATATATATATATATATATATAATGCAGTTTTAAAATGGCTCAAAAGAGAGCCATCTAAGCCGTAAGTAAATACTCAACAAATTTAATCTACTATTACAATGCAGCTACAAAATGGCTCAAAACTGAGCCATCTAAGTCGTCGGTAAATACTCAACCAATTAAATTTTTTTTTAAATAACTTACGTAAGATTCATTAAACCTTCAACAAACTTCTTTATTATCCATCCAAACAGTAAATAAATACTAAACCAATCTTATCCATCCAAGCCGCAAGTAAATACTAAAAAAAAATAAAAATAAAAACTTATAATTATGAAATAAAAAATCCAAGATAAATTATTTTTTACAAACAATACTTAGCATTAAATATACATGCAACGCACGTGCACGTTACTAGTATATATATATATATATATATATATATATATATATATATATATATATATATATATATATATATAGGAACCCTAGAGGGAGGTTGAATAGGGTCAAGCTAATAAATCAAGAACAAATGATTAATAATAGGCAATTTAAAAATTAAGTGTGCAAGAAGTAAAGCAATAAGAATACTGTGAGACTCATCTCACTGTTCTAGTATACATACCCGACATACGCGTATTATATATGTATAGCTTGCTTATTGTTTAAATTGCTTACATCATGCTTTATGCCATTCATGCATTGTTTAAGTTATTTTTGTAAATTTTTCTTAGTTGCATGCTTTGGACCGTTGGTCCCTTGATTTTTTTCGAGGGTGGCTGTGATGAACCCGGGTGAGAGGCATGGATTATGATCCAATGGCCTACAATCAATCCATTGGCTATATAAGCAATCACATTCTCTTTCCTTCACTTTTTTTTTTCCTTTCATTTCTCTTTCCTTCTTCGTTTCTGTCCCAGCAGAGAACAGCAGTTGAGTATGGGCTTGGCCATGGGTGACCTTGGTAGTGTTGGTATTAGGCTAGAACTTGACCGTAGGCAAGTACATCTTGCCAACCGAAGAAACAACCTTGGATCTTGCTTTGATTCTTAGTACAACTTATTTTTATCTTTTGATCGATTTTATTTTTGGATAACACTTAGAACTTGTCTCGTTAATGATTTTGTGTTCCTTGGATTTGATTGGATTGCTCTTGGAGCCCGAGAATAGCAAGTCGGAGAATGCAAAGTTGGCCTGAGAATGTATACAAAAAGTACGCAGGGAATCCTTGTCCCCTAAGCGAAGTTCCAGTGAGCGCACTTGTGTGTGTTTCACAAATTTCTTAGAAAGTGCGCCATGATATGTTAAGTATTCGGGGCGCACTTCTCTACTACTACATATGTTTTATACTAAGGCATTTTTTTCAAAAGTACGCCAATCCTACTTGGCGCACTTTTGAATGGGTCTACAAGTCATCAAGAATGTACGCCACTGCTTAAAAAGTCAAGTTGGTGCACTTTGGTCAACTTTCTTTACCGGCGTACTTTGTCCCTTCTGGAGAATGGCGCACTTTTCTATGCAGCACTATGTGGTATTCTTCAGAGACGACACACTTTGTAGCCCTTCGTAATTACTTAATGACTAATCAAGGACTTCTGACCATTCTCGAGAATTGTATTCTTGACTGCAGAGTCGTCTCGACTGCTGTGCCATGTCTTGGACCTTGTGTTTATCTTTTAGTAGTTCCTTCCTGCGTTGTTTGTGCGACAACCTCACTACTGGCATACTTGATAAAAAAGTGCCAAGCTCCTGGTTCGCGCAATTCTATCATTGTACGCCAAGATCCTAGAAGTACGCTTTAGTATGATTGTAAGCCATCTTTGCTCGGAGCACTTTTGTATCAAAGTGCGTCAGAACTGTCCGGATTAGTGATTTGTGCGCCAAATCTATTTTTGGCCATTTGTGCGTCAATACACGTTTGTGCACCAATGGTGGTTTTAACCCATTATGTGCGGATGTTATATTCTTGCCTTATTTTATGCGCTAATCCTGAATTGTTAATTTATGCACATGTATGCCAGTATTCTCTTTAACATGCTTAACTCTTGATGATTCTCTGGTTCTCTTTTATTCCGTTATTTTAGTTAATCATGGTTATTTTTTGAATATGACATTCTTGATATTGATCTTAATTTTCTGACATGATCTAGTAATTGTACACTGTAAATGAACTGATAATCCTGACCATGTACTAATAATCCTGATATTGTACTGATAATCCTGATCCTATACTGATAATCCTGTTATTGTACTGATAACCCTGATAATCCTGATAGTGGATCGACGTAGCGCATTCCTGACTTGAGAATTTCTGTAACTGTCCTGATCAAGGCTATTAGTTGCGTATGTATTTCATGACATGTATTCCCGTGGTTGATTTTGATTGTACCCGTCAATTTACTATCCTGTCTTGCATCATGTCTAAGGCAGATTTTTGAGCACCATGGTCGGGAATCCTTGATAATTGTCCAGGCTAATAACTAGAATAATAATCTATAAAGTATCTAGAGAGATTTCCTGGCTACATGCAATCCCGGTATCCAAGCGTGTCACGCCCCAGTCCCAAAATACGTAGGACTAGGAACACGTAAGCATGCCAGCCGCATGGATATGGCAACTCCAATATATGGAAACCAAAATCCACACGTACGCTGTAATATGAAAATCAATCCACAAGTGGTATAAACATATGTCACAAGTCATAGGGTACAATCTAAATCTCATCCACAGAAAATCAATATAAATAATAACCAGCATCTGTATAACTAGATGTCAACATAAATATCTAAGGATGATAGTTGGATGGAAACAAATCCACTACCAACTCGAATGTAAGAGCAAGTATTAAAATAAGTACAACACAACAACACCATATAAGAACACCATCTAGCAATCACGGGCTCGAAGAGAGGACATCCACGAAATATATATAGCCATCCAATCTGTGCTCCTATAAATACTCAAGAATAGATACACCTGGCAGCGGACCAGGTCCTCAGAGGGACGTAACAAGATACAGAAAATACGAGCCAATTTGAATACAGTAAACATGCATATAATTTAAAAATAAATAAGTACGATGTACAAGACCATCTATATGAATGCAAATGAGGACAACTTTTCGACGTATGGGAAAGGGTAGGCTACTCGATCTAATCCTCACAACCTCACGCTCGTCAGTGGACATCATCAGCCGACATACCTCTTGGGTAGCGACCCTCGGACTCCATCAATCGACATACCTCGGGGGTAGCGACCAACGGACACGACCCACCATAGTGCGTGCTAGTGACTACGGTGTTACCAGAGTGGTTAAAAGCCCATACGCCTAATGATTGTCCTCTATGATACTAAGTGCCATGTGTGTGTCAACATATCTAATACATAGTAATGACTGGAAAAAAACTACAAATGCAAGAATAAACAAAAATGCAATAAATATACAGAAATATACTAAGCATGCAAAATACTGTAAGCAATTTGGCAAGGTATCTTGCCTGGGGTCCTGCTGCTGGTATGAATCAGAGTCCAAGTCACAGTCCAAATAGCCTATGTATTACAAATTTATCACGTCAAAAGATAATTTATTTTAATTTATTTAATTCTGGAATAATTACTCTAAAATCCTATTTTAATCTTATTATTCTTATTTTTATGTTAATTCCTAAATTTTGTCCAAAGAAACTGAATTTTATCAACTCGAGACTCATGACACGCAAATCGAGGCAATCTGTTGACCGAAAAGTCAACCGACACAAACTCAACTTTCATGCATGATTTCCTGTAGATTTCAGCATCAAAAATATGCTGGAATTTATGGCTCATCCGAATTCAAATTCGTTTGGGAATTATGACACATACAAGTTTCGTATCGTGCACCGATGGTTAAATTCTAACCTAGAAGTTCTACAGAATTAACAGTATAAAAATACTTCGAATTAAATTCTAGAAAAAACATATGTCAATGATCTCAATATTAGCTTTCTGAAACTTTAAACAGTTCATGATTCTGATTCCTGGTTCTCCCGGAATCGCAAAAACATCGAAACACGTCTATTTTCGGACATGCTGTGCTCTACGAATTTTTTAGAATTTAATACTCATAATTTCGTAAAACAAATTATATAATCAGAATGCTAACCTCAATATCTTTCTAACACAAAAAACTAGACCTCATTTGGTGTCCGGAGCTATGTGCAATGGCTTCTGGAAGATGAAGGAACCCTAAATGACAATTCTCCAAAATTCGGCTGAAGAAAAATCCTAGAAATAAACTTAAACTAATATATATATAGAGGAGAGAGAAAGCAGTCGCGGCTCAGATCTTGACACGTGGCAGCCATCCAACGCTGCCCGCCCTGCAGTCACTGACAGGCGGGCCCGGCACTGTTTACTGCGGGCAGGTGGGCCCCCTGTTTGCTGACTGGGCAGAATTAATTACTTTTTGGGTTTTCTTTTTCATAAATTAGTTTTTAATTCAGTTTTTCATAATTAACTCGAAATAAATGCTAAAATAATCGAAAAATTTCCAAAAAATTCTAGAAAATATATTTTATTATTTAGAACCTAAAATAAAATTTTGGGATATTTTTAATTAAGTTTGAATATAAAATAAATTCTTTAAAGTCCTCAAAAATTAGTGTTACTAGTTTTTAATTAACTAAAAATTATGAAAAAATCCCAATAATCTAAAATAGCCTAAAAATAATTCTAAATAAATATTTATATAAGTAAATATACTAAAAAAATTATTTTCTAATTAACTAAGATAATACTCTAAATAAATTCAACATCTATAATAAATATAATAATATAAAATATACACAAATATCTATTTTGGGTGAGGGAGTTTACAATCTACCCAACTTAAAACAATTTTGTCCTCAAAATTAAAATAAGGCATAATTTGTTAAATTCTTCACATTCGTACATAAGGTACGTCAATCGCAATCTCTTCCAAAAATTTAAATAACAAAATCTATTCAAATCTATCGCGATCACTTCAAAATTAAGATAACCACTGTTTAAATCAAAATTCAACCTGTCGTAATCTCTTCTCAATTTTTAAATAATCAACATCCAAATCTAACTCAAGTCTATATGACATCCCATATCAAAATTTATATCATAATTTTTAACTATCATAATCTCCTCTAGACTTTGAACAATAAACAATTCTAATCAAATCTTATTCCTATTCTTAACTTAAGAATTTTGTACTATTCAAAACTTTAAACTCAATTTACATCCTCAATATTTCAAATAGGTGACCCAACAATCAAAATTGAACTTTTAATTCAAATCATCAAATTGTAAAATTTAAATCTAATTAACCAATTGTTCAAGTCTAAAATTCTATATTTATCCTCAAAATTTAAATCGATGATTCATCCTTCAATATTCAAAATTTAAATCATGTGCTCAAAGTATAAATATTTGGTCCGCAATATCAAGATTTTAAAATTCGTTAAATCCTCATTATCTTAATCCTTCTTTTAAAATTTCTCAAAATTAAAATGACTTGAATCTCCCAATCTAATCTTATTTGATCACAATCTAAAAGAAATTCCTCTCAAGTTGACAATGCACTACTACCCAACTTAGAATTTATCCATCTATCACAGAAGGCTATATACTTTAAGAAAAATATTTCTTAATTTATTTACTCATGTCATTCAATCCTCAAAACTTCAACGCCGATTATATCATATATGATATGTCCTTAATTACAAAAGAATAATCCTCAAGTATGTGATCGGCCTACAGGGTATATCTAGTACTCTCTGTGTATTAAACTTATACCAAGCACGAGGTTTCGTCTTTTCGAAATAAGGGAAGACGGAGACCAATAATAAAGAGTTCAAGGGTGAGGTAATAGAATAGAAGTATCGGGATCAAGGAGTTTAAGAAATTCAAATGGGAATTGTCAAAGCAGTTATGGATTGAAAACCTATTTTTGGTAATTCTTTGTTCGCATGCTCGTATTAGTACAATTATGTAACCGATACGATCCGCTCAGACATATCTAGGGGCAAGTATATTCGTCTACCAATCACTACATATCTCAATCCACGTAAAGTAGTATTACGAAGGGCGAATCAAGCGCACTAAGGTTAGCTAGACCTTAATACACTGATTCTGAAATGTATTAGTAGGCGTCCCCAATAATACATATCTCATGATCAAGCTCGATAAAAGAGTAAGCTTACAAAACTAGGCTATAATAGCAGCATAAGTCAAGGTAGTGCAGCAAATATAAGTACGCTAGATGATGATGAAAGGAGGTACAAATTAATTTAAGTTCACAAAATAAAACAACTAAGCAACAATAATAAAAGACTCTACAATCCCTACAGTTATTATACAACCTCCTTGTCTATGTCGCTAGTCGACCAAATGTGGACAAGGACCTCTAACTTCTATTGTCTGAATAACCACTGTCCTCTTATGCTAGTATACAATTAATGTTGTTCAATCACACTTCAATAATAGGTCAAAAGACTATGTGATACTAGGTTGTGAGGTATACTACCCAACTTAAAACAATAAACTAATACTGTGACAGTCTTAAGGGTACCGTAGAAGCTCCTGTTAAGGTCTTCGAGAAGGGGTCTTGGTACTTGTTAGGGTATCCTCTTATATTACATAGGTCATGGTCGTCTTAACTCTTAGTCATAGTGCAAGTGTCAATAGTAAGAATGGGACAGTTACTGGCCTTAAGGGAAAGAGAATATAACTCGTATTGAGGTGTGGTACAAGTTACGCAATTTAAAACTAAGGGATAAGCACCAGGTCTCAATCTATAAGAATAACTTAACTATCAAGTTCTAACTACTAAGCACACAATTTCAAAATTCAAGATTACAACTATAATCCTAGCAAACTATGTTTCCTTAACAAAGAAATAAATTACTTGGCCTACTATCAGAAGTGTCAGGTGGCACGAGTTGAAAGATAAAGAAAAGAAGAACGTAATTTTGATCGTCGCACAATTAGCGAACGCTATGGTCACAGGGGAATAATATATAAAAATAGAGGGGCTCTAGATAGCATCATAGTTTTCTAAGGGAAAGGGGTATGCTAGTCTCTGTGTTTGAGGTATGATTAGGAAAATATTCTATGCATTGCTCTTGGCTTTCTAAGGTACTGTCTGCTTATCTCAAGACAAGAATCTAAATTTATGGTTCTCCAATACTCATCTAACGGCGTGGGTTAGGTTCAGTCCTAATATTCACTTTGGTTTTCTATTGGTTTCTCAATGCTAGGGGCAACCATAATGGTAAACTTCTAACTAACTCTAGTAGTGTCTATACTACTCTCAAGTCCTTATAACACATCAGGAGGTAATGGTAAACCAATTCTAGAGATAAGGAATTCTAGGGTTTACTAGACATCCTAAACTTAGTGGTATGTCAGCACTCTAGTTGTACTCTTAATAGGAAGGTTACCATACTTATCATCTAACAACATGAACTTCTATATTCTAGGAGAGACTATACTAAAGGAACTATTATAGGAGTACAGGAATCAAGCAGGATGCAATTATTCAAATAGAATAGATTAGAAGAAAGATGAGTCATAGTCAATTGTGGATGAGATCCTATACTTTAGTCCTAGGTGCAGGCTTGTTCAGTACAGTAACGTAACCGAGACAATATGCTCTCGACCTGCATGAGCCACCACAAAAATATGTCACGCCCCAGTCCCAAAATACGTATGACTAGGAACACGTAAGCATGCCAGCCGCATGGATATGGCAACTCCAATATATGGAAACCAAAATCCACACGTACGCTGTAATATGAAAATCAATCCACAAGTGGTATAAACATATGTCACAAGTCATAGGGTACAATCTAAATCTCATCTACAGAAAATCAATATAAATAATAACCAGCATCTATATAACTAGATGTCAACATAAATATCTAAGGATGATAGTTGGATGGAAACAAATCCACTACCAACTCGAATGTAAGAGCAAATATTAAAATAAGTACAACACAACAACACCATATAAGAACACCATCTAGCAATCACGGGCTCGAAGAGAGGACATCCACGAAACATATATAGCCATCCAATCTGTGCTCCTACAAATACTCAAGAATAGATACACCTGGCAGTGGACCAGGTCCTCAGAGGGACGTAACAAGATACAGAAAATACGAGCCAATTTGAATACAGTAAACATGCATATAATTTGAAAATAAATAAGTATGCTGTACAAGACCATCTATATGAATGCAAATGAGGATAACTTTTCGATGTATGGGCAAGGGTAGGCTACTCGATCTAATCCTCACAACCTCACGCTCGTCAGTGGACATCATCAGCCGACATACCTCTGGGGTAGCGACCCTCGGACTCCATCAATCGACATACCTCGGGGGTAGCGACCATCGGACACGACCCACCATAGTGCATGCTAGTGACTACGGTGTTACCAGAGTGGTTAAAAGCCCATACGCCTAATGATTGTCCTCTATGATACTAAGTGCCATGTGTGTGTCAACATATCTAATACATAGTAATGACTGAAAGAAAACTACACATGCAAGAATAAACAAAAATGTAATAAATATACAAAAATATACTAAGCATGCAAAATACTGTAAGCAATTTGGCAAGATATCTTGCCT
Organism: Iris macrosiphon; assembly: GCA_036927795.1. Classification (NCBI taxonomy): domain Eukaryota; kingdom Viridiplantae; phylum Streptophyta; class Magnoliopsida; order Asparagales; family Iridaceae; genus Iris; species Iris macrosiphon. The sequence continues at coordinate 51,785,586 of JAYESA010000015.1, forward strand.
GGGGTCCTGCTGCTGGTATGAATCAGAGTCCAAGTCACAGTCCAAATAGCCTATGTATTACAAATTATCACGTCAAAAGATAATTTATTTTAATTTATTTAATTCTGGAATAATTACTCTAAAATCCTATTTTAATCTTATTATTCTTATTTTTATGTTAATTCCTAAATTTTGTCCAAAGAAACTAAATTTTATCAACTCGAGACTCATGGCACGCAAATCGAGGCGATCTGTTGACCGAAAAGTCAACCGACACAAACTCAACTTTCATGCATGATTTCCTGTAGATTTCAGCATCAAAAATATGCTGGAATTTACGGCTCGTCCGAATTCAAATTCGTTTGGGAATTATGGCACATACAAGTTTCGTATCGTGCACCGATGGTTAAATTCTAACCTAGAAGTTCTACAGAATTAACAGTATAAAAATACTTCGAATTAAATTCTGGAAAAAACATATGTCAATGATCTCGATATTAGCTTTCCGAAACTTTAAACGGTTCATGATTCCGATTCCTGGTTCTCCCGAAATCGCAAAAACATCGAAACACGTCTATTTTCGGACATGCTGTGCTCTACGAATTTTTTACAATTTAATACTCATAATTTCGTAAAACAATTTATATAATCAGAAAGCTAACCTCAATATCTTTCTAACACAAAAAATTAGGCCTCATTTGATGTCCGGAGCTATGCGCAATGGCTTCTGGAAGATTGAGGAACCCTAGATGATAATTCTCCAAAATTCGGCTGAAGAAAAACCCTAGAAATAAACTTAAACTAATATATATATATAGAGGAGAGAGAAAGCAGTCGCGGCTCAGATCTTGACACGTGGCAGCCATCCAACGCTGCCCGCCCCGCAGTCACTGACAGGCGGGCCCGGTACTGTTTGCTGCGGGAGGCTGACAGGTGGGCCCCCTGTTTGCTGACTGGGCAGAATTAATTACTTTTTGGATTTTCTTTTTCATAAATTAGTTTTTAATTTAGTTTTTCGTAATTAACTCAAAATAAATGCTAAAAATAATCAAAAAATTCCCAAAAAATTTTAGAAAATATATTTTATTATTTAGAACCTAAAATAAAATTTTGGGATATTTTTAATTAAGTTTGAATATAAAATAAATTCTTTAAAGTCCTCAAAAATTAGTGTTACTAGTTTTTAATTAACTAAAAATTATGAAAAAATCCCAATAATCTAAAATAGCCTAAAAATAATTTTAAATAAATATTTATATAAGTAAATTTACTAAAAAAATTATTTTCTAATTAACTAATCAAAAATTAGTGTTACTAGTTTGTAACTCATAATTATGCTCTCTTGTGCTTTATTTTAGCCGCACAATATTCGTCGCGGACGTTTATTTAGTTTTTAAATAAATTCTAACTTTGTATCGTTGTGCGTTCCAATCGAAATTGGGGGCAATCTTGACCCATTTTTGTACGACCCAAATTAGGGTAATATTCTGTTCTGAGTCGTCTTCACTAATGATATTGGTGACCCGACTTGATTTTGGCCCTATGTACTCCTAATTAATTTTAGAACACAGCTTGCATTTATTTTTAATTAAATTGGGGATACTATTTTGACTAATTCCGTTAATCCCGATTTAATTTCAGTACCCCATTAATTAAGCCCATACCAAACATACAACACCCCCCTCATCCTATAAAACGCCAAACACCGAATCGCCCACCAAATTTTCATCATTTCATGTGTCCGTGCAAATACCCAAATTTAAGGGGGCTATTTTGCAAATTTGTATTAGGTGTCAACACCCCCTTGGTTTAACCAAATGGAGAGCCCAAATAATATTTGACTAGTCCACAACCCTCATCCCCACATGAAGAAATTCCTCCATGTCAAATCTTGACTATCCATTCAATGGGTGCATCATCACCCTTCATTCACACACACACCAGCCTATTTAATGTCCCATCATCCCCTCTTCCCAAGGAAGCCCTAATCCCCAAACCTAGGGAAGCCCCCCACCTCCTCACAAGCCCTCAACCGTAGCCTCCTCCTTCATTCTAAAATTTTCCATTCTTTCTTCCTTTCTTTTCCCTTTTTCTTCTTCTTCCTTTCTTCTTCTTCTTCTTCTTTATTTTTGAATTGGAAATAAAAGGGGGGGGGGGGGAATCATCTCCATCAGACCACTGTTCGTCCCTCCGGCAGCTCATCCCGAATCTTCTCCGGCCCGGCCAGCCAGACGACCCCGGTTCCTCCTGTTCACTCTGGACACCATCCGGCCGAGCCCCGCCTGGAGCTCCGAGCACCCAACCGACTGCATCTTCCCAACCTCAAGCCTCCTCCACCACCAGTGCCATCACCCCCTCGAGCTACTACAGCTCAACTCCGACCACCCCAGCTCCTCTCCCCGACGGCTCTTCCCTGCTCCGGCACGGTGCCACTCCCCTTCCCTCGACTCCCAAACCAAGTTGTGCACCACCGCATCTGCCTCGACACTCCGGCCTACAACCGACTGTTCCCCCCCACGCACGATCGGCAGCCCGGCCGGTGAGTCTCCTCCGACGACATTGTTCAACCCGACCTCCTTCCAACCGACCGAGCCGGCCACTCCACTCCCTCAACCCCACCGAGCTACTGCAGCACTCTCCGGCCATCACCACCCATCCGTGCAACCCCTACACAGCCACTCCTCACCACCTTCATCTCCCTGTCGACCGGCTGTACCCGACGTCGGAGTAAACCGAGCATCGCCACCCTCATCAGCAGCTCCGCCACCCTCATCAGCAGCATCGCCACCACCACCTACTATCACCACCACCATCTACTACAACCACCACACGACTACCACTAGCTTCCCCTCCACTCTCCGGCCAAGTTCCCAACCCCTCCACCCACTGCCTCGACACCCCGGAGCCGCCCACAGCTCCACCTTCGACTCCGGTCACGACCCCGGTGAGTCTCCTCCCCCTCTTCCCTCCTTCACTGTATTTAATTTGTATGTGTATAATTAATGTAATGTATATGTATAATTAATGTATATGTATATGTGTGCGTATAATTAATGTATATGTATATGTATGTGTATAATTAATGTATATGTATATGTGTGTGTATAATTAATGTATATGTATATGTATGTGTATAATTAATGTATATGTATATATTTAATTAATGTGTATGTATATGTATGTATTTAATATAAATGGTATATATATGTACTTATATACAAGTATATAGTATTGTATTTTTAATTGGTATATATGTGTATATATATATTTAGTATACGTATGCATTTATTAATTTGTATGTGTATATATATATATTTTGTATATACACTTAGTATATTTTTAATATATATATAATTGGTATATATGTGTATATATATATTGTTCAACTAATATATATATTAAACATGTAATTAATTGGTATATATATATATATATATATTGCATATGTATTTAAATTGGTGCATGTATATTGTGAGTATTAATGATAATTAATAATATGTATATTTATATATGTATCTCTACTAGACGACCCTAGTTGACCAGTATCATACCTGGCGTAGTCCCGAGTTCAGTGTACTTGATTGTATGATTAGTGTAATGTCTGATGCAATGTTGTATTATTTTATTATATGTGTATAGGACTATTGGATCGTCCTGCGAGACTTCAGGAGCAGGACATTGGTATTGACAGCTAAGGACCCAAGGCGAGTACATTCTTTGACAGTTTCTATTATGTTGATTATTTCTATAACTCTTGTTATATAGCGTACATGACTCAGACACTGTTCTTTACACGAGTTGGTATCATTGAGACCTGTCACGAGGAGTCGTGATCTGGAAACTATCGTGCTAGCTCGGGAAAAACGGGAAAATATTAGTAGCTTATGTGATCATATCCAACTTTACATGCATCATAGCTCACCCACGCCTCACGTTGGTGCAGCCTTACCATTACATGCCTCATCACTGTTATATGTGCTTAGCCTGACTATTACTCGCATCATAGCTATCCGGATGGATTAGCCTGACCTCAGGGATGATCGCTAACCAATGTAATGAGTCTTATCAGTCCCAAGCCGATCACATGATATGCTAATATTTTACACACTTAGTTAGATGATTCTTGACATGTATCTCTAGTGTATTGATCTAGCATCCCCACATGTTCTAGTTTTGTTCTTGTACACCTTTACATACCAGTTCATTATTCTAGCGTGTACTTGGATTTCTATTTCATTTCTAGATGTACATTATATGCTCCAGTATTCCTTTATTCCAGTATTTCTGTTTCCAGTATATCCATGCTCGTCAGTATTCCTTATTGCCAGTTTTTATATCTGTCTGTATTTCTCTACACTGTATTATAGTTTTATCAATATATGTGGAACTGCTGTTAGAGGTGTATTTCGTTCCAATCCTGACTGGATATATTTTTCCAGACTATGCCTAGCGGACTGGTGTCCGGCACTTATGGATCACAGGGTGAGTAGCTGTAGTCTTGGACTTAGTAGTTCCGTCGTAATTCTGGGAGGTTTAGCCGGAATTACTAGTTATCTAGCTAGTTTCTTAGCTGCCTAGTTTGGTACCGGATTTGTCTCCGGCAAACTTATTTGAGACTTAGATTATTGTTGTTGAGTTAGACTATTTCTATTTTTAGACTGATGTTGCATTTTTTTATCTTATTTCCTTGAGATCTTATCGTGCTGTAGTTGTGATTGGGTATGTTGTTCATATTATACTGTGATATCCGTGTCTCCTCATGGAGTTGGATATTCATGTGAGATTGATTAGATAGTTACATGACCTAGACAACGTTCTACCGCTGATACTGCGGCGTAGGCTAGACGTACCCACGCTCTCGTACCCCTATACCGGGTGCGGGTCGTGACACTTTATATACGCCAACACAAAGAAAAAAAAAATTGTAACTTTCAGCCGGTGAACGGTATACCGCCGGTATACTACAGTATACCGTTGGTATACCGATCTACAGAAGCAACGGCTAGAAAAAGAGCCGTTGGGATCATTTAATGCACATGAATCCGACCGTTGGATTGCCAACTATGATGAACCAGTATACCGTTAGTATAGACCAGTATACCGTAGGTATGCCGGTACAAACGACAGAGAGCAACATTTATATAAAATCGGTATACCGCCGGTACACTATGGTATACCGTCGGTACGCTATAGTATACCGCCGGTATGCCAATTTTTGACCAAAAATGATCTTGGATTATTTTCTACCTTACCTTTCAATTTTTCCATCAATTTCTTGTGTTTACAATTATTCCGAAGACTCATTACAGACAGACTATAGCAGGTGCGAAATGCTGACTTTGACATGTCCTCTGGCTTGATCTTTAATTGGAGGTAGCCAGAGCAAAGGTCTAACTTTGTAAATACCAATGCCCCTTGCAGCTGATCAAAGATGTCATCAATCCTGGGCAGAGGATACTTATTTCGGATAGTGACCTTATTTAGCTCTCGATAGTCAATACAGAGTCATAACGTCCCATCTTTCTTCTTCACAAACATTACAGACACGCCCTAAGGGGATACGCTCGGACGAATAAATCCACTGTCAAGTAGTTCTTGTAGTTGGCACTTTAACTCCTTTAGTTTCGCAGGGGCCATTCCGTACGGGACTTTCAAAATCGGTTGGGTATTTGTGAAGGTATCGATGGTGAACTCGATTTCTCGGTCGGGTGGCATGCCAGGTAGTTCGCTCGAAAATACATCAGGGAATTCTGCCACAACGGAAGAAGACTCAATGTTTGCATAATCCTATTGTGTGTCCCGAACCGACGCTAAATATCCCTCGCATCCAGAGTGTAGCATCCGCTGAGCTGACTTCGCAAAAATTCCCATGCAGGCCTTCGACACTTCTTCTGTTGAACCACTCGTGTAGCAAAATTCAGCATCTCCAGGTAGACGAAAGATGACATATTTTTCTACACATTCGATGGTTATCGAGCAAGCGCCGAGCCAATCCATCCCAAAGATGATATCGTAATCCCGAACATCTTGAACTAACACATCGAGTGATAATTTTCTTTCTCCAATACAGACATGACCATCATGACATACTGAACGAACATGTATCTTCGTGTCCGAGGGGGTGCTAACACTATGGTCTATATATAATGGTGTCATTTTTGTCTTATTTTCCACGGCAAAATTTATGGATATGAAACTATGCGTAGCACCAGAATCAAATAGTACACGAGCAGGTATGTTATTGAAAAATAATATACCTGACACAACGGTGTCCGAAACTAGGGCCTTTTTCCGTGTCAAAGTGTATACCCAGCCTTGAGCTTGACGACGTTCTTGCTATGGCGCGGCTCGGTTGGCTTGAGATGATGTGGCATGATTTGGATGTTGAGGATGGCGAACAGTGAGGCGCAGACAGTCACGGATAACATGGTTTTGATCACCACATTAGAGGCATAACCCGAGCTTGGAGCGGCAGTTGTCGATCGTGTGCCATGGCTTCTTACAAAAATTATAGTATGGCCCTGGGTTCCCTTTATGCTGACCGTCGTTATGAGGAAGCTTTGAAGCGGTGTTTCCTCCCACGTTGCTAGGCCGCTTATGATTGAAAGTATGCACAACGCCGACAGCAACTGAAGGATACTGTGGTTCAAGGAAAAATGGCATGATTGAAAACTTCTTGCAAAGTCAGCTCTTGGAAAATGACTACGTGTGCATGGATGGCAAGTCACAGGCCACCCTCAAAATGCCTTGCATGACTCACAACATCAGGTAGGTAGGAGCTTACAAATTTTAGGAGCCGATTAAACTCGGCGGAGTACTTCTTCACGGTCATATTGCCTTGCCGAAGCTGCATGAACTCGTTCTCCTTTTGTCGACGTACGGGAGGTGGTATGAACTCATCTTCAAATGCGCTACGGAAGGTAGCCCATGCGATCGTCTCCTCTTCATCGCCTGCGGAGAGAGATATTCGATGCACGTTCCACCAATCGTACGCATTCAAACGGAGCTATAGTTGGTCACACGCAACACGCTTTTCCTCCGGTACCTCTAGTAATTTGAAGTGGTCCTCAATGTAATACCCCACAACCGTACGGTGCATTACGCTGAGTCGGATTGAATGAGGCAATAGCTGGTTATATTTTAATTTGTTGGATTTGGAAACAAGTATTGATTTGAGTTGGTTTCATGTGCAGATCACAAGCGAAGTTTGATGGAATCAGGTATTCGTTCAGAATAGTACAGGGATAGCAAGATTTGGAGCGATAATGTCGTCTTCCTTAGTCCGATCGGTCGAATAATTTGGAGAGCACGACCTGCTCGTACGGTCATACTAATTAAGTAGATCGTACTTTGCATCGGATCACGGGTTCAAGGGATCGGCCGTATCGGCTGGGCATGATGCTTAACGAAATCTGACTTGGTGAGGGGGCTCTGTCCCTTCTCCTCTACTCCTTCATGCCTAATAATATGGAACACACCTAAAGGCTTGACACTTGGACTGAAACTTGAGAATCACTACACTGTGGTATGCATAGAGTGTACGTTGTTTGCTTGGATAGATTTATGGCTTGAGTTAGTTTTCGCGTTGGATAGTTGGAGCTAGAGTTGGATTATATTTGGGGCAGTTGGAGAAACAATTAGAATTATACATCTTGGTTGGAACATCGGGCAATTCGGATGGGCGAACGAGCGTGCATCCGTGCACAAGTATCACTCGGACGCTTTGTCATGCAAAGCGTGCAGTTGTGGTTCAAAATCGGATAACTGCATCGGCGAGAGCATTGTGCCACTGTTGGGGCATTGTGCCACGAAATTTTCTGAGCGAGGGGTGTTGCACTAATTGGAGCATTATGTCGAAGCGTCATAGTGCCTATGGGGATAACTTGAGATAGAGCCTTGGGATATAAGTTAGAAAATTATTATGGATAATTGGTTGGATAAGTCTAGAATCGTTTGGTGGGGCGAGAATGCTCAATTCTCTCATCATACCTATTTGGTGTCTGCATCGGTCACGGATAACCTGTTGTACACAAGGTTTCGTCTCCTCGAACGGGATAGGCTCCGGAGCACCGAGACCGTTCGGCCAAGAAGGAGACAAGGATAACGTGTCTTGGGTGCGGTGCCAACAATTCGATACAACCAGGCAGGCTAGCTACCCAGTCTAGATCGGGTAGAACTACAGTTGAACGGTCATTTATGGCTTGGCCAGTGACTTCATATAAATAAGAGTTGGTTTACTTTGCTTTGGTTTGTGCTTTTCGTGTAGACGGCGGCCACCTTGCCTCGGCAAGAGTGTGCATATCGAAGATTTGATTATAAGGCTTGGATTGAGGATGTATATTGAGGCTTGGATAATGGTTCGATAGGTTCTCGCGTTGCTTGGGTTTGAGTAGGACGGTTTGCATGCTAGTTTCCTTTTGAGTTGGATATATACATGCTTGTATATTGGCTTGAGTTGAATGCTTGCATGCTTAACCTGCTTACAGTTTTCCTTAACATGTCATACCTTGCCATGAATCTAGGATTATAGTAGAAAGATCACCATTTAACTGTTTGCATTCACTATTCTACTTAGTGTCGGCTTAGACGAGTGGGTTACCCCACTCACCAGTACGGCTGTGTACTGACCCACGTTTGTGGGCATTATTTCAGGTATGCAGGTGTAGTAGCGCTGCTTGGATATACGGGACATAATGTATGAACGGTAAATACCTTTGTGGGCTAGAGAAAGAACAAGAATGTTGCATTCTCCTTTATGGCATTATCCTTTGTGGCATTTTATTTGGACCCTATCGAGAGCTTCGCTGCGTATACTCTGATGTGTGCTTGGTACACAATATTTGACTTTCGCTACAATTTGGTTGTTTCGATAATAATTTTGATGTTTGACAATATTGCCTTGTATGAGCGCAACTCCAGGCTCGTACGGCATCACGTCCTGATGAGAACGATTTTCCTGCGGGACGATTGAGCTTGCGGATGATTGAGCTTGCAGATGATTGGGGCATGACATATTGGTATCAGAGCGCCCGGTTCATTCCCTCGGACTTTATCCTTCGCTTCATCACAAACTCTAAATAGCTTCCGCGTGTCATTTAGCTCTTGGCTCTACTCGGTGCCGCATTGGATGTTTCATGCAATAAGTGTATATATTATTGGTTGTGGCTGTGTTGGATGGAAGTTAGATTTTTGGCTGGGTATATCACATAGAGAATTGGCTGAGCAGGTTTGAGTTGGCTTGGGGATATCAGGATAGCGTTGCATGAGTTGATCATACAACAAATATGAGAAACAATTGGGTATTGGGTTGGATTACTTGGAAGAGATCGTTGCACAGGTTGCTCTTATAGCAAAAGTATCAGACGGTTTGAGAAATAGCTGGAAGTATTAAAAATGGAACATGGCACAAGTTGCATAGCGAGATTGACAGAAGAGTTAGATGGTTCATGCGTTGGCTGAGTTTAGTGTCAGACTTGAGTTGGGGATGGCAGGATCACGCATAAGGGATGGTTCGAACGGATCTTGGATCAGTGCAAGGAATTATGATGCAAGTAGTAACTTAATTCGGAGTGGTATATGGTATACCACATAGTGAGTAAAAGCATTAGAATATTTTAGATAGACATGAATGGAATTGCCGCAACGGACACAGGTAACAGAAATACGAGTTGGTTGGTGCACATCGGCTGAGTTAGGAAGAATAAAAAAATGGAGCAAGCGAATATGAGTTGAGCAATCAAGAACGGACTTGTGCGAATCGAAGTATCGTTGGACTTGAGAGATGGACGAGATCGGAACAAGCAATAAAAATAGTGTTTAGAATTTGAAGGATTGATACAGACCAAGTATTAGAAACAAGTGGAGATCGATCAGATAAAAAGCTGAATATCGGAGTTCGCTTGCACGATTTAGAAGTTCGATGGAGCATTCATGAATGCAAAGAGAGAGTTGAGCCTGAGGAATAAACAGTTGGGATATGCTTGAGCAAGCGATGGATGAATCATGGGATAGCGAGTACAGACTATAAAATTATGGAAACACATTGGAGCTATTGGTTGAGCAATAAAATACGATCTGGTTTGGAGGGGCAATGCGATAGATTCGTACGGACTTGAAGGATTTTGGATATTGGTGCTCGAGAAGTTGGACTGAGGTTTAGCGGAAGTGAAAATTTGGCAAAATGGTGCAACAATGGTAGACATATTCTTCGAAAGACATAAACGGGCATAAGACAAGTCTAGTTAATGTTAAGTCAGATTTGAAGTTAACACTTGTATTACTGAGGTGGATTGAGGCAACAAGTAAAGGCAATATAGATTTAAGATTTATGTTGAACTAATGCACGAGTCATTGAATGTGTGTGGACTAATCAGAACATAGAGAAATTAAGATGGGCTAAAGAATGGAACGAGAACAATGATTGTGGCGGATGGACTTTTGAAGATAGCTAAACTAGAGAGCAACGTTGGAGCAAATTACTGTGCTGCTCGAGAAAGTTGGACGTGCACTGTGAGACATGGCATACGGATAAGAATTTGAGCAAGTCTTGTCACGACCCGCACCCAAAAAATCGGGCATGAGTCGTGGGTACGTCCAGCCTATGCCGCAGAATCGGCGATAGAACGCTGTAAAGGTCCGTTCTAGGTCAAAAGATTCTATATGACTCACAAAAATCTGACAATATCCTCTCCAAAAGGAGGGCAACCACGCAATATATATGAATAATCCTCTCCAAAAGGAGGGTAACCACGCAATATATATAAGCTCTCAATCACAATAACTAGGAGAAGAGTAAAAGCACGATATAATATCAACAAAGAAACAGAACCAAAGAGAGCAAGACAATATCCAAAATACAGTCCAAGTCTATAATAGTCTACAATATCTCACATCAACAAAAGAATAAGTACAATCATCCAAAATAACAACTGGGAACAACCCAGGAAATCTACCTAGCTAACTAGGGCGCTAACGGCGTCTCCTCGGTGCACTCCTCCTCAGTCTCGGGGTCACAACCCTCGTCAACACCCGGCCCGTAGGACGTCGGGCAGAAATTCTCAGGATCCTCTGGAAAAAATATGCCCAGTCAGGACTGGAGCGAAGTACATAACTCTGAAAGCAACTCCAAATACATGGTAAGGTGTATATGACGAGCAATAGAAAAGTATACAAGATGCACAGGAAATAAATACATGCTGGAGCAGAATAAGTAGCTGCAAGTAAACTGGAGAACAATACAAGTAGAGAAGTAACTGCATGTGAGAAAACATGAATACTAGCTAAGTGCCGTGAGCACAAGTTCGTTATGTGATCGGCTTAGGTTGCACATGAAAAATACTACGATAACTCCGTTATGCGTGAGTTGCATAACCGACATACACATGAATACTGTTTGGCTTTGATCACATAACCAACTCCTACTCCCCTCCCCCCACTAATACTCTTGGATCCAACCACAACACGCTACGTACATGATAATAGCTCGCGCACACGAAGGCAAGAGCACAAGAAGCACATGATAGCACATGAGAATCAATACCCGAAGCACATGATGAAATACACGTGATAGAGTACCCGCTGAACACGGTAAGGGAGAGAGCATCTTATGACGGGATCTACTAGTACCAGCTCGTGTAACAATGTGTCAGAATCAAGTATCACAGTTCTAGAACAGGTGATATAAACGCTATCATGAAATAAAAACTATCAGAGGTAGGTACTCGCCTGATGTCCTGAGCAACTGATGAGGATCGAGATCCGGACCGGTGTCGCAAGAACCTATTACGAAAAGTAGAATTAAACAGGGTTCTAAGGAGTTAAACTGATATAAAATAATTAAAAACAGGCTTCTAGGGTTATTCTAGGTTGAACGGGTTGAACGGGTCAAACCGGTGAAATTCGGGTCAAAAAGTCAATCCGGGGTCCAAAAAGTTAACTCTAGGTAAAAACTAGGTCAAACATTAACTTTTATGGTCAACGGGGACAATTATGGTCAAAGCTAGGTCAAACTAGGGTGTCCCTAAAATTCTAGGTCAAAACTAGCTCATTAAGCTAGTAAACTCTCAAACTCGCCTCCTCGAGATACCGGGATACCCTCGGTATCCGATACCTCGCCCTAGGCCACGCACCCCGCCTAAACCCGCTAAAACCTATGCTAGCACGCGTAAATATATACACATATACATATAAAAATTACTCTAATACTATTTCTAGGCTAATGCTCAAAAACCCCGCTCGAAACCCAATACCTTGGATATCTCAAGGTATTGAGATACCTTGATATTCTCAAGGTATTGAGATACTCTCCAATACCCTCTAACTAGCTATATAGTTAGCTATTTAAGTATGTAGATATATATATCTAGCTATAATCTAGGCTAAAAATATATATCTAACATATATATACACATACCTACGTATTTATATATATATATATACCTATTCACACATACACATATATACCCATATATATATATCCAACTCATAAATATATATATATATATATATATATATATATATATATATATATATATATATATATAGATACCTAAACTATCTATCTAGCTATAGGTATATATATCTATACATACCTATCTATCTATCTATCTATCTATCTATCTATCTATCTATCTATCTATCTATCTTATTTAACTATCTATATATCTATCTAACTAGTTATGTATCTATCTATCTATCTAGTTATCTATCTAGTTATCTATATATAGTTATCAATCTATCCCTCACTACCTAGCTGCGCACGCTGTATGCTTGCTATCATCTGCTGCTGCTGCTGCCTTAAAATGCTGCTGCTGCTGCCTTTACTGCTGCTGCTGCTGCATTTACTGCTGCTGAGCTGCTGCTGTGCGCTGCGGCTTCGCTGCTAGCCTCGTTGCCCCGCTGCTGCACTGCCCCACACACCCACGAGCACGCACACAAACACAATCACACACACAGATATCTATCTATATATATATATATATATATATATATATATATATATATATATATATATATATACATATATATATATATATATATATATATATATATACAACTAGATATATATATATATACACACACTTATATATAATCTAACACACACACACTAACATATATATATAAACACATATACACTTAAATACACACAAGCACACACACACTTATAAATATATACGCACATAGCTATATATATATATAAACACACCTATTTATATATATATGCACACACACACAGATATATATATATATATATATACATATACACACACACACTCAAATATATATATACACATACACATAGATATATATATATATACATACACACACACACACACACACACACACACACACACACACTCATACATATGCATATATATATACACACACTCACAATAATAAGTCTTTGGTTTTGGGAGTTATTGCAAGTGGTAGTGCGATAAATCGAACATGGTATTTTAGAAATTTGATGGATTCAGGGCAGAACGACAGATCGATGGAAGACGATTTCAACGAGCGCAGTTCTTGATTTGTGTCTTGGATAGATAGTAAGACTCTAGGTGGTTAAGCGGCGTTTGGTTGACAGATTCGTCAGAGGTAGTGCATGAAGTTCTCGGAGTCAGAAGTTCATTCGGATAGAATGGTTTGATTATGGCTCGGATTTGCAGAGGAGATATAGCATGGTTCATAGTAACTGTCCATCGTGATGACTTACAATTATCGAGCGTAGCTTCGGGGCAGTTGACCCTAGCGACTTGATCGTCAAATCAGAGATAAATATTGTAGACCCATAGAATGAGCCTTGCGCCGGCACATTTAGGAATGCGTCGATGATGGATGTGAGTAGTGTGTGTGGGAGGTTAGCCTAAGTGGCTGAGTGTTGGATTTGAGAGACCCTTGTGATAGCCTTCAGCTGAAGATGCAGCCGAAAGATCGAAGCGATGGTGGGAATGGCCTATGTCAACTGATGAGATTCGGAGTCGCTGATTTTTGAAGATGGCATCGCCTCTGACTCGTCGTACTCCGGAAGGGAATATCATTCATATGAATTGACGACTGTGAAACTAGCTTGTGAAGTTAAAGCGGTGGCTCGTTCAGATTAAATCTTTGCAATACTGGAAGGGACAGATGTGCCTCAGATCTACATGATGCCTCAGAACTTAGTCTGGGATACATGCTCGTACAAAAGGCGAAGGTGATATCCTATGATTTGGAGACAGTGGAAGCAGCACGAAGAACTATTACATGCACAACCTAGGAATTATGGCGAGTGTGTCCACGTTAAAATCGTGGTGACACTATCCCTATGGCGTGGCAGCAAAATCTTTGTGGATCACATAAACCTCAATATAGATATTTATCCAGTGAGATATTGAGATTGAGGAAGAGGTGTTGGGCTGAGCTGATCTAAAAGCAAAGTTTAATATTTGGGTAAGTCGCCTATCTGGGGTAGTATCAATTATGATGATCGTTAGGAGCAATAGAAGATATTTGGAGATAATGCATGCAGAATATGGTATAATTGGAGTCATGCTAGTGTTTAGTTAGTTGAGTTTGGATGGTGCTAGTGTGGATTCAGAAATAGTTGGATGGATTGAGTTGGAACACGAACTGATTCTAGTCAGGTGGGAAGATCGTCAGTGGAAAATTATCGTATTTGAGAATAGCGCTTGCGCGAATATATTAGAATAAAAGTCAGGATTTGTTCAATTGGGAGTAAAGCGAATGAAAGTCTCAGACATAAAGATACCCTTGTAACTTGTCCAAATTTGCTATCGCTAAGCTCGACTGAATTGCATGTATTTTAGGGACGCCTTAAATATACGTATGATCTAAACTAAGCGATATGAGAAATTTGTATTGAGCTGCATAGAGGATGTGGGAATATGGAATTTGTGCGAGCGTTCAGCGCAAGCGAGATGCTGAGTTTGGATCAAGAGAATGTGAGTTGCATAGAGCAGAGTTATGAATTGGACAAGCGGCGTGCTAGTAAAGAATGGATACTAGTATGGTTCGAGTACGAACCTAATTCTAAGTGGTATATTATGTAATGCCCCACAACCGCACGGTACATTACGCTGAGTCGGATTGAATGAGGCAATAACTGGTTACATTTTAATTCGTTGGATTTGGGAACAAGTATTGATTTGAGTTAGTTTCATGTGCAGATCACAAGCGGAGTTTGATGGAATCAGGTGTTCGTTCAGAGCAGTACTGGGATAGCAGAATTTGGAGCGATAATGCCGTCTTCCTTAGTCTGATCGGTCGGATAATTTGGAGAGCACAGACTGCTCGCACGGTCATGCCAATTGAGTATATCGTGCTTTACATTGGACCGCGAGTTCAAGGGATCGGTCGTATCGGCATGGCAGGATGCTTAACGGAATCAGACTTGGTGAGTAGGCTCTGTCCCTTCTCCTCTACTCCTTCATGTCTAATAACATGAAACACACGTAAAGGCTTGAACACTTGGACTAGAACTTGGGAATCACTATACTGTGGCGTGTATAGAGTGTACGTCGTTTGCTTGGATAGATTTGTGGCTTGAGTTAGTTTTCGAGTTGGATAGTTGGAACTAGAGTTGGATTATATTTAGGGCAGTTGGAGAAATAGTTGGAATTATACATCTTGGTTGGAACATCGGGCAATTCGGATGGGCGGGCGAGCGTGTATCCATGTACGAGTATCACTTGGGGCTTTGTCATGCAAAACGTGCAGTTGTGGTTCAAAATCGGATAACTGCATCGGCAAGGTCATTATGCCACTGTTGGGGCATTGTGCCAGGGAATTTTTTTGAGCGAGGGGTGTTGCACCAATTGGAGCATTGTGTCAAAGCGGCATAGTGCCTATGGGGATAACTTGAGATGGAGCCTTGGGATATAAGTTAGAAAATGGTTATGCATAGTTGGTTGGATGAGTCTAGGATCATTTGGTGGGACAAGAATGCTCGATTCTCTCGTCATACCTACTTGGTTTCTGTATCGGTCACGGACAACCTATTGTACACAGGGTTTCGTCTCCTCGAACGGGATAGGCTCCGGACTATCGGGACCGTTCGGCCATGGAGGAGACAATGGTATCGTATCTTGGGCGCGGTGCCGATAGTTCGATACGACCATACGGGCTAGCTACCCAGTCTGGATCGGGTAGAACTACAGTTGAACAGTCCTTTAAAGCTTGGCTAGTAATTTCATATAGATAAGACTTGGTTTACTTTGCTTTGGTTTGGTTTGTACTTTTCGTGTAGGCGACGGCCTCCTTGCCTCGGCAAGAGTGTGCATATCGAAGATTGGATTATAAGGCTTGGATTGAGGATGGATATTGAGGCTTGGATAATGGTTCGATAGGTTCTCGCGTTGCTTGGGTTTGAGTAGGGTGGTTTGTATGCTAATTATTTTTGAGTTGGATATATACCTACTTGTATATTGGCTTGTGTTGAATGCTTGCATTCTTAACCTGCTTACAATTTTCCTTAATATGTCATACCTTGCCATGAAATAAATCTAGGATTCAAGTAGAAAGATCATCATATAACTGTTTGCATTCTACTTAGACGAGTGGGTTACCCCACTCACCAGTACGGCTGTGTACTAATCCACGTTTGTGGGCATTATTTCAGGTACGCAGGTGTAGTGGCATTGCTTGGATATACGTGACATAATGTATGAACGGTAAGTACCTTTGTGGGCTAGAGAAAGAACAAGAGTGTTACATTCTCCTTTGTGGCATTATCCTTTGTGGCATTTTATTTAGAACATATCGAGAGCTTCGCTGCATATACTCTGATGTGTGCTTGGTACATAATACTTGACTTTCGCTGCAACTTGGTCGTTTCGATGATAACTTTGATTTTTGACAACATTGCCTTGTGCGAGCGTAACTCTAGGCTCGTACGGCATCACGTTTCGATGAGAACGATTGTCCTGCGGGAGCATTGCAACGTGGTGATTCACGTTCGACAGGGACGATTGAGCTTGAGGGAGATTGGGACGTGACACTCAAGCTCTGCCAGCCAATCTAGTGCCACGACCGGATCTTCAGTCCCATTGAAAGACGTGTTACAGACCTTCTTGAAGTCGACAAAGTCGAAGAAAGTCACATCCTTCTTCTTTGGAGTCTGAGGTATGTCGACTTCAAGGGTGGACCGCACCACCGGTACCGCTGCTGTCGTTGCAGAATGGTTGGAGGCTAAGTTCTGAACGATCTGCCGTAGGGTATCTACCTGCTTCTGTTGGACTGCGAATCAAGCTTCTAGATTGCCTTCAAACTTGCTTTGTCGTTCTTTTGCCCGCTACTCGGCTTGCTCATGATGAGCCTTATCCCTCTGCCGGCTTGCTTCAAGCATCCACATCATTCACTCAATCGGGTCGACATGGGGCATAGCTCGCTGGCTTCTAGAACTTCCTGAGGTACCAGAACTAATTTCTTGGACTTGTACCTCTCCTTGTGCTAGCGCTGATGTTTGCGCTTGAGTCATTCCTTCAAAAGAAAGTAACTTGCATCAGGCTCATAATATATTATGGACTTACTGTATTGACATATCTCATTTTTGGCCAAACGAGTTCAAAAGTTCTCATAGGGAATAGAACGTTAAAGGAACTTTTCTGACACGAGGGTCAAAGAAACTTGAAGCTGTGCTCTGATACCAATATGTCACGCTCTGATTTTGTGGAATCGATAGTCGTCCCCCGGACGTGATGTCGTGCGTGCCTAGGTTACGCAATGCACAAGGCTAAGGTATTTTTTTTTGTATAACGAGCACATATTCAGAGTACGCAGATAATTGAACACAATAATGAAACATGAAAAAGTTTTCTTTATTGATAATGAATATCTTTTATAAACTTTTAAACGTCTCAGATGGTTGTTGTACGGACTTACAAAAGTTGACGCAAAATGAGATAACCGTCCAGTACATTACATCATTTTACTAAAACTTCAAAGCTTATAGACCCCTTCGGGCAAAGCTATCGCCTTTCCACGGAGCTGCATAAGGTATGTGCACGAGCTCTTGGAACTTCAAAATGTCTCTTCGAAGGCACGATCAAGGCGTGCCGGTAGGTGCATTGGATTGGGAAGTCGCTTTAACTTCTTGCATGATCTCCTTGAAAAGTTATTATGTGGTCTTTCTATCGAAATGCATTAGTGAAGGCGAGCTATCACGACCCGCACCCGGGGTAAGGGTACTAGTCGGAAACAACGCCCAGCCTACGCCGAAGAATCGGCGGTAGAACGCTGTCTAGAAAGTCTATCTAATATAATGAACCACCAAAAGATAGTGTACTCAATCACAGAACTAAGATAGAATGAACACGAATCAGATAAGAATAGAATAGTCATCAACTCATGAGTTTAAAATAATACATCAATGAGTCTGAAGAGTAACAAAAATAAGCTGGAGACAAATCCAGTACAAAAGAATACTATCATACTACAAGCTACACTCCAGGGTCAACTGTCTCAGTTGGGATAAGTCCCTCTTGAGCCAGGGTCTCCGAATCTAAACCCACAATATCCTGGGGTCCATAATAGGTAGGGTACTCCTCAGTGTCATCTGGAAAAATATATCCAGTCAGGAAAGGAGCAGAGTACATCTCTAACAGCAGTTCTAATCCATGATAAAAACTATGTAACAGTAAATAGTTGTGGATAAACAAGATGCACAAAATAGATACAAGAGATATATAGACAATAAGGAAATACTGGAAAGAAATACAATAATGAACAATATGCCAATGAAACAATAATACTAATGACTAAGTGTGTGAGTACTAGCTTAACATGTGATCGGCTTGGGCAAGATACAATGCGGCCTGGCTAATCATACGTGCGGTGCATGATCAACACTATTCGCTTACCAATACTTTACTCAATAGGGATTTGATCATATATCTATACTAATACTCCCCACCCCCAACTGATATAATAGATCCAACCACGGTATGCTATGGCACTAGATTCCCCAAGAAGATAGCTAGTCTCCCCGAGAATCGGTGTCTGTACATGTACAAGATAACCAATAAAACAATACTTGCACCATATACACCATATACCAAGGAATAACATCTCATGACGAGATCCGGATATACCAATCCGTGTAACCATAGTGTCGAGAGAAATATGTAAATCTACACTAGATACAACGAACATAGAGGATATCATAAATGAGAAACTATCAGAGAATGTACTCGCCTGAAGTCCAATGAAAAAGTCTCACAGATGTCAGACTCGGTGCCTCGAAGACCTAGATATGGAATACCACATTAAAACAAGGTCCCGGAAAGAGAACAAGTCAAACTAGTCAACTCCTAGGTCAATAAATAAATACTAAGTTAAAAGTCAACTATGGTCAACTCTAAAGTCAACTAAAGTCAAACCAAGGTCAACCTCACAAGAAATCTATATAAATAATATAGAAATAAAATACAACAATTTAGGAATAAAAATTAGATCCCAAATCATACTCACACAAAGTATACTACTAATACAAATAATATATACCCTAAAATAATATATATACAAACCAATATGTATACAAATAACATAATATATTATTACAAATATTATACAAAACACATATATATACACATATATATATATATACAATAATAATATATAAAATATAATTAAAAACTGTCAAAGCGTCACTGAAAACAGTGAACAAAACAAGATAAAATAAAAACAGGTTTAATAGTGACAGTCTTGACTGTCACTGAAAATTCGTCGCAGAAACTCCATATACAAAACCGCTGCTGTCACAGTTTGCTGACAGTTTTAAAATGTCACAAAAAAACGTCGCTGAAAGGTTGCCGCTCAAAACTGCCGCAGCATTAATGACAGATCTGTCATTAATGCTGACCACTGTACAGCGGCTGCTGTTCAGACCAAATAATGACAGTTTCACTGTCATAGAAACCACTGTCACCAAAACAAATAAAAATATAAAAATATATATATATATATAAATATATATATGCAATAATAATCACAATACATATATATAAATAAATAATTATATACTTATATATATATGCACATATAAACTTATAATTAAATACCAATAGTTACAATACATGCACATATTAATGTTCATATTTTACATGGCTAGAAGCACACCTAAAAAATATATATTAATATACAAATAATTACATAATAATTATAAATAATATAATTACATAATTAAACACATAAATATATTTTATAAAACATTTATGTATAATTTATACTATTAACATAAGTACATATATAATTACATGCAAGAAAGCTACATATTATATTTGTACATCATATTAGCACACACAAAAATATATAGATCTATGCTACAATAATTACTATAATAAATACACAAAATAAATATATAATATCTATATATATTTACTAATTATAATTAAAGAATTTAAACCATACATAATTAGATCTATTCAAAAATCCACACAATTGGAGAGTATCACACCGTATCCCACTAGATCTAGGATACGCATGTGACACGAGCCCAACACACAACCAATTGTACCCCGAAGGATACAAACAAATCACAAATAATATTTATGAATAAATCAAAGTGTCAAAAGTAGATCTATGTGTCCGTGTCAAAATACGACATGTTCAAAGTCCCGTGTCGGAGGGAAAACCCCCAAAATAACACGTATCACCAAATAGTTGGGATACGAACCACATGTACCAAATTATGAACACGACACTAGACCCAAACACTTAAGCTCATGTCCAATTGATCTATAGGATCAATTGATACACACAACAAAATGTAAATTCGGAATTGCAACAAAATTAACACAAAAAGTACCATAACTTTCTCCATGGGTCTCCTATGAACACAAAACAAAGTCCTATGGGTAGTACATACATATAGGTTGATTTTACATGATTAAATCTCAGATTTAGAAGCTATTTAAATGGGAAAAATCTGAATTATATCTATTGGGAGATGGATTCCCAATGAAACCTCCAATTGAAAAGAACTTGCTTCCAAATTGTAGATCCTTGCTCCTCTTTGTAGATCCTTGCTTCCTTCTTCTAGATCCTTGCTTCCTCCTTCTCTAATGGTGAATTGGGAAGAATTTGGAATAAATTTGGTAGGGAATTGGAATGGGAATGGAGGGAATTTGGGAGTGGAAATTCTAGATCTAGATTTGGAATGAGAATGAGAGGAGAGAGAAATTTCCCCCCTCTTTTAATAGGCCGGCCTTGCCCCTCTCCCAAGCAATTGTAAAATGTCCAATGTACCCCTTGGGGCCTCTCATAAAGAAATAATTAAGGAAGGAAGCTTCTAGTCTAATCACTTAATTAATTTAATCCATCTCCTTAACCATGGGCTTTCTAAATGGGCCAAATCTAACTATTTAATTCATGTTGGTCCATGGATCCAAACTACACTAGTTGGGTCCACTAAAATAAGTCCAAAATAATTAAATAACATCCAACAACAATTAAATAATACAACAAAAATTATTTACCATGCAAAATATTTATTTAAATAGGAAATTACTAAAATACCCTTTTTCCTAAAATGTAGTAGTGACAAGTCTACCCTCCTTAAAATAATTTCGTCCTCGAAATTCAAAGACGAAAACTACCCCCAGAAAAACACAGAACAGAACTAAAGAATCACAACTAACTAATGAACAGAACATAACAATGAACAGAACATAACTAGAAATAACATACCTCAATGTACAAACAAATATGGATAACGCTCTCGCATGTCATCCTCTCTATCCCAGGTAGACTCCCCAGGAGAGTGATGCCTCCATGCGACGCACACCAAAGGAATAGTCTGGTTCCTCAGCACCTTCTCTCTCCGATCCAGAATCTCAACTGGCTGCTCTGGATAGCTAAGAGTAGGGCCCACCTCTATCTCCGAGTGATCCAATACATGACTAGGATCTGCCACGTATTGTCTCAACTGCGACACATGAAACACGTTGTGCACTCCCTCCAATGCAGGTGGCAAGTCTAGTCTATAAGCAACTGTACCGACCCTCTCTAGAATAGTGAAAGGTCCGATGAATCGCGGACTAAGCTTTCCGCCTCCACCGAAGCGAATCGTGTCTCGTGTCGGAAAAATCCTCAGAAACACCAAACCACCCACCTAGAACAAAACACCATCTTAAGAACTTAATCTATAACAAACAAGAACAAGCACAAACAAAATCTAAACTATACCTCAAACTCCAAAGGTCTCCGATGGCTATCGGCCCAATGCCGCTGTCTGTCCTGCGCCACTCGAAGTCTGTCTCTGATCAAATGAACCTTCTCCGCTGCATCCACAACTATCTCTAGCACAAGCAAAATTCTCTCTCCAACATCGTCCCAAGACAAAGGAGTACGACACCTCCGACCATATAGAGCTTCAAAAGGTGACATCTCTATACTGGCATGGTAACTGTTGTTGTAAGCAAACTCTACCAAATGGAGATAGTCCTCCCAAGAACCCCCGAAATCTAGTACACAAGTGCGCAACATATCCTCGAGAGTCTGGATAGTCCTCTCTGACTGCCCATCTGTCTGGGGATGATATGCAGTACTGAACTTGAGCTGAGTGCCCAAACTCTCCTGCAAACTCCTCCAGAAATAAGAAGTGAAACGACTATCTTGATCTGAGACTATGCTGACGGGAACTCCGTGTATCCTAACGATCTGCCTCACATACATCTCTGCCAGCTTCTTCGTAGACAAACCCACCTTGAAAGGCAAAAAGTGGGCCGACTTGGTCAACCTATCAACAATGACCCAAATCGCGTCTTTCCCTCCTGGAGATCGTGGAAGTCCGGACACAATCCATAGTAATGTGTTCCCACTTCCACTCTGGAATGGGTAATGGCTGAAGTAACCCTCCTGGCCTCTGCCTCTCGGCTTTCACCTGCTGGCACACTAAGCATCTGGATACAAACTGTGCCACTTCCCTCTTCATGCCATACCACCACACACTCTCTCGCATATATCGATACATCTTGTTAGCACCTGGATGTATGGAATACTGAGAATGATGCGCTTCCTGCAACACCTCCTCGCGCAACTCCCCACTAGGCACACACAATCTAACTCCATGCCTCAAGGATCCATCCTCTGCAATAGTGAAATCATCCTCCAATCCTGCTCTCACCTGAGCTCTGATACTCCTCAAAGATACATCATCATACTGTGCTGCCTTGATCCTGTCCATCAAATCTGAGTGTATCTGCAATCCCCACATCTGTATAGCACACCCAGGAACAATCACCTCAATGCCCAAGCTCTCCAAGTCCTCCAACAGATATCGATCCTGCGTCAAGAACATAGCTACCGGATACCTGCTCAAAGCATCGGCAACTATATTGGCTTTTCCAGGATGATATTGCAAAGAGATATCAAAATCCTTTATCAATTCCAACCACCGACGCTGCCTCATGTTCAACTCCTTCTGCGTGAAAACGTACTTCAAGCTTTTGTCGTCTGTGAAGATCTCCACACGCTCTCCGTACAAATAATATTTCCACAACTTCAGGGCGAATATGACAGCTGCCAACTCCAAATCATGGGTAGGATAGTTCTTTTCATGAGGACGCAATTGCCTGGATGCATAGGCAATCACTTTCCCATGCTGCTGAAGAACACAACCTAAACCCTTCCCCGATGCATCACTATAAATAGTGAAACCTCCGGACCCTGATGGCAACGTCAAAATAGGAGCAGACGTCAACCTCTTCTTCAACTCCTCAAAAGCAACCTGACAATCCTCCGTCCAAACAAACTCCACATCCTTCCTTGTGAGTCTGGTCATCGGCTCGGCAATCCTCAAAAAATCTTGCACAAACTTCCTGTAATAGCCTGCCAATCCCAAGAAACTCCTGATCTCTGCTACTGAACTCGGAGTCTTCCAAGATTCTACTGCTGAAATCTTCTTCGGATCCACTGAAATACCATCACCAGTCACAACATGCCCCAAGAATTCTACCTTGTCCAAGAAAAACTCATATTTGGACAACTTCCCATAAAGCTTCTCTTTCCTCAGCACATCCAACACAATCCTCAAATGCTCCTCATGATCCTCCGGTGTCCTCGAGTATATGAGTATGTCGTCGATGAACACCACCACGAACTTGTCAAGGTACTGGTGGAACACCTTGTTCTTCAAGTTCATAAATACCGTCGGTGTAATAGTCAAACCAAACGGCATCACCATAAACTCGTACTGACCATACCGAGTTCTAAAAGCAGTCTTCGGTATGTCCTCCGGCTTCACCTTCACTTGATGGTAGCCTGATCTCAAATCTATCTTAGAAAATACCTTCGCACCACTCAACTGATCAAACAGATCATCAATCCGTGGCAAAGGATACTTATTCTTGATAGTAAGATTATTCAAAGCCCTGTAATTAATGCACATACGCACCGATCCATCCTTCTTCGGTACAAACAATACCGGGGCTCCCCATGGTGAAGAACTCGATCTGATAAACCCCTTATCCTGTAATTCGTCCACCTGCTTCTTCAACTCGACCAGCTCGCTGTTGTTTACTCTATAGACATGTTGCGAAATTGGTTCTGCACCTGGCACCAAGTCTATAGAAAATTTAACATCTCGATCTGGTGGCAATCCTGGCAATTCCTCAGGAAATACATCCAAGAATTCTGCTATCAACGGATGTGGCAACTCCTTGTCTTTCACCATAGCTCCACAAATAATGCCTTCGTCCTGCTCCGCAGCTCCTCTAGTAAACTCGAACTCTGGCTCTCCTGGCGGACCAAACAAAACTCTACCTCCTCTACAGTCTATGCTAGCACGGTGCCTACTCAACCAATCCATCCCAAGTACAATATCATAGCTTGGAAGTGGCATTACAAGTAGACACGCACTCAACTCCCGGCCTCCCAGAGTAACTCTCCGATCCTTGCAAATATCATTAACCAGGATAATGCCTCCCCCGGTCATGATCTTGCAAGTCCCAAGCAAAGACTCAGTTACCAAACCATGCTTCAGAGCAAAAAAAACAGATACAAAACTATGGGAAGCACCACTATCAAACAAAGCTAAAGCTAGAATGGAATCAAGAAGAATAGAACCTGCGATGACATCTCCTGTGGGTTCCTCCTCTTCGACGGTCATAGAAAATGATCGTCCCTGCCGAGCACCTCCCTGCTGTTGATGTTGGACAAAATGCTGCTGCTGTGTCGGAAGCGGTCCCCTCGGCTGTGCTGCAGGTGGTCTCGTCTGTGTCCTCGGAGCTGGAGCTGCTCCTTGAACTACACGACGAGGACACTCCCTCGATTGATGTCCTTCAGTACCACAATACATCCAAACTCCTAGCCTCCTCCTACAAACTTCCCAGATGTGGCCGGGCTTCTTGCAGAAGTTGCATGGGGCCTGCTGTAACTGCCTCTGCTGTTGAGGTGCCTGGTGAAAAGGTGCTCTAGCTGGAGTCTGGTTCTGCTGTGGCTGCTGGAAAGGTCTGGACTGGAAATGAGGACGTTTGGCAGATACTGCACTGCCTTTGGCCCCCAGAAAAGAATCACGGTCTCTCTTGGTCTTCAAACCCAGATCCCGCTCAACCTTGCGTGCCTCCGCAAGTATCTCCGAGTATGTCTCATAAAAAGACGGAATGAGGATCAATATGGCACATGATGTAAGACATCAAGGAAAGGACAGTTTAAGAGATCAAGTATCAATATCAAAGGAGAATAGTTGAACCAAATTTTTTTTCCTAGATGTGATTGAGTATCTCAGCCTATATCCTATATCCTATTGCAGGCTCGCAGTAGTACAATTAAGTTGTCGTACTACCACGATATCACATACTTGTGAAGCTAGACCTGCATGGGCCACCACCATAAACGTGTCACGACCCGCACCCGGGGTAAAGGTACTAGTCGGAAACAACGCCCAGCTTACGCCGTAGAATCGGCGGTAGAACGCTGTCTAGAAAGTCTATCTAATATAATGAACCACCAAAAGATAGTGTACTCAATCACAGAACTAAGATAGAATGAATACGAATCAGATAAGAATAGAATAGTCATCAACTCATAAGTTTAAAATAATACATCAATGAGTCTGAAGAGTAACAAAAATAAGCTGAAGATAAATCCAGTACAAAAGAATACTATCATACTACAAGCTACACTCCAGGGTCAACTGTCTCAGTTGGGATAAGTCCCTCTTGAGCCAGGGTCTCCGAATCTAAACCCACAACATCCTGGGGTCCATAATAGGTAGGGTACTCCTCAGTGTCATCTGGAAAAATATATCCAGTCAGGAAAGGAGCAGAGTACATCTCTAACAGCAGTTCTAATCCATGATAAAAACTATGTAACAGTAAATAGCTGTGGATAAATAAGATGCACAAAATAGATACAAGAGATATATAGACAATAAGAAAATACTGGAAAAAAATACAATAATGAACAATATGCCAATGAAACAATAATACTAATGACTAAGTGTGTGAGTACTAGCTTAACATGTGATCGGCTTGGGTAAGATACAATGCGGCCTGGCTAATCATACGTGCGGTGCATGATCAATACTATTCGCTTACCAATACTTTATTCAATAGGGATTTGATCACATATCTATACTAATACTCCCCACCCCCAACTGGTATAATAGATCCAACCACGGTATGCTATGGCACTAGATTCCCCAAGAAGATAGCTAGTCTCCCCGAGAATCGGTATCTGTACATGTACAAGATAACCAATGAAACAATACTTGCACCATATACACCATATACCAAGGAATAACATCTCATGACGAGATCCGGATATACCAATCCGTGTAACCATAGTGTCGAGAGAAACATGTAAATCTACACTAGATACAACGAACATAGAGGATATCATAAATGAGAAACTATCAGAGAATGTACTTGCCTGAAGTCCAATGAAAAAGTCTCACAGATGTCTGACTCGGTGCCTCGAAGACCTAGATATGGAATACCACATTAAAACAAGGTCCCGGAAAGAGAACAAGTCAAACTAGTCAACTCCTAGGTCAATAAATAAATACTAAGTTAAAAGTCAACTATGGTCAACTCTAAAGTCAACTAAAGTCAAACCAAGGTCAACCTCACAAGAAATCTATATAAATAATATAGAAATAAAATACAACAATTTAGGAATAAAAATTAGATCCCAAATCATACTCACACAAAGTATACTACTAATACAAATAATATATACCCTAAAATAATATATATACAAACCAATATGTATACAAATAACATAATATATTATTACAAATATTATACAAAACACACATATATACATATATATATATATATATATATATATATATATATATATATATATATACAATAATAATATATAAAATATAATTTAAAACTGTCAAAGCGTCACTGAAAACAGTGAACAAAATAAGATAAAATAAAAACAGGTTTAATAGTGACAGTCTTGACTGTCACTGAAAATTCGTCGCAGAAACTCCATATACAAAACCGCTGCTGTCACAGTTTGCTGACAGTTTTAAAATGTCACAAAAAAACGTCGCTGAAAGGTTGCCACTCAAAACTGCCGCAGCATTAATGACATATCTGTCATTAATGCTGACCACTGTACAGCGGCTGCTGTTCAGACCAAATAATGACAGTTTCACTGTCATAGAAACCACTGTCACCAAAATAAATAAAAATATAAAAATATATATATATATAAATATATATATGCAATAATAATCACAATACATATATATAAATAAATAATTATATACTTATATATATATATGCACATATAAACTTATAATTAAATACCAATAGTTACAACACATGCACATATTAATGTTCATATTTTACATGGCTAGAAGCACACCTAAAATATATACATTAATATACAAATAATTACATAATAATTATAAATAATATAATTACACAATTAAACACATAAATATATTTTATAAAATATTTATGTATAATTTATACTATTAACATAAGTACATATATAATTACATGCAAGAAAGCTACATATTATATTTGTACATCATATTAGCACACACAAAAATATATAGATCTATGCTACAATAATTACTATAATAAATACACAAAATAAATATATAATATCTATATATATTTACTAATTATAATTAAAGAATTTAAACCATACATAATTAAATCTATTCAAAAATCCACACAATTGGAGAGTATCACACCGTATCCCACTAGATCTAGGATACGCATGTGACACGAGTCCAACACACAACCAATTGCACCCCGAAGGATACAAACAAATCACAAATAATATTTATGAATAAATCAAAGTGTCAAAAGTAGATCTATGTGTTCGTGTCAAAATACGACATGTTCAAAGCCCCGTGTCGGAGGGAAAACCCCCAAAATGACACGTATCACCAAATAGTTGGGATACGAACCACATGTACCAAATTATGGATATGACACTAGCCCCAAACACATAAGCTCATGTCCAATTGATCTATAGGATCAATTGATACACACAACAAAATGTAAATTCGGAATTCCAACAAAATTAACACAAAAAGTACCATAACTTTCTCCATGGGTCTACTGTGAACACAAAACAAAGTCCTATGGGTAGTACATACATATAGGTTGATTTTACATGATTAAATCTCAGATTTAGAAGCTATTTAAATGGGAAAATCTGAATTATATCTATTGGGAGATGGATTCCCAATGAAACCTCCAATTGAGAAGAACTTGCTTCCAAATTGTAGATCCTTGCTCCTCTTTGTAGATCCTTGCTTCCTTCTTCTAGATCCTTGCTTCCTCCTTCTCTAATGGTGAATTGGGAAGAATTTGGAATGAATTTGGTAGGGAATTGGAATGGGAATGGAGGGAATTTGGGAGTGGAAATTCTAGATCTAGATTTGGAATGAGAATGAGAGAAGAGAGAAATTTCCCCCCTCTTTTAATAGGCCGGCCTTGCCCCTCTCCCAAGCAATTGTAAAATGTCCAATGTACCCCTTGGGGCCTCTCATGAAGAAATAATTAAGGAAGGAAGCTTCTAGTCTAATCACTTAATTAATTTAATCCATCTCCTTAACCATGGGCTTTCTAAATGGGCCAAATCTAACTATTTAATTTATGTTGGTCCATGGGTCCAAACTACACTAGTTGGGTCCACTAAAATAAGTCCAAAATAATTAAATAACATCCAACAACAATTAAATAATACAACAAAAATTATTTACCATGCAAAATATTTATTTAAATAGAAAATTACTAAAATACCCTTTTTTCTAAAATGTGGTAGTGACACGAGCTAACCCAACTAACCAATCGACACTTTGTTTATGTGAATCATGTAAGTTATTATGTGGTCTTTCTATCTTGCCTTAGTTCAAGTTACAAATAAGCTATGGATATGGAAAATTATTTAAATATACATGCCACCGCTTGGTGACATTTACCTGCCCGTCTGAACCACCTGTATAATACTTACCATGACCTTCTCTGCCACGAACACATAGTTAGTTTGCATAGTTGAAATATACTTGGGGGTCACTGGCATTATGCCATAGTGAAAAAAGGCGAGAATGGGATGCAACGAAAGGAACACGAGGTGCTACATGTCATTCTGCCCATAAACGAGACTATCACGAAGTTTCGTCCGGATCGGATAGGTGCCAGTACCCCAGCAACCGTCTGCAGGAACCATAAAATCCTTGTGCACAAGTTGTCTGTGACCATGCGACGTCTAAGACTAAGTTATTAAATAAAGCAGTTCAAGGCAATACAAGCATGAGACAAGTTACACGGCATGATCTGATTTGCATAGTCTTCCTTCTTAGTTTATTGCATAGCAGAGTGTGTTCCATACATGGCACAATAATAGAAGAATATATTTTAACTAGAATTAAAACACGATATAAGAACATTCTAAGCGAACTACGATGCAACAAAGTAACCTTTCATAAGTTGATTGACAAGCATAAGTAATCCAAGTCTATTTATTTTTATCTTGACATCTTTTAGTCATTATGGTATCGTTTGATCGGAACAATCAAGAAAGAAAGATTTTAGATGTAAAAACTTGGAAGAAGGGTCAACTAAATCGAATTATAGCCACTCACAAGTTGGTGGGAAGAGGAAAGAAAAAAGGTTCTTCAAGACTCCGCTCGCGCAACGTCTACTTCACGATTATCTGCATTGTCACAAACAGATGATCAATACCTCTTCTACTCTTTCCAAGCTCAGAATAAAAATGCATTCAACGAACGAAAGCAATAAAATCCATCAAAACCGTTCAAGAAAACACAAATCCAAAAACAAACTCAAAAGCACGAAAGCATCAGGGCGACAGCAAAAACTAGGCAAAAAAACTTGCAGCGGAGAGGTCCCACTTGACTCTGCCGCTATGTTTGTCCTTGGGCATGGTCCACTGAATATGGAAATCGATTCCGAAGAAGCAAATCCATAACAAGAAAAAGATCTTGATTCAATATATCCCGATTGAACGATACCGAAAGATATCTTAGCCACGCTCCCCAAAAAGGGGGAACGGAGCACCACACCTACCACTTACCTGCAGTCCTTCTACTGTGATACTTGATCCTGATATTCCCTTTACTAACCACACTATACCTCAATCACTCCTTAGCTTCAACTGGAGTTCAACCCTCACATAACACAGTGCACAAAACACACTAAAGATACACCAATACCTCAACACAGGTATCCTAACCTGACACTTAATATTATACCATGACACTACTATAGGATACCAAGATCCACTAATGCACAATCCATATATAACCAACACATCCTCACAATACTATACTGGTATGTGCACTCCTTGTCGATCCATATAGCAACCCGACAGAGTGCTCCTTGCACCCAGGTCTGATACTGCCAACACATTACCGTATGCAACAACTAGTTGCTACTAGCCAATCCTTCATATTTGTCACTTGATATTGGACTGATACTAAAGTATCATTCCACTACTCCCCTACTCGAGACCCTCAAATACTTGCTGCTAACTCTGATTTGCATTATTGGTAGCAGCAACATCAATACCAAAACATCAACAACAACAACAACCATAATGGCAGTTACTTGCCTAATCCAGACCTGCTCTCAACATCAACTAACTACCCTGTATAACCTCATCTGATATGCCCAGTGCCACTTACTACTCCTAACCTATACCAGCAGGTTCACAACTATAAGAACATCAAGTTCCCGAGTTGCTCCCCTAAATTTGTTGCCAATTGGCAGATACAAGATCCCCAAATCAGACCTGCAACACTCGTCACTTGATCTTGCTTCTACTGAAATTGCATCTATCTCAACAACTAACACATGTACTATCCTACACTGTAAATTAAAAACCAGATATACACCCTCACCTTAACAGGTACTTACTCCACAAGCCTATACACAATGCTCAATAATTCAAGGTCTGATACATTCTTAACTCATGATACCAAAATACATCTTCTACTCACACACACTGACACACATAACCCAACTGTCACAGTGCACCCCTCACTGTGACAGACCCAAGCCCCAAGTCTGGACACACCCTAGCTATATACATATACATATACATATACATATACATATACATATACATATACATATATATATATATACATATACACCTATCTACACATTTACACACACACACACACACACACACACACACACACACACATATATATATATATATATATATATATATATATATATATATATATATATATATATATATATATATATATATATATATATATCACTCAATAAAGGTCAGACCCACACTAATGCAATACATCAAACACTTGGTGTGCGCACGCTATGATACACACCAATACACATAAAAATACCCCTCATACTATTTCGTATCACGACATATCGTGATACGAACTCCTCATATCCAATTTTGGACACATACACCCTAGCAAATCATGAATCATACTCTAAAATCACTAAAAAAATATTCTATCAAACACATAGTGGTCCAAATTCTAATTTTTTCCAATTTGGCTACCAAAGTTAATATAACTTTCTCCATAGGCCTCCTATGAACCTAATTCTTCTTCCTATGGATAGCCCTTAGCCATGGGTAGGTTCCTAATGGTCAAATATATCATTTAAAACTGAAATAACAAAAGGGATAAGAGTTTTATCTATTGAGAGATGGATTCCCAATATAATGCACCAAGAGGACACCATGAGATGGATGGACACCTCCTTCAAGCAAGCTCCACCCTAAAACTTTTCTTTGCTCCTCCAAGCTCCTTAGAATGGGTTGGAAATAAAGAGATGAGGGTGGATTTGGTAGAAAAAGGATTAGGGTTTACTTCTAAATTTAGAAATAAAATAATAAGGAAAGCAATGAAGGTTATTCATAAATAAAGGGGCTTATATAGACTCCCTCTTAGGGTTAGGGTTAGGTTGAGGAATGTTAGAATTGACACAAGTTCCCCTCTCATTCCTTCATGAATTGGATCTAACTAAACCATAGAAGAAATATTATATTCTTTAGTCTAAATATGTTTAATAGAATTAATCTAGTCATGACTAACTAATGACTCAAGTATAATAGTATAAACTCAATACTAACTCATTCTCCTAAACTAATGAGTCATCCATGACTAACTAATCAATTGTATCAATGGGTCAAGTCAAGTCTAGTTAGGTCCACTAATGCCATGTCTAATTAGAATAGACTAATCAACTAACCAATAATAATATTAGTCATAATATATATAACATGCACATTATAAATAAATAAAATATACACAATATTTATAATATCAAAAATATCAAAAATATCCCTATTCTGGAAATGTTGTAGTGACAATAGGGCCAGAGATGCATGGAACATATGGAGTCTGGAACGCATGGGGCCAGAGTCGCATGGAACACATAGAGTCTGGAATGCATGAGACCAGAGACGCATGGAACATATGGAGTCTGAAACGCATGGGGCCAGAGACACATGGAGTCAGGGACCTATATGGCTTAGTACACGTGGTACTGCACACCTGTTAGAAGTCATTATTAGTCTAACGAGAGCTTCTTATCTCTTAGTGTGCTCACATCTTTCTAGGCGTCAAGAAAATTCATTTTGTCAGGGTGTCAAACATAATTTTTGTATCAGGCCTTTATGCGACCAATATTTAGGGAGCATGGATGCTGCTCTTTCTTGGCCGCATGGTCATTCTACGGCCTGATTTCTTCTGAGTCGATCTTGGGGCGCATGGTGGTTGGACGATGCGTCCAGATTTTTTATGCTTCTACAGCTAACCCAAGTTTATGCATTTGAACTCAATTACCATAACATGCTATACAAATAATCTTTACATAAACATGAAGGTAAAGAAGAAAATGAATACTTGAGATAGAGATATTCAGTTGACTTGAATGCTCTCCCTCAAAGTATGACCAATATATAGTCATGAATTTTGGGTAAGTCCAAGCAAAGAAGCCAAAACAATTTAGCATACATGAAAAGCCAAAGCAATAAAATCTAAATAGAATCATCAATAAATATAAACAAGTTATTTTAGGAAAATTCTATCTATTAACCCATAAATGAGAAAGAAACAAGATAATTAAGACAATTCCATACACTCTAATAAATCATTCACATATCATGAACACAATTAAAAGGATATTTAAAAAATGAATATGAGTTCATGATGAACTAGGTATACCACATATTTAAAGGATGTAAATGAATTGACATAATTAATTTGCTCCCCCTCAAAATATCCATATCTAGTTCTAAAGCAATTATATGCATAAAATATAAAAACAAGATCTAGGGGATATATCAACTAAGAATTTTCTCCCCTTGCTCAATGCATATAAGGCTTACGAAACGTCACAAAAACAAAAATAATAATCTTTAGACAAAACGAGATAACAATATAGAAGGCAATTAAAGATGAGCAACAAAAAAAAAATCCAATTAAGCATATAAATCAAAAGATAAGAAACATTGACCTAAGAAGGATAAACTCATAAAGATATAATCTAGCTCAGTATATAATACCTTTTGAGAAAATATCATCATGAAGCTAAAAGTATAATCAATCAAATAAACAAAACATGATGAAAGTCACGATATAGCTCAAAAATACATACACAAAAATGTCCATGATTAACTAATTAACAAGAATCAATCAATTGATTACTTTACATAGACCTAATGGGCTTTACCACATATATATACCATCATAAGGTAAGTACCAAACCTTGCTAATACTTAGATAAAAATTAATTAAGTTTAAATGGAAGAGGCTCATATGTGATAACCATGAGTGGTCAAGGTAGAGTAAAATATTTGACATGAAGCTTACATAGTTAGATAATCTTGAACTACCCAATCATTAGGATCATTTTCCAAGAGAGACAAATAAAACATGCATTATCCTAAGAATCTCATCAATAAACTTTAATAGAAATCCCAAGTTCATATTTATAATAAAAATCTCATAAACTTATATAAAACATGGAAAAGATTCAATCTCATTCAGATAATTACTAATAAAAAAAATATGAGATAGAAATAAAGATATGATAAAATTATGACTCAAAAGTGAGAGAATTTCAAGAGAAGATTACTAATGACTAATATGGAAGGAGATTAATCATAAAGAATCACATCCCTCAACATTAAAAATAATATTAAATCAATAATTTGTCAAACTAATATTATATAATAAGCATATTTATCTAATATAGAAAATAAATCACTATCAAGATAATTCTCAAAACTTATGTTTATAAACTATCATAACATATAAAGATTGGAATGAAAAACAAATAGCTATATGGTGAAAGTTAACCAAGATTAATGGGATAAACTTATACCAAGTTAAACGTTCTCTTTTTAACCTTGAGTCACCAACACTAAGGATAAGAGCATAAAGATAAGACAACAAAAAATGAAGAGGCTCTTATCAAAAATAGAGGCAATATATATATATATATATACAAACATATTAATACAAATATTTTTGCCAAGTATTGAGAATAATCCATGATAATAAAATTATAGACCGGTCTAGAGAATGCAAAATATTATTGTCATGATAAAATAAGTGTATTCTTTATAATTGGATAAATCTCAAAACTAAGTGCTCAAAATATAGTAGCAAAAGACATAAGATATTTGATGTATCAATTTACATGTATCCTTATGTGCTTACAACATCGTTGGGTAATAATTGTCACGCCCTGGCCCCGAGGGCCGCCCGGACCACTACTTCCCCCACCGGGATCGGACGCGAACCACTGCGCCTCGGCGCCTCCCCGACGGGGTACCGTATGGCCCGTTTGATACCGGGATGTGATGTCGTACAAGCCTGGGGTTGCGCCCGCACAAGGCTTCATCGTTTAAGTTGTATTTTGGCTATCATCGCATCAATCGAGTAAGCAGCAGAGGAACATTGTTGTAATGCAAAGCATTTAGCCAACTGAGTATTTGGGACAAATCGAGGGACTTGGGTTTCTCTTAGTCAAAGGCATCATTCCATACATTATGCCCCTTTATAAGATAGTAACTCGGGGCAATCGAAACCAGAATTTCTGGGTCTTGGGGATGAGGCACGCCTATTGCTCCCTCGGACGATCCAGTACTGCAAGCAAGTAAACTGTTGGTGGGTCAGCACTTTTATAAGTACTGGTGAGATAAAACAACTGAACAGAAGCAAGCATTCACTAAAACCAACACTAAGTAATCATGTTATAAAACATTGCATTACTAGTGATCTTTCTAGTTTTACCTAAGTTTATTTCATGCAGTTTGATAGCAGAGTTATATTACTATGTTTATGAAAACATCTTTTGAAATAGAGTTTCATATTGAATAAGCAAGATAAGCAAGACAAGCCGTTCGTTCTGTTTTAGGGTGTGCGCAGTGTGTCTCGTGAGACTCGAGGGACAAATGCACATCTAGACTCAAATGCACATCTTAGGGGCGGTTCTCTATCCAAGCCAACACAATAAACTAGCTCATATGCAGTGCGGTCCCCGAGTATCTTAGGATCGACAGCTGTTGGTCTAGCATACCAATGACTCATTATCTGATGCTAATGGCAGCTGTGACTCTTGGTTGCTTTCCACTATCTCTGTAGCAGCCGTGACACATACAGTTCAGCTCTCCACCAAAAGCCATTGTCCGACCGATGCGAATGCATGAAAACACTATCAAATAAACTTTAGGATGCAGACGAGATAAACCATCAGACTATATCTTTGTTGTGGGGGCAAGCCGCCTTACCATTTGAACACATTCAGGCATACGGTATGGTTCTCTCAGAGCATAGGCGATAGTGAACATGTTCATGCACTCTTAGACAAGCATTTTGTTAAGCAGACATGATCGTTTCAAAGACAAGCTAGGTGATTTAGTTCATTAACATGCAAGGCAGGTTCTATCATTCTCTTATGAAAATATTGCAAGCAAAAACTCAGATTATTATTAAGGCGTGCAAGAATCAGAGAACGAAGTTCTGTCCACTCACCTGATACATAATGCCGACGCAAAATGGGGCATTACAATAATAACTACAACCCAAGCAAAAACCAAAGGAAAGAACGAAGAAAGATTATCAAGATCGAGAAAACTAGATGCTAGGGATAAAAAATATTTTTTAAAAAGCTTTCGTAGTGCAGAATAGAAATAAGATTATGAAAGTGTGCACTAGTAACTGAGGTAAATAAGATACTCAAGTAAGGTACAAGACTTATGATTTAAAATAAACATCCATATATAGTCACAAGCAAGGCATTAATAAATATTTACTCTCAACATCCTAACTTAAAGATATAAGTCCAACTAAGTTCAAAATTAAGAATTATCAATGTATATATATAAACTATATATATCATAAATAGGCATACATGAAAAGATTCAAACAAATAAAAGCATGTATATACATAGTCAACCAAAAAGTCAAGAAGATATAATCAAGAAAACGACTTTAAAGAAGATAATTGATTCATTAGAGAAAAATACACAAAAATAGCAAAAGAAACAATAGCTAAGATACAAGGTAATCTCAAGTTTGAAGATGCAAGTATATAATGCTCATCAAATCAAAGTAAAACTTGAGCTTAACCCATATTCCTATATAAAGATATCTACACCAAAATATATAACAATATAAGAGATACATGAACAATCTATGAATATAAAAGATTAATTACATAGTCATGTATACTTAATGAATAGTTAAAATGCAATCACAAATTCAAATATTTATAAATAAGCTTTATTAGGCAAAAATATAATGGATTCACAAGAAATTTGTTAAAAAGAAGCACAAGAATCAATAGTGAATATTGTCATGACCTGTACCCAAAATTTGGGCATGAGTCATGGGTACATCCAGCCTACGTCACAGCATCGACGGTTGAACGTTGTCTAGGTCACAATATTACCTATAACATCTCACAATGATATACATAACATGTCAATGATCTCAACTCTATAAGAATGACAAGATAAATATAAATATGACGACAATATCAATACTCAATCACATAATTCTATAAGGAAGATGTATGGCACGATAATGATATAAAGAAAAAGAGAAGTCTAAAGTATATACATCACATATCCATGAGTCTAGATTCTAAACAACAACATAAGTATCCAAATAAATATACAACTCAGAGTATCTTAAGTCTATAATCCAACTACAAAATGAAAGCTAGACTCTAAGTCTCTACTAATGGATCCAATACTGGAATGGGATCCTCCTGAAGCTCCTGGGTAAAATTTTTGTCTACTCCGGTCTGTAATAAGTGAGGCAAAAGGCCTCAAGATCCTCTGAAAAATGTTATCCAGTCAGGATTGGAGCGAAGCACATAAACTAACAGTAGTTTCATTAATTTAACCAAGACTATAAAACAGTAAGCAATGAAAATATAAAATAGAAGAAATACTGGACAATAAGAAAATTGGGACGCAGATAATCATCTTACAGGTAATAATAAACTATAAATAAACAAGAAATAATTATATCAGCAGTGAAAATAGGAATAGAGATATGAACCACTACTAAGTGCGTTAAAATATTAATTATTATATGATCGGCTTGGGACGTATCAGGCTCTACCATATATGATTGACTATGCACAAGTATAGTAAGGGATCGGGTCAATCAAGTATGATTGACTATGCACAAGTACATGTAAGGGGATCGGGCCAATCATATACGGGGAGCTATGCACAAGTAATAAGGTCAGGCTACACCCTCGTGTAGATGAGGATGAGCTATGCACAAGTAGGTGGTGTATGATCACATAATCAACTAATACTTCCCCATCCCCGGTTAGTACAATGGATCCAATCACTACTCCTCATGAACGGTATCTATGATACTAACCTGTGTATCCACTGTGTCAGAAATCAAGCATAACGTTACATACTATGATCATAGTAATCGTCAAATAAGAAAACTGTCAGAGAATGTACTCGCCTGAGGTCCTGAGCAAAGTGTGAGAATCGATGTCCAAAATGGAGTCACAAAGACCTAATATCAAATATTAATGTTAAATGGTGAATTAAAGAATGAGCATGATTAACTAACTAAATATGAGGCTTCTAGGTCATGTCTAAGTCCAAACTAGGTTAACTAGGTCCACTAGTCACTTTCTATATCATAATTGTCTATAATAGACAATAACTACTAACACTAGTAATTAATAGCTATATTAGATATTAGTACTAATATATCTATATACTAATTAGTAACTATGAGTTATAACCATTTAGCAATAGCTTAGCTATATACATAGTACCTTAGTACTTATTTTATACCCTAATATCCAATACATATTTGGTATCTAACCCTTCCAACTATATATGATACTAATTAACTAATATTAATACTAACTAGATGTGATACCACTGTATCAGTGAACACTTCACATGTGCACCACCATTTATCCTATCTGCTATTACTTAGATGTTCACTTAGTGTCATAACACAAATACTTCAACACATGGTACCTGAACCATGTTGCTATCAAGTGGCAACTGACCACTGCTGCTATTTCCTATCAGTTACCTCCCTTTTATATCAGATTATATACTGATATCAACCACTATATATCCACCCATCTCAAATAATGATACACTGATACGGATACCCCACCTGGTATCAGATGATCCACCATACTTATGCCTTACTAAGCCTCCAAAACCCCTTGCATGTAACTGTAATTGAGTCACTACAAATGGTTAAACCCCCAAACTGGGAACACCCCTGATACCTCCTCAAATACCTTAATTACATCTACCAAATGATGTTGTATCAGTAGTTGAAACTAACTCAAGCATTGCCTACTGATGCATACTAAACTAAGAACACTCCCTCATATATCTCCACCCATCTACACTTGCACCCTACTCAAGCCCGCCCACACAGACACTCAACCACACTGGCATTGTTGCCATACTCGAACACCTTTTCCTATCTCATAATCACAAGTGTGCAATGACACTCTAAGTATCAGTACTAAATACCCCACCTGAATGCTATTCTTATTGCTACTGGTACTAGACTATGCACCGAAGTGCACCTGTACTGCTCCTGTATACACTGCCTCAGGTAACACCCTCTCCTCCTCTCTACTACTAACACCACTACACACACACTAGGGTAGTGACTGATACCAACACCGGAGCCCCCCCCCCCCCAAACACAGCTATACTGACTGATACCACACATCAATACTAACCACAGTGCTCGAGCACAGTGTACATGATTCACTCGAGTGCTTCACTTCTCCCCCATGCCACCATAACCCATAAACAAAGTATATAGTTCAATAAACTAATCATATGGTATCATATATATACCAACACATCTAGATTCATATATAAATATATCTATATACTACCAATGATTATGATTATCTAGATAGACATCTCCAATAATAGTCAATTCATCAAACACTAAGTGAGCAACTATTGATACACCCCCTACTCAAGTGTCAAAACCCACAATACCTAAATATAACCAAATATGCATATTAATTATATTTAATAATAGTTATTAGAACTTGCTACCAAAGAATTAGAACTCAAATGCATAAAATCCCTAAATTAGAGCCCTGTATCACACTGTATCATACTGTATCACGATACAACCTACCCGTATTCAATTGTGGACATGTATCTACTTTCACATGACCAATCTAATGCTAATTAGGTCTACCAAACCTAATGACCAATATTTTGTGTCCCATTCTCGGATTTCTCTCAAAATGGACACCAAACTCAATGTAGAATTCACAAATATAGTCATTAGGAGTTCAAACTCCTACCTATGGGTAGACCTAATGCATGGGTATATTCTAAATACTCTAAATCACCAAATAGAACTAATTAGTGAAAGAATTTCAAAATTTATCTATTGAAAGATGGTTTTCAAATGAACAAGCCAATAGGACACGATATTAACACAAGCACCAAGCCAAAACTCTTTATTCTCCAAGCTCCTTGCAACCACTAGATTCTAATCTCCTTAGATGGTGATGATGAATGAATTTGAGAGAAATTTGGGTTGAATTGATGGTGGAATAAACTATTAGGAAAGAACACTAATGGAAAATAAAATAGAATAAGTTATATGGAGGAGAGAGAGAGAGAGAGAGAGAGAGAGAGATCTACTGTCACGACCCATACCCGAATATTCGGGAACGAGTACGTGGGTACGTCCAGCCTACGTTGCATAATCGGCGGTAGAACGCTATCTGGGTCATTTTTAACTATCTAGCATCTCAAAAATATAATATGGTACCTATCAATCATCTCAACTCCAAACGGAGAAACAAAATGGTATCTCACAATATAACTAAACTCAATCCCAATACAAACTAAGAATGATAAGCACGAATGGAATAGCGAAGGAAATAATAAGATATAAACCATAAACTGATAATATACAACCTAATGAATCTCAACAATATAATATAATATAATACAAGTCTAACACAAATAAACTGGACCTTCTCGGGCTCTGCAACTAAGTCCTCCTGGTCTACTAAAGGATCCTCTAAAGATACACCGTCCTGTGGACCGTAGAATGTGGGACACTGCTCTATAAGCCAATCATCTGGAAAAATATATCCAGTCAGGATTGGAGCGAAGTACATAACCTCTGAAAGCAGTTTCAATAGCATAATCGAGCATATAAACAGATATAGAAATGAAATACAAGATCACTAAACATATGAATGATGAACAATAGATATACATGTAATGTACGAGAATATAGAATAACAATATGAATATCAACAATATGATAAAATAACTGCAATCTAAACTAGCTAATGTGTCTAAGAATACAAGTTCATTATGTGATCAGGTTGGGTGAACATGATCAGGTAAGACGGATTACAAGTAAGGTATATAACCAAAATGTACACGATGTAACAATGGCTTTGATCATATAATCAACTCCTGCTCTCCCACCCCGAACTAATACCGATGGATCCAATCACGACACGCTACGAACACGAAATATAACCACTGAACACGAGCAGTGGATGTACACGAAAATTATAACCATCGAACACGAGCGGTGGGTATACACGAATAAGCATATTGAACACGATCAGTGTGTAAACACGAAATATAATCAATACCCAATATACACGATGAGATACAATGTACACGAGTACCCGCTGAACACGGTAGAGGATAACATCTCCTGACAGGATCCATATAGCACCAGTCCGTAAAATTACTGTGTTGGAATCAATGTATACAATTTTAGAATATGCATATATACAAATTATGAATTGAAAACAATCAGAGAAATATACTCGCCTGAAGTCCTGAGCAAGGTGTGTCTCTCGATGTCCAAGCTGGTGTCATACAACCTATATATGGTATGTTGCATCAATACAAGGTTCTAAAATGGAAATAAGTTAAGTTGATGCAATTCTAAGTCATAAAGCCATTTCTAGGTCAAACTGATAAAATCTAGGTTGTAAGAGTCTAAAACTAAGTCACTAAGTTGAAACACTATGAAACTATGTTATACAATCCAAGTTAAGATACTAAAAGGCATTCAGAAAGTCGTATCCTAAGATATGCAAGTTCATTTATATAAAAAATAGTATTTTAGATATATATACAAGTCATTATACTTAATACTATATTAAAATAAGGAATTTAGGATACCTTGGCCTTGCACCAATGTGTATCGCACCTATCTCGATACCCAAACTCAATACCTTGGGTATCGACCCAATACCTTGGTATCTCGAGGTAACCCAATTCTAACATATACTAATACCAATAGATATATAAAATCCCAAACTAATACTAGCTATAACTAACACTAATATATATCTCAATATAACATAGAACTAATTATAATACTAACATACATAGATATGTATAGCTAATATAACTAACTATCAAGATACACTACCTATTAGTATATGAGACTAACTATCAATCATAACATATATATACTAGTTTACATATCTAACTATCTACATAATCAAATATATATAACTAACTAACTACTATAGTAACTAACTAGACTAAACTAACCCATTACCCAATACCTTGAGTATCCCTCAATACCTTGACATTACCTTGGTATCTCAAGGTAATTCAAATCCTAATACATATAGCTAATATATATAGCTAACCCCCATATAGTAAATTATACTAACATAACTAAACTATTAAAACTATTAACTACTAACATATAATACATACCAATACATAGATACATATACCTACATAATAACTCACTACATATATATATATATATATATATATATATATATATATATATATATATATATATATATATATATATATATATATATATATATATATATATATATATAATTATCTAGACTAATAGGTATATATACTAATACCAAACATACATACTATAGATACTAACTACTTAATTATTCATATACTAACTATAACCGTAAATCAAATACTTAAACTCCATGCCAAACCCAAAACCCAACTAACAATACTACTAGCTAACTATCTATAAACCAATTACCTATAGCTAAATATATATATATACACCTACACAATCTCATATATCTATAGATAGATATATTTATGTATACACCCTCACACATAAATACAAACACACATGAATATATATATATATATATATATATATATATATATATATATATATATATATATATATATAAATACACATGCACAAATAGAAAAAGGATAATAAACCAAATACGTGGAGTGCACCGCACCCGTATCACACTTTCTCTATGATACGTTTGCGATACGGCTCCAACACACAACCAAACGCATTCCGGAGGACACGAGCAAGTCTAAAATACTAATTATGAATAATATGTATATTAATTAGAGTATCCATGTGTCCATATCATAATGTGATATGCACAAGGCCCCGTGTCGCAGGAAAATCCCCAAAATTAACCCGTTTCGTCAAAATGATGAGACACGGCCTACACGTATCCAATTATGGACATGACACTAGTCACAAACAAGCAATCAAATGTTAATTAGATCTATTAGACCCAATGACAACTACTACATGTGCCAATTTCGGAAATCTTCCAAAATTGATACCAAAATGCACATAACTTTCACCATAGGTGTCCTATGAACCTAAAGCCAATTCCTATAGGTAGCCTATGCATGTGGTTGGTTTCTCATGGTTAAATCTCAGATTTAGAATGTATTAGAAGAGGGAAAACTGAAATAAACCTATTAGGAGATGGATTCCCAAGAAAAAAATCCCCAAAATAGAAAATAACTCATCTTTCTAGATCTTGGCCTCCTCCTTCTAGATCCTTGTTTCCTTCTTGTAGATCCTTATTGTAGTAGCCTCAATTAATGAATAGGGAAGGAATTTGGGTAGAAATTTGGTGAGGAATGGTGAGGGAATGAAAGAATTTGGAAAGAAAAAAATCTAGATCTATTTAGAAATAAAAAAAATAAAATGAGAGACACTCTCTCTCTCTCCTCCTTTAATGGCTGGTCATAAACCCTCTCCCAAGCAAAATAAAATATCCAAAATACCCCTTGGGTCCTCTCATAAAGAAATTAATTAAGGGGAAAGATTCTAGTCTAATAGTTTCACTAATTAATTCATCCTCCTAATCCATGGGCCTAATTTAATGGGCACAATCTAAACTAATCTAAATGTTGGGTTCATGCAACTAATAAATGGGTTAGGTCCACTACACAATTCCACAATAAATCTATAACTAACAATAAATAAATAATACAATAAATAAATAAATTACATGTATAATATTTAAATACAATAAATCCTAAAATAAAAATATCTGTGTCAATTACCAAACTATCCTTAAATAAAAATGTGAGGGTGACAATCATATCCTCCTTA
Source organism: Iris macrosiphon (assembly GCA_036927795.1). NCBI lineage: Eukaryota > Viridiplantae > Streptophyta > Magnoliopsida > Asparagales > Iridaceae > Iris > Iris macrosiphon. The sequence continues at coordinate 51,829,906 of JAYESA010000015.1, forward strand.
GAAAAATTTTGTCCTCAAAATTAAAACTCTCACCCCTCTCTCTTGGGCCAGTCATATAAATTTTACTAGTGTCATACAACCATCAATCACAGTCTAAAATAGTCCTATCATATAACATACAATCCTACAATTCTATTGAAAGAGAAAATCATACTCTAACTATCATGAATTTTAGTCACTGTCTTGCTGGGGTATCTTTCTCTACTGGTACGGGATAACCTGTTATAGCACTTATGGCCTATTCCATCACACACTAAGCATTCACTTATTATCAACCTAGTCAAAATATTCTTAATACTGAAGGTTACCAAATACTAGTGATATACTATAGTTCTAGGTCATAGACATGTTTAACTCACTGGCACTTGCTACCTAGGATACTATACAAAATACTGCTAAGATACTACCTCCTTTATCTGTTTTAATTCTTGTAATCACCAAAAATTCTCAACCATTCTCTTGCAAGGAACACTTGTATACTTTTCAATCATATATTTTATTTGTACACCCTTGTCCAACTTAAGTACTCCCAATAGGATGCCTTACTCAAATCTTGTTACTGTCTACACAAGGCACCCGCTCTTATATGCTTTTTAGATGACATCCGCATTCCAAGTTTACTCATGTCTCTCCTCTATATTATTATACTGAAATGCTTGTGCCTAAACTATCATAATACTTGAGATACTCCCTCTCTTGTTACTAGGATACTCTTTCTATATGATACTTGGTGTAACTCATTCTCTAATACTTGTTAATCACCCAAGGTTCTCATCTATACATTAGTATCACAATAAATACACAATTACCTTCTAGCCATTAGAATGTCATGATTTCCCACTGGTATCCTTATATCCTCATACTATTCCCTGATACATACGACCTCTATACTCAAAATTAGCAAGGTACTATACCTACTAAACTTACTTCTATAAATAAATTGCCTCTCTCCTCTATTGGCTGGATTACGTGCACTATTACTTCCAAATGCTCTTCTATCCATATTAACTGATACACTAATCTAATATTATCACACAAGGTACTTACTGTTACTAGCACATTACTCAACTAATCCCTGATATAGAAATACTAGTACTCTTGATATAGTAACACTAGCTTCCTAACTACATCATATATGCCCTAAATATTCTAGGACACTATTTTATCATTAGATCACCTTATCACACTCACTAGAACTCATGATCACTTGCATTCAATGCTCTACTTATTAACTTCTATAATACACATGTTTTACTTCACTCTCAAAGGCAGACACATGGTTCCATATCTCTATTGATGTATATATATCTCTCCTTAAACCCTTTACAGACTGATAAACTAATCAGTGATACACTACATATCTTCCATGACTAATCTTGATATTTCTTAACCCACGACATAATATTAAAATTTTTTAATACTCAGGCTTTCCCTTTCTGATACTCATGAACTTTCACACTGACACTCATCATCCACTGTGCATTATGCATACAATTTCTAGATATTCTTTCATATATTGCTTCCAACACATCACTGGCCTCAATATTAGGTGATATACCCATCACTAGTCATTTACTGGTACACTCCTATCTACTCACATCAATACTCTACTTATACCTGTAACACAAGTCCTACTGCCTTAGCATAATATATTCTTATTCTCTCACACTCTCCTATACACTTATGGGTACCCTCCTACTATGACACACTCACTAATACCCTTTATGCATATACATTTCTTTACTCTTGACACACCCAAGTATCAACCACCAAATTGAATATCATGCTCCATTAATTTCCAACACAATTTCCTTAATACTTAATTGTTTACATGGATCACTCAACTACATGAATTCATGACTATCCAGAACTGGCATGCTGACTCTGATACTAACTCCTGGAACCATCACTGATACTCTTTACTCCCCCTTTTACCTATAGTACCATTACTAAATATAATGACACATTATCATAGAACTATTGCTACAAGGTACTACGCTATGGGTTATCTCTAGATTGATGCATATTGCTCGCATGCCCAACCAAGAACCACTTACAGACTCATAAGCCATACTCCCAACAGTCAATACTGATACTCAAGATACAGACCTAATTGTAAGTCACCAATTATCATACTAATAAGGAACCTTAATAAAATAAAGCTCTATAAGAAACTGGACTAAAGAACTAAAAGTATCTCTACTGCTAAGCTAAAGTAAATGATAGAACAAAGTCCTATAATAACAGAAGTGGATAACTATTGAGATGATACTTTAAGAACCAATTTAAGATACACTCTGATAATCATACATGTCTGTCCAAAATTATGACACTCAGAATCCTCGCCACACTAATAAGCATAGCTGCGATAAACGATAGATTCTATAACTTAGGTATGCACCTCCATAATCATGTCATCTAGAATCCTCGTTGTGCCGACTAGTATAGCTGCAAGAAATTCTAAATTTTATAACTAAGATATGTACATCCAAAGTCAGGTACATACGTTTCCGTCACGCCAACTAATATGGCTGCGATAAATTCTAGGCTCCATAACCAAAGCAGACGTTTTACCTTTCTCACTGTCCTCATCAACATATATCATCAGATGATACCGTAATTTAGTCCATAAAATTTATCTCGATATGAAATCAAACTCAACATCAAATACCAAGAATTAAATTCAACAACCGATCACCAAGAATCAAATTCAATAAAATAAAATAAAAATAAGTGAGAACGGACGAAAACAAGGAAAAAGATTTGAATTAGAATTTATAATAAGATTCTCAAGGGTCATCACAGGAATCTCTCAAGAATTTGTGATTGAGTAACCTCTCTCATCCTAGTGTCCTATGTCCTATATCCTATCACAGGCTCGCAGTAATACAACTAAGCCGTCGTACTACCACGACATCGCACAACTTGCGAAGCCTGCCTGCATGGGCCACCACTAAATATGTGTCACGACCCGCACCCAGATATTCGGGTACGAGTACGTGGGTACGTCTAGCCTACGCCGCATAATCGGCGATAGAATGCTGTCTGGGTCATTTCTAACTATCTAGCATCTCAAAAATATAATATGGTACATGTAATTCATCTCAACTCCAAACGGAGGAACAAAATGGTATCTCACAATATAACTAAACTCAATCATAATGCAAACTTAGGAAGATAAGTACAAATAAAATAGCGAAGGAAAGAATAAGATATAAACCACAAACTGAAAATATACAACCCAATGAATCTCAACAATATATTATAATACAAGTCCAACACAAATAAACTAGACCTCCTCGGGCTCTGCAACTAAGTCCTCCTAGTCTACCAAATGATCCTCTAAAGATATACCGTCCTGTGGACCGTAGAATGTGCGACACTGCTCTATAAGCCAATCATCTGAAAAATATATCCAGTCAGGATTGGAGCGAAGTACATACCTCTGAAAGCAGTTTCAATAGCATAATCGATCATATAAACAGATATAGAAATGAAATACAAGATCACTAAATATATGAATGATGAACAATATATATAGGTAATGTACGAGAATATATAACAATAATATGTTAAAATAACTGCAATCTAAACTAGCTAATGTGCCTCAAAATAGAAGTTTATTATATGATCGGGTTGGGTGAACATGATCAGGTAAGACGAATTACAAGTGAGGTATGTAACCATAATGTACACGATGTAACAATGGCTTTGATCACATAATCAACTTCTACTCTCTCACCCCCAACTAATGTCGATGGATCCAATCTCGACACGCTACGAATACGAAATATAACCACTGAACACAAGCAGTGGGTGTACACGAATATCATAACCACCGAACACGAGCGGTGGGTGTATACGAATAAGCACACTGAACACAAGCAGTGTGTGAACACGAAATATAATCAATACCCAATATACACGATGAGATACAATGTACATGAGTACTCGCTGAATACGGTAGGGGATAACATCTCCTGACGGGATCCATATAGCACCAGTCCATAAAATCACTGTGTCGGGATCAATGTATACAATTCTAGAATATGCATATACATAATATTATGAATTGAAAACAATCATAAAAATGTACTCGCCTGAAGTCCTTAGCAAAGTGTGTCTCTCGATGCCCAAGTTGGTGTCACACAACCTATATATGGTATGTTACATCAATACAAGGTTCTAAAATAGAAATAAGTTATGTTGATGCAATTCTAAGTCATAAAGCTATTTCTAGGTTAAACCGATGAAATCTAGGTTGTAAGAGTATAAAACGAAGTCACTAAGTCGAAATACTATGAAACTATGCTATACAATCCAAGCTAAGATACTAAAAGGCATTCAAAAAGTCGTATCCTAAGATACGCAAGTTCATTTATATGAAAATAGTATTTTAGATATATATATATAAGTCATTATACTTAATACTATATTAAAATAAGAAATTTAGGATACCTTGGCCTTGCACCAATGTGTATCGCACCTATATCGATACCCAAACTCAATATCTTGGGTATCGACCCAATACCTTGGTATCCCGAGGTAACCCAACTCTAACATATACTAATACCAATAGATATATAAAATCCCAAACTAATACTAGCTATAACTAACACTAATATATACATCTAAATATAACATAGAACTAATTATAATACTAACATACATAGATATGTATAGCTAATATAACTAACTATCAAGATACACTACTTATTAGTATATGAGACTAACTATCAATCATAACATATATATACTAGTTTACATATCTAACTATCTACATAATCAAACATATATAACTAACTAACTACTATAGTAACTAACTAGACTAAACCAACCCATTACCCAATACCTTGAGTATACCTCAATACCTTGACATTACCTTGGTATCCCAAGGTAATTCAAATCCTAATACATATAGCTAATATATATAGCTAACCCCCATTTACTAAACTATACTAACATAACTAAACTATTAAAACTATTAACTACTAACATATAATACATACCAATACATAGATACATATACCTACATAATAACTTACTACATATATATATATATATATATATATATATATATATATATATATATATATATATATATATATATATATATATATAGGTATATATACTAATACCAAACATACATACTATAGATACTAACTACTTAATTATTCATATACTAACTATAACCGTAAATCAAATACTTAAACTCTATGCCAAACCCAAAATCCAACTAAAAATACTACTAGCTAACTATCTATAAACCAATTACCTATAGCTAAATATATATATACATCTACATAATCTCATATATCTATAGATAGATATATTTATGTATACACCCTCACACATAAATACAAACACACATTATATAAATATTATATATATATATATATATATATATATATATATATATATATATATATATATATATATATATATATATATATATATATAAATGCACAAATAGTAAAAGGACAATAAACCAAACATGTGGAGTGCACCACACCCGTATCACACTTTCTCTATGATATGCTTGCAATACGGCTCCAACATACAACCAAACGCATCCCGGAGGATACGAGCAAGTCTAAAACACTAATTATGGATAATGCGTATATTAATTAGAGTATCCACGTGTCCGTGTCACGATGTGATATGCACAAGGCCCCGTGTCGGAGAAAAATCTCCAAAATTAATCCGTTTCGTCAAATTGACGAGATACGGCCTACACATATCCAATTGTGGATACGACACTAGTCACAAACAAGCAATCAAATGTTAATTCAATTTATTATATCCAATGACAACCACTACATGTGCCAATCTCGGAATTCTCCCAAAATTGACACCAAAATGCACATAACTTCCACCATAGGTGTCCTATGAACCTAAACCAAATTCCTATAGGTAGCCTATGCATGTGGGTTGGTTTCTCATGGTTAAATCTTAGATTTAGAATATATTAGAAGAGGAAAAACTGAAATGTACATATTGGGAGATGGATTCCCAAAAAAAATCCCTAAAATAAAAAAATGCTCCTCTTTATAGATCTTGGCCTCCTCCTTCTAGATCCTTGTTTTTTTCTTGTAGATCCTTGTTTTAGTAGCCTTAATTAATGAATAGGGAAGAAATTTGGGTAAAAATTTGGTGAGGAACGGTGAGGGAATGAAAGAATTTGGAAAGGGAAAAAATCTAGATCTATTTGGAGATAAAAAAAATAAAATGAGAGACACTCTCTCTCCTCCTCTAATGGCTAGTCATAAACCCTGTTCCAAGAAATATAAAATTTCTAAAACACCCCTTGGGTCCTCTCATGAAGAAATTAATTAAGGGGGAAGGTTCTAGTCTAATGGTTTCACTAATTAATTTATTCTCCAAATCCATGGGCCTAATTTAATGGGCTCAATCTAAACTAATATAAATGTTGGGTTCATGCAACTAATAAATGGATTAGGTCCACTACACAAGTCCACAATAAATCTATAACTAATAATAAATAAATAATACAATAAATAAATAAATAATACAATAAATAAATAAATTATATGCACAATATTTAAATACAATAAATCCTAAAATAAAAATATTCGTGTCAATTATCAAACTATCCTTAAATAAAAATGTGAGGATGACATCCACCCTCATATCAGGGTTGACCCCCCTTTTCCCTTTTTCCCAAGTAATGTGAATAATCTAGAATCCCCTAGTGGGTTGTCATGAAGGAATTAATTAGTGGAAGCCTCTAACCCTAACGTGTCTAGGGTCTTATCTAACTAAATAATCTAATCCCTAACCAATACTAATATTAATCATAACATATGGCATGCAAAACTATATAAATAAATATAACCACATTATTTATAATAAAATACACTGACCAAAATACCCCTATTCTAGAAATGTGGTAGTGATAAGTCTACCCTCCTTAAGAATAATTTTGTCCTCGAAATTAAAACTAAACTTTCACAGGAACACATAAAACAAAAAGAACTATACCTCAAGGCTCAAAGAGATATGGGTACTGCTCGCGTATTTCATCCTCCATCTCCTAGGTTGACTCAAATGGAGAGTGATGCCTCCACGCGATATGAACTAAAGGAATGGTCTGGTTCTGTAGCACCTTCTCCAAGTGATCCAAAAACTCCACAGGCTGTTCTGGATAGCTGAGAGTCGGACCAACCTTGATCTCCAAGTGATCTAGTACGTAAATGTAATCTGTCACGTACTATTTTAGCTGTGACAAATGAAATACGTCATGTACTCCCTCTAATGTAGGCGACAAGTCTAGTCTGTAGGCCACTGCACCGACCCTCGCAAGAACACTGAAGGGTCCGATGTATCGTGGACTAATGTAAACCCCCTAACCCAAAAATAGGTATTTGGTGTGTATTTTGTATTTCTTGTATTTGTTTTAGACCTTCTTTTAAACAATTAAAATCCAATAATTTTAATAGGATACTTCACCGTGGTTTGGACATTAATAATATAGAATGGTCTCAAATTATGTATCGTCCTTCATAAGAAGTAGCCTATACAAGAGACACTACCTGTAGAATCTTTTCGTGGCACAAAAATTTGATCTCTTGGTGTTAGTATGACATTAGTGTAATGACCCTAGATTAAGTGTTAAATATTTAGAAATATATATATATAATTTATTTGTGGTTATTTTTCAATCTCAACTTCCTACAATTAGCACCCCATAATTTTTCGTACCGAATTAGGTAAATTCCCTCTTTATATATGTGCATATTATTTATAATTTTATATTTTGTGGATAACTATTAAATTAATTACTTAGTTAATTAGATAATATAATTATTTGATTTGTACTAAATAAATATCTAACTATTAATTATAAAATATTTTATAAAATATTTTGAGTGTAATATTTGTTAAAACCTTACAAAGTAATTTTCTAGAATTTATTTTGTGTGCAAATATTATTTTTGGATTTTTTACCTCATTTATATATGTGAATATATATTAAATATATAAGATAAAAATAATAATAGTAATAATAGTAATAATAGTAATAATAGTAATAATAATAATAATAATAATAATAATAATAATAATAATGTTAGTGATAGCAATAATAATAATAAAAAAAAATTTAATAATAATAATAATAATAAATATAATAATAATAATAATAATAATAATAATACTAGTAGTAGTAGTAGTAGTAGTAGTAGTAGTAGTAGTAGTAATAGAAAAGAAAAGGAAAGGAAAGGAAACAAAAAAAAAAAGAAAAAAAAAACCAAATAAATTCTAAACCTACTAAACGAATTAATCCCTATTCTAACTAATCCTAATAATCCTATTACCGAATTTCTCCCCCCTTCAGTAAAACCCGCAGCCCCACCTTTCCTAGTATCTCTCCCTCCCTCTCTCTTACCTATATATATACATATATATATACATCCTACATATACTATTAACACCAATCCCAAACCCTAACCCTAACCCTAGACCTCAACCCAGCCTGGCGATCGCCGATCTCCGGCTGACCTCGACACTGCCGCCGCCCGCGACGTCCGCGTGTGCGCGCGCATGCAGACAGTTTTTGCCCATCTTCAAGGTGATGTATCTCCCTTAATTTTGATTATTTTTGTGCTCGGTTTGTTCGTGTACATTCACAACCTAACCCTCTAGGATTTTCAATCAAGCGGGACAAGTTTTCGTTCCCGGATTGGTCGAAAAATTGACCGAAAAATGACCGAAAAACTGACCAAAACAGTTCAGAATTTTGACTTCAAAACCCCATGTTCACACCCAATTTGCCATCAACCTGTTTATTATTTTCAAAAACTAATTAAAGGATTTTTCTTCTCCATATAACCGAGAATTTTTCTGTTCTTTTAGTTTTTGTTAATTTGTTCTATGTGTTAAATTATTCAACCTCCAAATCGACAAAAAACTTATTTTTAAAATATTAAAAAATTATGATACAGAACGCGTCCCGCCAAACAGAACTGCCTCGTCGCGTACCAATTGCACCAAAAGGCGCGTATGGTATACTCTGACGTGTGGGCTTTCGCAAAAACTGATTTGGATGTGTGTGTGCGTCGGAATCAACCCGTATCCGTAAAAAGTCCCCATATCATAATTTTTGTAAAATATCGCATCATTTTGTGTACGCTTATCGGAATACGACGAAACTTATACCATTGGATTCGTGGTATCACGTTGGTCCTGAGACCCAAGTTTTAAGCAATTTCGAGACCGTTGACCATGTCACCTATTTGCGGACGCCACGGTTGACTTTTAGGACAAATTTGTGTTTGGCTCACCGAAATCCAAAATTGGACATACCGTTGAGTTCGCATTGACATTTAGAATTTATTTGACCTATAATTTGTCTCATTTAGAGACCTTTACCCCTGGCATATTTTTTGGTGCAAAGTGGCCCACATATAGACCCGTTTTGACCCAAAATTACCGTTTTGCCCCTGTGTCCAAATTGGTCGAAAGGGTAGTATTTTTTTAGCTATCTTGCTTATTCTGGGAATATTGGTGATGTTTATTTCAGCATCCTGAGACGTTTATTCTGATGCCGTAGTTTCTGATCCCTTGTGCTTGACATCTGGACGTTTAAACTTTACAGCTTTCTTGCCATGTAAGTATACCTTGCCAAATTGCTTACAGTACTTCGCATGCTTATTATATTTTTATATATTCATTGTATGTGTATTTTGTTTAGTCATAATTATATACTATATATGTTGACACACATTTGACACCTAGTATCATGGGAGAGGACAATCAGTAGGCGTATGGGCTATAACCAATCTGGTAAACCGTAGTAACTAGCACGCACTATGGTAGTTATATCGTGCTGGTCGCTACCCTCGAGGTATGTCGATTTCTGGTGTCGCACTGGTCGCTACCCTCGAGGTATGTCAATTTTTGATGTTCTAGACGTGTGTGTGAGTTATGAGATTAGATAGAGTAGCCTACCCCTGCCCATAAGTCAAAAAGTTGTACTCATTATGCATTTCATATAGATTGTCTTGTATAGCATACTTATATACTTTATGTCTATTATGCATGTTTTACTGTATTCAATTGGCATGCTTCTATGTATCTTGTTACGTCCCTCCGAGGACCTGGTCCCTTTCCAGGTGTAGACGATCTTGAGTATTCGTAGGAGCATGGATCAGGACTTGCTACTTATCTCTTTCGAGGAGGTCTTCCCTTCGAGTCTCATTGTTCATTAGATGTTCTTATGTGGTTTCTCTTATATTCTAGTTGGTAGTGGATTTGTCTCCACCCAACTACTTGTTCTTATCAAGCATTTTATACTTGATTCAGTTATATAGTAGATTGGTTATTTGATTCTGTGGATGAGATCTAGTTATGCCCTTTGACTTGTGATAATATATATACTACATGTGAGTTAATATTTATATTACAGCGTACGTGTGTATTATGGTATCCATATATTGAAGTTGCCATATAGATACGGATGGCATGCTTATGTATTCCTAGTCCTACATATTTTGGGACTGGGGCATGACAACTAAGCTTTCCGTCTCCACCAAAGCGAATCGTGCCCCGTGTCGGAGAAATCCTCAGAAACACCAGATCGCCCACCTAAAACAAATACAGCCTTAACACGCAATCGGGCCCACTAAAAGAAGTACAACTAGACAATAATGAAATATTTCGGACGTCAGCTAACTTAGATAAGGACACCCAAGACACTAAGCAACTATTAACCATAACTCTCAAGGAAACTCCTGTGGCTTCACCTCAAGGTCCTCGTCAGCAAAATCTTCAACTCCGTAGTCCGTCGGATATAAGTGCTCGTCTGGATCTGAAAAATGTGGCAGGTCCTCAGAGGGACATAACAAATACACAAGAAATTGACATGCATAAAAGTAAAACAGTAAACAATAAATAGGATAACTAAAATATCTATGTGATATACACTCGAAACATCTCTAGTGGCGCATGAGGGGAAAGAAGAGAAGAATCCGTCATCCCACTAGGCGTTCTACAGAACTCGAGGGTACACCATTTATACCATTTACACAACAAGAAAAATAAATCTCATACGCTCACTAGTAGATTCTTTCCTCCTAATGTACCATCTGAACCGTATACGTGGTGCATGCATAATGCAACGACGTCAATAATTTTTTGAAACTAAACTAACATCAACTACTAACACAAGACGCGAACTCACGTATCAATGGCTAGTCAACACGCTAGTCCATTCACTCTCTCTCACTCAGTGAACGTATTGAACGAGTGTCAGGTCAGAAGATACAACGTACCTTCATAATATACCAGGTAAGTCTACTACTCTAAGACCCGTGCACACAACTAAAAAATAACAACTAGGCATAATGTAACTGAATAATACAATTAAGCAAGGTGTACTTGCCTTCCGAGCCAAACTGCGAGCACCACAAGTCCGGTCCAGAGCTCTCCACAGAAATATATCGAACACCTACTAATTAATTATTACACTAATTAGACTCTAATTTTTTAGTTAATTTAGGTTATTATCTAGTTATTAATTCTACATTGGTTGCACATGCAATAGACTACACACCAGAATATTACTAGTCATTAAAAAATTTTAAAACTAATTTTAAATCATTAATTATTAAAAATTATTAATTCTTAAATTATTTATAATTATATGAAAATAACCAACCCAATATCATTGTATGCAAAAAGTCTCTACGGGCGACAACTAGTAATTTCTAGCAACTACGCTACGTAGTTTATACATGCATCTACCCTATTTGCATAAAAAAATCATTAAATAATACATTAAATATTTTATAATTATGATATATTAAATTTTAGAATTTATTTACATAGTCAAAATATGACAATCTTCAAATAACTACAACTAGTATTGATGCACTGTGTCCGTATCTAGTTTGTTCAACAACTAGGGGTAGTTTTGTACATAAAAATATGGTTTCATATGCATTAAAATATTTCTAATTACTACCTTATATTAACATGGTTCTAAATGAGTTTTATTTCATGAAAAATAGGAAGGATATTTGAAGTTAAAAATTACGCGTATGCGATTACGGCGGGGACCTTCTTCGCCACTACGGCCAAACGGAGTACCAAACGGACTCCAAACTTTGTGCCACTTGATGGGGTGCTAGGAGACTTAAAATTGATGAATAAAATAGGATTTTGGAGGGGATTTCATTGTTGTTTATAGCATAAATAAGCAGCATTAGCAGCTGACCTAATTTGGGGGTGTTCGGGTAATGGATTGGCCTTGGGGTCAGCCTTGGAGTGCTCGTGGGGGTGCGTAAAGGTGTGGAGAAGGGAGAGTAGGAAGAGAAGATGTTAAAAAGGGAGGGGATGTTGTTGTGGACATTCATAAGAGAGGAAAGGCGGTTAGGGCTAGGTAGAGGAGAGGGTTGCACATTTATATATACTTGTTGGTTGGACTTTTGGGTGTTGGTTGCTAGGAGTTGTGTTAGGCCCAAAAGGGACATGTGTTTAATAGTTCATGAGGGTTTATTAGACTTCTAATGATTCTTGGCCTATTATATAATTAATTATTTTAATGTAAAATAAAGTAAACAAAATATATGCAAGATGTGATTTCCTAAAATAAAAAACTGGATATTTATACTAGGATTTGAACCATGTGATATTTATGAAGCATGTACGGATTTAAATGAATGGGACACCCTTAATATGAACATGTTAGGTCTATTTAGGCTCATAGATGTGAAGTAGGTTAGATAAAAATGGTTGATGTTGCGCATTAAAATCGTAAACAACGACAAAGTGTTAAATTGTCAATATCTAGATTTTACGTCGCAAAAGTTGTGTGACAAAAATGAAGCATAGAGATGCGAATTTATGAGTGAAATTCAATCCATGATCCTAATTTGGCTCGTCTAAGTCTAGTATGCAAAGTTGGTCGCAAGGTAAGGGCTAGTATTGTACTAAAATCTCAAGACCATGGCAAAAAAGTGTCTTTAGTTTAATAAATTATCAAATAAATATTTAAATTAAATAAATAAAATTAATTGATAATTACCAAAATAATCCTATATAAAAATTAGGGTGCTCACACAAGGATAACTAAAATCAGCAATTGTTAAACATATTAGGACAAGACTAGACTAGACTGAAAATCAAGCAATCATGGCAAATCATGTCCTACGGCTTGCTATCATTAGCTAACTAGTGTTATCACAGTGCTAGTTACTAACACATACAGTTTGATATTTTATATAGCCACATGCCCTGCAGACTATCCGGGTTATTCAGGCGTAAGGATATATAGAATCGATTATATCAAGTATAGTAATTTACAGGAATATGCAACACTCGACATCGTGTTGGAAGTGTGCCCCTCATGATGGAGAGCTCCAAATACATCAGGTATCGCTGGGATACCGGGATTGTATGTAGCCAAAAAATCTCTTTAGATGCTTCTAATACATTATTCTATTAGTTATCCAGGGCAGATTATTAAGAATTCCTCACTATGGTGCTCAAGAATTTGCCTTAGACATGATGCATGATAGGACAGGACATGATCTTGACAAGTACATTCAGGACAGGAACAAGCAAATCAACCACAGAATTTTATCTTATCAGTTAAGGCATTACAGTTCAGGAAAATTCTAGCATGTCAGTAGTGTGCTTCGTCGAGCCACTAACAGGAGTATCGGTTCATGTTAGGTTAACACGATACGTTGAGCTATTATCATTAATATCAGGGCAAGTCTGGTATCATGAGTTCAAGATTAACAATATCAATATAATCCATGTTCAATTCCAGCATGTCAGGAGTGAGCTGCATCAAGCCACATTCAGGAATATCAGTACAAGTCATGTGTAGGAAATTCAAATTAACAATGTCAATACAATCCATGTTCAAGAAATTCCAGGTTCTGGTAGGTTGTCACAATCAGGTTATAAGCAGTTTAGAGAAAGATTGCATGTATAAAAATCAAGCATAATAGGCTAAACAAGAAAATATATTAAAACAAGTTAAACTACTACAAGTGTCATAGGCGCATGGGGTAAGCTGGTCGCATGTAAGAGTTGGTCGCATGGGAGAGCTTAGGGGTGCAAACGAGCCAAGCCAAGTCAAGCTTTCATAAGCTTGAGTGTCACTACCACATTCTGAAACCAGGGGTATTTTTGACTTTTTATAATATTTAATATTATGGTAGTTACAATTAGATAATTTCATGATAAGTTTTATTTTTTATTTATTTAAAATAATTATATGTGATGTATAATTAAATATAGTGATAGATGCAGTGTTCATTTGTTTTGAGCTAGCAGACTTGACCTAGAAGCCCAGTAGAGGAACACCTGTCCGAATTATGGGATTTTGAGGTTAATTGTTTATTTTAGAATTAAGTTATTGGAGGTTGTATTTAATTACCGTATTTTTATTTAATTATTGTGCATTGCCTTTGCTTCGATATTTGGAGCAGTATCCTGACTTCTGTCTTCCAACAAATTTTACAATCTTGCCCTAGACATGCCCGTCTTCTATTCTGCTATTTTTGCAACTCATAATTATGCTCTCTGTGCATTATTTCTAGCCGCACAAAAATCGTCGCGGACGTTTATTTTAAATTCCTATTTTGTATCGTTGTGCGTTCCAATCGAAAATTTGAGGCAATCTTGACCTATTTTTCGTGCGGCCCAAATTAGGGTAATATTCTGTTCTGAGTCTTCTTCATTATTGGTATTGATGACTTGACCTGATTTTGGCCCCGTGTACTCCTAATTAATTTTAGAACACCACTTGCATTTATTTCTAATTAAATTGAGGATACTATTTTAACCAATTCTGAAATTCCAATTTAATTCCAGTGCCCTGCTATTTTAGCCCACACCAAACTTACAGCGCCCCCTGACCCTACAAAACATCGGACCTCGAATCGCCCGCCAAATTTTCGTCATTTCATGCGTCTGTGCAAATACCCAAATATAAGGGGGCTAATTTGCAAATTTGCAGTTTTGGTGTAAACACCCATTTGTTTAAACCAAAGGGGGAATCCTTAATATTTTTATCACCCTTATCCCCACATGAACATTCTTCATGTCCAATCTGGACCACTCATTTAAAGTGGGTCCATCCTCACCATTAGATTCACACACCCTCTCACCCCTTTTACTATTTAATGTCACATCAACCCATTTCCCTAGAAAACCCTAATCCCCAAGCAAGCCCCTACCTCCTCACAAGTTTTCATCCTCTCCAACGTAGGAAGAAATTCTTCTTCCTTTCTTCTTCTCATTTCTTCTCTTCTTCTTCCTTTTTCTTCTTCTTCTTTTATTTGGAATTTGAATTCAAATTTGTGAGAGGGGGGGAACACTATTCATCATCCCCCATCTCACTTTTCCCTCAGCCACCCGACCGGCATACTCCGGCGACACTGTGCTTATTCCCCGACTCCCTGCTGTACTCCTATTCCCCACGGCCTGCTCCCTTCACCACCCTCCATTCTCCACGCGGCAACTGCTCCGGCCGGCCGAGTCCCGCTGCACCGGCCAAGTCCATACTCCGGCAGACTCCCTCCATCTCCTCCTTCCATCAGCACACCACCACCACAGGCTTCACCAACTCCCTCCCGGCGGCCATTGACTGCTGTCATCACCACCACCATCATCACCTACACCACCACCATCCCATCAACCCTCCGGCGACCAAGCCAAGCCGACTCCCTGCGTTCATCCCGGTCCGGCTAACCCCCTCCCGCTGCTCAGTTTTCCGACCAGCATCCATCCATCCGTCCATATCTCTCCAGCGAGCAGCAGACCCGCTGCTCAATCCTCCTCCCACTCCTGGCCGTCGGCGTCGTGGTACCGCCGCATCCTGACCGCTCCCGCGTGAGGCAGCTGCACTGACGCGTCTCCATATGCAGCAGCAACACCTCTATCCTCCGGCGACTTCACAGTCGTGTGCCACCATCGAGTGACGAGCACGGCTCTCTGACATTCTAGCGCTGCCGTGGAATCCTCGAGCGAGCGAGCACCATACTGCTACCCCCGGGGTGCAACTGCGCCAAGCAGTTTTTTGTGGCTGCGAATGCCGTGCAGACCTTCTCGTTCCCGACCGGTGTACCATTGAACCGGCGAAGCAACTATCTAGCCGAGCACCGTCGTCTTTCGCCATCCCCACCTCTCCATCGAGACCACCGCAACCGTGGCCGTCAACCACCATATTTTGCCCCGCCTCCCCGCGTCGACATCGCCAAGTTGTTCACCACTGGTAATCCCGTCTCTAATCTGTTTACAGAGATACTAGTATAACGTTTAAATATGTGTAGTATGATGTTATATCTTTATAAGAGTATTATGTATATACTAAATATTTTTATTAAAGTGACCTGTTATATATTTATATATGTGCAAATGATTTTCAGTATAGAGATGTTACTTCGCTATTATACTTAATAGTGAAATCAGTATATGATTATTTATGTATGTGTAACTGCTTATAGCCTTATTTATAAATACATATAACTATGTCCATAAGCTTATGTATCTATATATTTTTTAAGATAAATATTACCTATGTGTTGAATACCTATAATAAATTAGTGTTATATAAGCAGGATATAAAAATGAACTATTTTAAATTCTAATAAGACTTTTGTATATGATATTTTAACTAATCTCTAAAACAAACCTAATGGTTTGGTTGACTCTTAATCATGAAACTATTATTTTATATGTATCTTGTACATACAATTAATGTATTGTATATGTATTTGATGTGATGTACTAGTATTAGTATATATTTTAATAATAACATTAACAATATATATATTTTTAAAATGTATTTTTATGTATGAGTATACACATATAATGTTCAACTAGTATAAATCAAATATGTATTTAAATGCATATATATATATTGTAAATACAATTAAATTGGTGCATGTATAAAAACTGTAAGTATTAATAAGTGTAATGTGTTTTACGTATCCTTACTAGGTGATCCTAGGTGACCGGTATCATACCTAGAGAAGTCCCAAACTCAGTATTTTTAGACTGTGTTAGTGTAGCATCTGATGCAAATGTTGTATTTGATATATTTTTAGGACTGTTGTTTCCTCCAGACGATACTCTGGGATATGACATTGGTATTACCAGCTAAGGACCCAAGGCGAGTACATTCTCTGATTAGTTTCTAATTTATGATATCTCCTATGTTCACTGTATCTAGTGTAGATATCCATGTTCTTGACACATTGGTTACACGGATTGGTATACACGGATCTCGTCATGAGATGTTATTCCTTTTCATGGTATAGCTTGTACAAGACTTGTTTTCCTTGTTATCTTGTGCATGTACAGACACTGATTCCCGGGGAGATTTGCTACCTTCCTGGGGAATCCCGTGCCATAGCGTACCATGATTGGATCTACTATACCAGTCGGGGGTGGAGAGTATTTTAGTGTAGATATGTGATCATACCTAACTTTTCATGCATCATAGCTCACCCCACATCTCACGTCGGGTGCGGCCTGACCATCTCAGTGCCTCATAGCTGTTACGTGTGATTAGCCTGACCTCTACATGCATCATAGCTAACCAACGGTTAGCCTGACCTTCGTGAATCATAGCTAATCACATGTAACCAGCCTGATCAAGTTCCCAAGCCGATCACATGTTAAAGCTAGTACTCAAACACTTAGTCATAGGTTTCTTGCTCATGGACATATTGTTTCTTTTCCTGCAATTACTTACAATATTTCCAGTATTTCTTCATTGTATATTTCTCGTACCTATACATGCATCTGGTATATTTCCATCTAGAACTGCTACATAGTTTATGTCATTTATATAGAACTGCTATTTAGAGATGTACTTTGCTCCTTCCTGACTGGAAAATATTTTTTCAGACTGTGACCTTAGTAGACTGGTTCCGACACACTTGGGGATTGGAAGTAATGATTGCAGGTATGATTATGTTGTCTCTAGACTTGTGTTGTATTCTTTTATTTTTTTGAATTCCTATCGTGCTGTAGTTGTGATTGAGTATGTTGTGAATATTTTTATAGTATTATCCGAATCTCCTTATGGAGTTGGATACTAGCGTGAGATTGTTAGTTAGTACTCGACCTAGACAGCGTTCTACCGCCGATGCTGCGGCGTAGGCTGGACGTACCCACGCACTCGTGCCCCTAAACCGGGTGCGGGTCGTGACATTGAGCTTGGCTTGATTAGAATTAACCGAGCTCGAGCTTGATAAATTTTTTATTTTAGAGCTTGAGCTTGGCTCGAGCTCGTTTATATTAAGCTTGAGCTTGGCTTGGTTTGATCTCGAGCTTGGCTTGATAAGCAAGCTTGATTCAAGCTTGATAAACAAGCTTGATAAGCTCAAACTCAAGCTCGTTAAGCTTGATTTTGAGCTTGTTCAGCTTTATTTTAAGTTCATTAAGCTTGATTTTGAGCTTAATGAACTTGATTTCAAGCTAGTTAGGCTTGAATTCAAGTACCTATAATATTAACAATTTATTAATAAAAATTTAATTTAAAAAGTTCCTTAATATCAATTATTAAGGACATATAATTATATACAATGCACACAACCATATTGTTATAAAAATATGCATAAAATTAAAATTCAACAAAGAACAAATTAAAATATAAATAACAAAATAAATTTGTAGACTATCAGCAACGAGCTCCTAAACGAGCTTCTAAACGAGCCAGCTTACGAGTCAGCTCGCAAGCTCCTAAACGAACCAGCTCGCGAGCTCAAACGAGCCGAGTACTTCTAAGCTTGAGCTTGGCTCATTTATTAAACGAGCTCAAAAATAAAGCTTGAGCTTGGCTTGTTTACTAAACGAACCGAGCTCAAACGAGCTTTTATCAAGCCGAGCTTCGAGCAGCTTGCGAACGGCTTGGCTCATTTGCAGCCCTAGGAGAGCTGGCCGCATGCAAGAGTTGGCCGCCTAGTAGAGCTACCTGCATGCAAGAGTTGGCCGCATGTGAGAGCTGGCCGTATACAAGATGTAAATTTCACTCATCGGGGCAAGGTGAATGACAGACAATAAATGCAAGGTCAGAAAAGTGACTGATATGACTGGCCGTGTCAGAGAAGTAACCGATGAGACTGGTCAAGACATGGAGTCAGAGAACAAAGACAAAATTATAGAAAGTTATGCCAAGGTTGGCTCATTCATGCGCTCAATCAAGCAAGAGGCACATCAGATTTCGGCCGCATGGATGCCTTTATGCGCCCAGTGAGCCAACACAAAGAGTTTTTGCCACTTAGCTTTTTCAAGCACTCTGTTTCAGAACACTCAAGCGTAAGTCAGTCATGCACCCAACCAGATCGGCATATGTTGCAAGGATATGCGGCAAAGAGTTTGTGTCGCATGACACTCTCTGCCGCATAGGTGTTGGGCGCATGAAGTCCCTTCGTCCCAAAAATATCAAGTCTGTCATGGAAAAAGCTTAAAGTCATAAAACTTGTATTCTCCATAAAATCCTTATTTTAAGTCCGAATCCAGCAAAGTAAAGTTCAAAATTGCATGAAATTAAGTGCTCATCAACATGGAACCACTAGTTTTGTAAAATATCAAGTTTTAAGAGATCAAAACCAAGTAAACTCATGGAAGCTGGAAACTGAAAACTTAGATCTACTCCAACCAAGGCATCAAAATCGAAAATATCAAGAATTAAATATGTAAAGAAACTCATAGAGAACAATATAGAGCTATAAAATGCAAGAAAGCTAAATAAGTATAATTTAGCAAGTTCTTTCTCGTTTACAAGATGTACTTGCCTAAACCACTACTAAACTACTACTGCTACTACCTAAGGTAAGCTCACGACTGGGGCTAGGGTTCGGCCAAGGATAGGAGAGGAAGAAGAAAATAAAGAAAGAGAAAGAAATGAAGAAGAATGAGGAGGGCAGAGGAAGGGAAGGCTATATATATCAAAGGGTGACTAGCACTATACACAATTCTAGAAATTACATGAAATTAGCTAAAAAAATTTATAAATTATACTGGAAGCAATATACAGCTATAACACACATATACCAGATAAAATAAAATAATACTAAAATAGTCAGACGGGTCTCACAATTGTCAACTATGATGAACCGGTATACCGTCGGTATAGACCAGTATACCGTAGGTATGCCGGTCCAAACGACAGAGAGCAACATTTATATAAAATTGGTATACCATCGGTATACTACAATATATCTCCGGTATGTTAATTTTTTGTCGAAAATGATCCTGGGTTATTTTCTACCCTACCTTTCAATTTTTTCATCAATTTCTTGTGTTTACAATTATTCCTAAGACTCATTACAGACTCTAGATAAACTATAGCAGGTGCAGGCTTCTTCAGAGTCTAAAAATGATGATGGCAAAGCTTGAATTCTTTTCTTGATGGATGATGGCTTTTTTTCTTGACGGTAGTTTTTCTGAGATATCAAGATTATGAAATATGAATACCTTTCGGGGACTTCAACCCCGAACCCCTAAGGGGGATGCAGCCCCCTCGACCCTCGTCCGCAGACCGGCCCCCGGGAGCGTGGCTCCGGATATGTCGTAGGAGGTTCAGAGAAATTTTCTGGGATAACGTCGTCTTTGGCCCATCATGATTTATGTATTTCATATGTCCATATTTGATCTTACTTTATTGCTTTTCTGCAAATTAGACTTGAGAAAGGCGTACAACATGGTAAATAGGAAATTCATATGTGCAATCATGCGCAGTATGGGTTTCTGTCACACCCATTTTCAGATTTGGTATTTCTTGAATTTCTGATATTTAAATTTATTTTCTGATAATGTATTTTGGCTATATTTGTATAATGGTTTCTGTCATTTGTATTTATTCATGTTTTCTAGAGAGACTAACCGAGATCCGTCAAATACCCATTGGCATTGCCATAGACCCGGTTTAGGACCTGCATGTAGAATGGATACTTAGTTCAATTTATTTTGGTTGAACCCATTACTAAATCATCTCCCATTTTCCCTTAGTATATACATGAGATTTTTCTCTCTCCTCTCTATTTCTTCTTTATTTCTACTTTTTTTTCCTCTTTCTCCTTCCTCTCTCCCTAGATCGAACCCTAACCCTAGAAGAGGTTGTGATCACTTGGACCGTGCGAGGTAGAGGTTAAGAAGCCACTCTAGGCAAGTACATCTTGCTCAAATAATAAAGCCATAAAATTTTCAAATTTTATTTATATTGTATAAATTAAAAATGTGTTTGATAGAAAATATTTGCCTTGATGTTCTCATCTAATTTAGTTCTTGGAGTTTTGGGTTTTGATGGATGATTTGGAGTATATCTGAGTTTCAAGATTTAATTTTCATGGGTTTTATGTATTTTCTTGATTTTGATCTATTAAAACTTGGTATCTTCAAAATCTAGTTATGCTATGTGATGAAGTACTTTATTTCGAGCATTTTGGCTTTTGGTTCACTTAATTTGGAGTTAAAATAAAAAAATTATGAAGAAAACAAGTTTTTAGGTTTTTGGAGCTTTTTTCAAGGAGTTCGTGTTATTTTGGGACGAAGGAGTTCTATGCGGCCCAGCTCCATGCGCCCTTTTCCAGCATGTGCCCATCTTGTTAGGCACATGACTGATTTGTATGCGTCATGCATCCCATGCGTCCATCATGTGCCCTGTATTCTATCCATCCTATATTTCCTGCGTCATGCATTCCCTGCATGCGTCCAGATCGCATATACGGCCAATTTTTCCAGGCACCTGATTTTATCATGTGTACTTTCCATTTTTGCTTGGAATATTTTTTTGTGTATTATATAGTTGGATATGCTCTAACAATTTAACACATGTTCTGACCCTCAAGTGTGAGATCCGTCTCATTATTTTAGTATTATTGTATTTTATCTGGTATATGTGTGTTATAACGATATATTGCTTTTCGTGTAATTTATAGATTTTTTTAGCTGCTTTTATGTAATTTTTAGAAATGTGTATAATGCTAGTCACCCGTTGATATATATAGCATTCCCTTTCTCTCTCCTCCTCATTCTTCTTTATTTCTTTCTCTTTCTTCATATTCTTCTCCCTCTCCTATCCTTGGCCAAACCCTAGCCCCAACCATGAGCTTGTCTTGGGTAGTAGTGGTAGTAGTTTAGTAGTGGATTTAGGCAAGTACATCTTGTCAATAAGGAAGAACTTGCTATATTGCACTTATTTAGCTTCATTGTATTTTATTAATCTATATTGTTCTCTATGAGTTTCTCTTTGGTATTTTCGGTTTTGATGCCTTGGTTGGAGTAGATCTAAGTTTTTAGTTTGTAGCTTCCACGAGTTTACTTAGTTTTAATCTCTTAAAATTTAATATTTTCTAAAACAAGTGGTTCCATGTTGATGAGCACTTGATTTCATACAATTTTGAACTTTACTTTGCTGAATTCAGACTTGAAATGAGGATTTCATTGAGAATGTAAGTTTTCAGATTTAGAGCTTTTTCCATGGCAGACATGATGTTTTTGGGATGATGGGACTTCATGCGCCCAGCACCTATGCGGCAAAGAGTGCTATACGGAGCAAACTTTTTGCTACATATCCTTGCAGTATGTGCCTATCTTGTTGGGCACATGACTGACTTACACCTGAGTGTTCTAAAGCAAAGTACTTGAAAAATCTAAGTGGTAGAAACTCTTTGTGTTGACTCACTAGGCACATAAAGGTATCCATACGGCCAAAGTCTCATGCGTCTCTTCCTTAATTGAGCGTATGAATGAACCGACATTGACATGATTTGTCACACCCCAGTCCCAAAATACGTAGGACTAGGAATACGTAAGCATGCCAGCCGTATGTATATGACAACTCCAATATATGGATATCATAATACACACGTACACTGTAATATGAATATTAACTCACATATGGTATATATATATATTGTAACAGGGCATAACTAGATCTCATCCACATAATCAAATAACCAATCAATTATATGATTGAATCAAGTATAAAATGCTTGAGAAGAACAAGTAGTTGGGTGGAGACAAATCTACTACCAACTAGAATATAAGAGAAACCACATCAAATACATCTAATGAACAATAAGGATCGAAGAGAAGACCTCCTCGAAATAGAGATAAGTAGCAAGTCCTGATCCGTGCTCCTGCGAATAGTCAAGATCGTCTACACCTGGAAAGGGACCAGGTCCTCAGAGGGACGTAACAAGATACATTGAAGCATGCCAATTTGAATACAATAAGCATACATAATAGGTAAAAAATATATAAGTACGCTGTACAAGACAATCTATATGAATGCATAATGAGGACAACTTTTTGACGTATGGGCATGGGTAGGCTACTTTATCTAATCTCACAACTCACACACAAGTCAGGGACATCATCAGCCGTCATACCGCGAGGATAGCGACCATCGTGACACCATCAGCCGACATACCGCGAGGGTAGCGACCATCGAACATGACTACCATAGTGCGTGCTAGTTACTATGGTTTACCAGAGTGGTTATAGCCCATACGCCTACTGATTGTCCTCCCCTCCCATGATACTATGTGTCAAGTATGTGTCAACATATATATAGTATATAAATATGACTGAAAGAAAATACACATGCAATGAATATATACAAATATAATAAGCATGCAAATTACTGTAAGCAATTTGGCAAGGTATCTTGCCTGGCCTGAATGATGAAGTCCCAACTCAAGCCGTCGTCCGATCTACCCGTCACATAAATTAAACAAGTTAGGTTACAAAAGTGGATGAATAGTTTCTGCCATTTTAATCTATTTTAACTCTGAATAAAATAACATAAAATAGTATTTTAATCTTATTATAATCTAATTTTATTGTTAAACCCTAATTTTGGTCCAAAGAAAGTCAACTTAACGGATTTGTGATCCGTAGCACGCAAATCGAGACAATCCGTTGACCAAAAAGTCAACCAACTCAAATCATAGATTTGTGTATAAAATCCTATAGATTTTAGCGCTATATTAATTTTGGAATCGACGGTTTGATAAAATCACAACTCGGTAAAGAGTTATGGCCACAAGGGCGCACAGATGACAGTTTTTGGTAATTTTCTATTTACGTCTATGTTGCACAAATTTTATAGTAGATTAAATTTATATGTTAAATTTTAGAAATATTATTTTATGTAAGTTCATCATATCAATTTTTCGAAACTCTAAACGGTTCATAATTCCGAATTCGGGACCACCCGAAATCTCGAAAATACGGAAACGCGTCTAATTTCGGACAGCTGGCACTTTTAGAATTTTTTGGAAAAATAGGTTCATAAATTATTAAAATAATTTATATATTCAGAAAACTAATCTTGATATGGTTCTAACAAAAAAAACTGGAGCACGTTTGGAGTCCGGAGATAGGAGATATCGTCTTTTTAAGTCGTCATAACTACTAGAAAATGAGGCTGAATTTATGACAAATTTTAACTATTTTTGGACGAAAAAGAGAGGAGTTTGGGGAAGAAAAATATTAAAGGAGAGTTTATTCTAAAATTCTAATAGATATTTATAATGGTGAAGACTACTTAATTGAATAAGACTTGGATTGGTTAATTTGGATATGATTAGGATCAGTTTAAATAAGGATAGGATATGCATGAAGTTGCTTTCCTAGTAGGCTCAGGATTTGAATTAATTTAAAATAGAGTTTGAGTTTATCTCAATAATTTATAATCTTAAATAGAATTAAAGATAATACAAATAATTTATATATAATCTTATTAATATATATTAACACTAAATTAGTATATATCTAATATTAAGACTATATATATCCAAATAAATCCTAAATAATTTTAAAAATATAAATAAATTTCTTAAAATTCTAAATAAATTATAAAAAAATATAATTAAATATTTTAACCTAAAATAAATATTTGCTAGGAATAATATGCAAGTATGGTCTCATAGTAAATCATGAAAGTCCTAAAAATTTACGTTTCCTATGTTTTAATTACCCAAAAATTCTTGAAAAGTCTCCAAAAATCTAAAATAGCCTAAAAATAATTCTAAATAAATATTTATATAAGTAAATATATCAAAAAAATTATTTTCTAATTAACTAAGAGAATACTCTAAAAAAATCTAATATTTAAAATAATCTATAATAAATGTAATAATATAAAATACACACAAAATACCTATTTTGGGTGAGGGGGTTTACATAATTTTCCATAATTTTGTCTTTTTTTCTCTGACTCCCTGGCTTGACCAGTCCCATCGGTCACTTCTCTAACATGGCCAGTCACTTCCCTGACCTTGTATTTATTGCTTGTCACTCACCTTATCCCGAGGAGTGGACTTTGCATCTCCCATGCGACCAGCTTTTCCATGCGGCCAGCTCTTCCATGCGGCCAGCTTTTGCATGCGACCAGCTTACCCTATACGCCTATGACACTTATAGTAGTTTAACTTTTTTTTAATATATTTTTTGTTTAGCCTATTATGCCTGATTCTTATACATGCAATATTTCTCTAAACTGCTTATAACCTTATTGTGACAATCTGACAGAACCTGAAATTTTTTGAACATGGATTATATTGACACTGTTAATCTAAACTCCCGATACTTGACCTGTACTGATATTCCTGAATGTGGCTCGACGCAGCTTACTCCTGACATGCTAGAATTGAACATGGATTGTATTAACATTGTTAATCTTGAACTCCAGCTACCAAATTTGCCCTGATATTCATGAAAATAGCTCATCGTTTTGAGTTAACCTGACATGTACCGATACTCATGTTAGTGGCTCGACGAAGCACACTCCTGACATGCTAGAATTTTCCTGAAATATAATGTTTGAACTGATAAGATAAAATATCGTGGTTGATTTGCGTGTTCCTGTCCTGAATATACTTACAAGCTCATGTCATGCATCATGTATAAGTCAAATTCCTGAGCACCACGGTCAGGAATTCTTAATAATTTGTCCAGGATAACAACTAGAATAATGTATTAGAATCATCTAGAGAGATTTTCTGGTTACATGCAATTCCGGTATCCCAGCGACACCTGATGGATTTGGAGCTCTCCCTCGTGAGGGACATACTTTCAGCACGTCGTCGAATGTTGCATATTCCTATAAATTACTATACCTGATATAATCTATTCTATGTATCCTTAAACTTGGATAAATCGGATAGTCTGCAGGGCATGTGATTGTATAGAATCTCAAACTGCATGTGCTAGTAACTAGGACTGTGATAACCCTAGTTAGCTAATGATAGCAAGCCGTAGGACATGATTTACCATGATTACTTAGTTTTCAGTCTAGTCTAGTCCTATCCTGATATATTTAACAACTGATCCGAAAACTGTAAACTGAGTACTGATTCCAGATATCCTTGCTTAAATTCTCTAGAACTATTTTAACTATTATTTCACCTCCTGCAGTTATTTAACTGTTCATTGTGTTATTTCTTGTTGATTTGTTTGCATACTAGTTTTAGTTCCTAAGTTGGCTTCCTTATGGTACTTGTTGTTTTGGGTCTGACCCTACTGGTTTTGTATGGCCAGATTTTGGAGCAAGATGTAAACACCCTAAATTTCAGAAATAAGATTTATATGATTTCTCGTATTTTGGTGTTCTTCTGGAATTTATAGCTAAGGTGATTTGGGTTAAATAATTTTAAGTGTGACTAAATGGAGTTAAAATATTCTGGAAATAGAAATTTATTGGGTAAAATGGAAAACCGGACGCATGGCATTTTTCGGTGAATTTATTGGACACCGGAGCAACGATTCGAGGACGAAAAGCTACTTGGATTGGGAACCAACCCGAACCAAACAAACCCGAAACCCGCGTGGAAACCCTAGCCCGCCGGAGTTCCTGTAGACCACCTATAAAACCTTCTCGGTTTTCGTGCCCAGCCTTGGAAATCATCCGCCGTCATTTTCCCCGATCGACCCTCTCCCTCCTCCGCCGCTCTCAGGCATCGACCATCCGCCGCGAGCAGAGTCCGACTCCCCCATCCCCGAGTCAGACCCTCCGCCCTCGGCCGTCAACCATCCCACGGCTCCACCGCACCCTCCTCCCTGCTCGAGACCCCGCCTGGAGACAGCCCCAACCCCGCCGGCGTAGCACCGAGCCGACCCTAGACGCCTCGACGACCTACCCGCGGCCGTCCCCGAGCGCCGCCGAGCCGCTGAGGACCGGAGTCGACCCCGCTGTCGACTGATTTCCCTCCGCGACCGACTCTACAGCAGTATCCGCGACTGTCCCCGAACGCCGCCGACCTCGCCGCTCCGCTGCCCTCCCCGAGCAGAGTCCGACGAACCCCGCTGTCCCGAGTCAGACCCTAGGTCTGGACACAGCAACCCGACACGCGAGGACACGACCAGGACACAAATTGGACTCTCGGTCACGTGAAAAACAGAATTCACGGAGCCCCGTTCAGGTACCGTTTTCTCCCTCATCGTAACTCCGTTTTTAATTCCGTCGATTGCTATGCGTAGACTGTATAACCCTCTCGGTGCCCGTGCAACTCGCTCGGTGCATCGCGTCCTGTAGTGATCGTACACCGCGATCCAAAACAGGAAGAAGCAACGCCCTATTTCACCTCGGAACTGAGTCCGCCCCGCCAATCGGGACGACTTGGTCGCACGCGGTCTTTACCAAACTGTGTGCGACGTTGATACGGTCGTGTAGGATTTCGCAGAAGTCGATTCGGAGGTGCGGGCACCCCGGAATCAACGCGTATCTGCCGACGACACTCCGTATCCGTCCTTTCTGAAACACGCTGTAACTTCGTGTACACACGTCGGATCGAGACAAAACTTGCGCCATCGGATCCGTAGTAATACGCTGGTCCTGTGAGCCAAGTTTGGTTCGATTCTGAGGACGTTGACAAAATCACGTATCGTGGGCCCCACAGGCTCCACTTGACGGGTGATTTTGTGATCGGCTCATCGGAATCCAATTCTGGAAGTTCCGTTGGGTTTGTATCATCGTTCCTGACTTGTAGACACTGAGTTTGCAGAATTTGGAGACCTTTGACCCTGACACGCTTTTCGGTGCAAAGTGGGCCCACCGGTGGAACCCGCTTTGGCCCAAAAATGACCTTTTTGCCCCTGTGTCCAAATTGGACGTAAGGACAGGCATTTCCAGCTATTTGGCATCTTCTGAGACTATTGGTGATATTTATTACAGCTTTTGGAGTAGTTTCCACCGGATCCACAGATACCAGGACAGTTGTTGATATTCGGACATCAGGCAAGTGTACCTTGCCAAACTCTGCAGTATTGTTACATATTTTCTTGCTTCATTATATTGCTGTGCATGCTTAACCTAGGACCGTGTGACGTACTTAGCGTCCGATTATTAGTCGGGTGCCAACACCGTACGCGGTATTGGGTATTGTCATCTAGAGATGGACATTCGTGACACTTTATATTCTCGTACTTGTCTTATCAAGTACCATATGACCCAGGACACTTGACACTATTCATGAGACAGGATTTTCCCGAGATATTCGTGGTGATTCTGTATAGGATATAGGACATGGACATTATACTATTAGATACTTTATGACTGGTTGCATTAGCTATGATTGCGCTTGACATGGGCATGAGACGTTGTGGTCATGATATGCGTGGTTACATTGGGTGGGGAGAGACACACAGGCTACAGGCTGTATTTATATATATCTTCTATTATTGAGAGGTCGTAGACTCTCGTAGCAGAGCTAGACCCACTACCGGTTATTACCGCTACCGGCTCCCCGACACAGAGCTTGTAGTGGCTCAGCCTGAGACTAGTGATGCTCTCACTTGCATTTACACTTAGATGGTTACATATTTACCCCTTTGTTTCATATAGTTATATATTGCTGCACTGCTTATCTGTATTTACTGGCATGAGCTTTCTTGTACCTTGCTATGTCCCCTGAGGACCTGGATCCGGATTTTTGTCCCCAGATTTTACAGACGTGGTTTATCCCGAGGTCTACGGGACTGGAGCAGGAGCTGATCCAGGAGCTGTACCACCATCTGAGGACGAGGTCTTAGCTGAAGACTTCTCTTGAGCATCCATGTTTTATGTTCAGCTTTTATTATTTATTTCAGTCTTTTACTTTCTGGTCTGTTGAACCATTGTACTAGCTATTTATCGGGTTGTTCCCCGAAGTACTTTGTGAGACTTGGAGATGATTTACATTCTTTATTATTCTGTGGATCATATCATATATCTTGTGTGGATGAGATTAGTTGTACCATGATTGTCGTAGACTTGTTTTACAGCTTAAGTATGCCCTGATGGATCTAGATCAATTGAGTTGGTCCATCGGTGCGTACTGCTGGCCATTGCCACGTGTCTGGTCCCACGGTATTTTGGGACTGGGGCGTGACATGGTTTTTGTGGTGGCCCATGCAGGTCTACGACTAAATAGTTCGGTTTCAACTTAGGGACCGGACCAGCCTGCCCTAAGGATAGTATAAACTATAGGAACTCATCCATTATTTAACCATTTGTTGAACTCTATATCGAACTCGAAATTTGTTACTTGAACTGCATCCTGTATTGATTCCTCTGAGCGTTCTCATAGTTTATCTTTTGATTTCAGAGCAATGGATTCCGGGAACAGAGATGATATCCCTTTGGAGACGCCACACGACGCTGTGGTTACTTATGGAGACGAGGTGACACCAGGGGATGGTGGACAAGCATCGCAGAGTGATCAAACCGGGCAGCCTAATCCAAGGTTCCGGAGAGATAATATTCCACCACCACCACAGTTCACTCCCCAGATGCCAGTATTCCCGTCAGGACAAGCCATAGACGGACAGCAAATGTTCCAGATGATGTATGCTATGATACAAGCACAGCAGCAAGTTCAGCAAGAGGCTCATCGGCAGGAGGCCGAGTATCTGAGGACCAGCCTGGTATCCGCAATGGAGCAGGCAAATCCGGCAGCGAGGAGAACATCGACGGGATCTATCACCGATTTCCGTCATCTCAAGCCTCGCACGTTTTCCGGTAAAGAAGGGCCAACGGAAGTTCATGAGTGGCTCACCAACATTCAGCATCAGTTGGAAGCCGCTGAACTTCCAAGAGAGAAGTGGATGACTGCAGTCAGAATGCAGTTGACTGATAATGCGCATCACTGGTGGTTAGCAGAAGAAAGGAGGCTTGGACAGGACCGAGTCACATGGGAAGAGTTCTCCAGACTCTTCCAAGAGATGTACATTCCAGCCATTGCACGGTCAGAGCTCAGAGACAGGTTCAACCGCCTTATCCAAGGCAGCATGTCAGTAGAGGAATACAATGCAGAATTTATTCGCCTGAGCCGCTTTGCCCCAACACTGATTTCAACGGAGGAAGAAAAAGCAGAGAAGTTCTTTGATGGCTTGAAGTTCGAGCTTCAGAAAGTGATTGGAACGGTAGCACCTACCTCTTATACCGATGTCCTTGCAGCAGCCCGACGCTTGGAGCGCGTCACCAGGAGGGAATCTAATTTGAAGAGGCCTATCACATCAGCACAATCCAGGCCAGCACATGGGGATTCAGCAAAGCGAGCCCAAAGGGGTATGCCAGATAGAGCGGCACAGAGAGACAGACCTCTTCCTACTTGTCACCACTGCGACAAGGTAGGACACATTGAGAAGGAATGCCGGCGTAAATTGGGACTATGTTTGAGCTGCGGATCCAACCAGCACTTTTCCAGGGACTGTACTGAACGCCGGGACGGAGCACCAAGACTAGCATTACCTGCACCACGACCAGCTTATCCAGCAGCAGGAGGCCAGCAAACAGGAGTTGGTGGGGTCAGACCACCAGCCCCAGGAGGGAATCAGCAGAGACCACCACTGGCACCACAGGCAGCTCTATTTCAGCAGCAGCAGCAGCAGAGAGGTCCAGCTCAGGGACGAGGACAGGCTTTCCCATTAGCTGTTGAGGAGGAGGCTACAGCAGGCGAGGTCATCGCAGGTACTATTTTAGTAGCTTCATTACCAGCTGTAGCATTATTTGATTCTGGAGCATCGCATTCATTTATAGCAGCTAGCTTTGTAGCCACCCATAGAGTAGCTACCGCACCCCTTCCGAAGATGAAGAGAATTCTTATGGGAGGCGGTATTATTCCAGTTAGTGATGTCTGTAGATCATGTTCTGTAGTAGTTTGTGGCCGAGAAATGCGAGCTCAATTTCTGATATTTCCCATGCCGGATTATGATGTCGTACTTGGTATGGACTGGTTAAGTCAGTACCATGCGACTCTTGATTGCCGACTTGGGCGGGTTATATTTAGACCGCCAGGACATCCAGAATTCGAGTTTCTCCGCGGAGCAGTAGAGCAAGGAGTTCAGCCTACTCTTAGGGTATTATCTGTAGAAGAGGAGACAGGTTACCCAAGAGTCATATCAGAATTTGTGGATGTATTTCCTGATGATCTTCCAGGTTTACTGCCTGATCGGGAAATAGAATTCACAATAGACTTAACTCCAGGAGCAGAGCCAATCACTTCATCGGTTTATCGGCTAGCACCTAAGGAGTTAGTGGAGTTGAAGGAACAGGTAGATGATCTTTTGGAGAAGGGTTTCATTCACCCCAGTGTTTCACCTTGGGGAGCACCCATCTTATTTGTGCCGAAGAAGGATGGAACAGTACGGTTGTGCATTGATTACAGGGCACTGAATGCCGTGACCATCAAGAACAGGTATCCCTTACCATGCATTGATGATCTATTCGATCAATTGAGTGGTGCAAGGGTATTCTCGAAGATTGACCTTAGATCCGGCTATCATCAGATCAAGGTAAGGAAGGAAGACATCCCGAAGACAGCTTTCAGGACGAAGTATGGGCATTATGAGTTCTTGGTGATGCCGTTTGGTTTAACCAATGCGCCAGCAGTGTTTATGAGTTTGATGAACAGAGTCTTTCATCAATTCTTGGATAAATTCGTAGTGGTATTCATTGATGACATTCTCATATATTCCAAGAGCCCTGAAGAGCACGAGGAGCATCTCAGAATCGTGTTAGAGACCTTGAGGCAAGAGAAGTTATATGCCAAGCTCAGTAAGTGTGAGTTTTGTATGGACAAAGTACCTTTCTTGGGACACATCATATCAGGAGAAGGACTTTCAGTGGATCCAGAGAAAGTTGCGGCGATAGAGACTTGGCCTACACCTACATCAGTTGCAGAGGTAAGAAGTTTTCTCGGACTTGCGGGATATTACCGAAGGTTCGTAGAAAATTTCTCAAGGATTGCAGAACCAATGACAAAGCTAACACGAAAGGATCAGGAGTTTATATGGACAGAAGACTGCCAGAAGGCTTTTGAAGAACTAAAGAGAAGATTAACAACAGCACCTGTCTTGACTCTTCCTTCAGGGTCAGGAGGTTTTGTTGTTTACAGTGATGCATCCGGCAGTGGACTAGGATGTGTTTTGATGCAACATGGCAAAGTCATTGCTTATGCGTCGAGACAGTTGAAGGACCACGAGAAGAACTACCCCACGCATGATCTGGAGCTAGCAGCAGTGATATTTGCATTGAAGATATGGAGGCACTACCTTTATGGAGAGAGGGTAGAAATCTTTACTGACCACAAGAGCCTGAAGTATGTGTATACTCAGAAGGAGCTTAACATGAGACAGAGACGTTGGCTGGAACTGATGGTAGATTTTGACATCGATCTGCAGTATCATCCGGGAAAGGCGAATGTTGTTGCAGACGCACTCAGCAGGAAGCCTATGGCTTATTTCTTGACAATGCAGCCCGAGTTATTGAAGGACTTACAGGAGCTACAGATAGAGGTTGTCTTACCAGGACAAAATGGATTGATGGCTAACCTTGAGATTCAGTCATCACTCGTGGAGAAGATTAAAGAAGCATTGCCCACCGATGCTAGATTCCGAAGACTCAAAGAAAGGACAGAAGCAGGTATTCAGACAGGACTTCGCATTCACGAAGACGGGACATTGAGATTTGGAAACCGCTTGTATGTTCCAAATGGAGAATTGAGACAGGAGTTAATGACTGAAGCGCATAGCTCTATGTACTCTGTTCACCCAGGAGGAACTAAGATGTACAGAGACTTGAGACAGTATTACTGGTGGCATGGAATGAAGAGAGAGATCGCGAGATTTGTGGCCAAATGCTTAGTATGTCAACAAGTGAAGATGGAACATCAGAGAACTGCAGGTATGCTACAACCGCTCCCGATACCGGAATGGAAGTGGGAGCACATCACGATGGACTTTGTCACAGGATTTCCGAAGGGCCCCAGCGGAAGAGACGCAGTATGGGTGATAGTGGATCGACTCACTAAATCGGCACACTTCTTGCCATTTAGAGTTGGACAATCCACAGAGGTACTAGCCGACATGTATATGCGACAAATCGTCAAGTTACATGGAGTGCCTGTTAGTATCGTATCGGATCGAGATTCGAGATTTACATCTCATTTCTGGAGAAGCATGCAAGAGAGTCTGGGCACCAGACTCAAATTCAGCACGGCATACCACCCGCAGACAGATGGACAATCGGAGCGCACCATTCAGATCTTAGAGGACATGTTGAGATCATGTATGCTAGATTTCGGAGGATCTTGGGAAGATCATTTGCACTTAGTAGAGTTCTCCTACAATAACAGTTATCAGGCCAGCATCCAGATGGCACCATTTGAAGCTTTATACGGACGGAAGTGCAGGTCACCTGTGTGTTGGAGTGACGTTGGTGAACGTCAGATACTGGGACCAGAATTGGTAACGCAGACAGTGGAGAAGGTAAAGCAGATACAGAATCATCTACGAGCAGCTCAGGACAGACAGAAACATTGGGCAGATACACACAGACGCCCCCTAGAGTTTAAGGAAGGAGATCATGTGTTCTTGAGAATTTTGCCCACTCGTGGTACTATCAGATTCGGGAGCAGAGGCAAGCTGAGCCCAAGGTATATTGGGCCATTTGACATTCTAGAGCGCGTTGGTGAGGTGGCTTATCGGCTTGCATTACCTCCATCCTTAGAGGGAGTGCATGACGTATTCCACGTCTCCCAGTTGCGAAGGTACGTGACCGACCCAAGTCACGTAGTCGATCATTCAGAGATCGCAGTAGGCCCGAGCTTGAGATATGAGGAACAACCAGTAGGCATCCTCGACGTCAGTGAGAAGACATTACGGGGCCAGACAATCAGACTGGTTCGTGTAGCATGGAAACATCATTCACCAGGCGAATCAACTTGGGAACGAGAAGATAATATGCGCCAGCGTTACCCCCACTTGTTCGAGGAGGCTGTTGTAAACTAGGCCACCTTGTAATTCCATAACTCTTTCTTTAGCAGCTTATTCTTTGATTGCGAGGACGCAATCCTTTTAAGGAGGGAAGATTGTAAACACCCTAAATTTCAGAAATAAGATTTATATGATTTCCCGTATTTTGGTGTTCTTCTGGAATTTATAGCTAAGGTGATTTGGGTTAAATAATTTTAAGTGTGACTAAATGGAGTTAAAATATTCTGGAAATAGAAATTTATTGGGTAAAATGGAAAACCGGACGCATGGCATTTTTCGGTGAATTTATTGGACACCGGAGCAACGATTCGAGGACGAAAAGCTACTTGGATTGGGAACCAACCCGAACCAAACAAACCCGAAACCCGCGTGGAAACCCTAGCCCGCCGGAGTTCCTGTAGACCACCTATAAAACCTTCTCGGTTTTCGTGCCCAGCCTTGGAAATCATCCGCCGTCATCTTCCCCGATCGACCCTCTCCCTCCTCCGCCGCTCTCAGGCATCGACCATCCGCCGCGAGCAGAGTCCGACTCCCCCATCCCCGAGTCAGACCCTCCGCCCTCGGCCGTCAACCATCCCACGGCTCCACCGCACCCTCCTCCCTGCTCGAGACCCCGCCTGGAGACAGCCCCAACCCCGCCGGCGTAGCACCGAGCCGACCCTAGACGCCTCGACGACCTACCCGCGGCCGTCCCCGAGCGCCGCCGAGCCGCTGAGGACCGGAGTCGACCCCGCTGTCGACTGATTTCCCTCCGCGACCGACTCTACAGCAGTATCCGCGACTGTCCCCGAACGCCGCCGACCTCGCCGCTCCGCTGCCCTCCCCGAGCCGAGTCCGACGAACCCCGCTGTCCCGAGTCAGACCCTAGGTCTGGACACAGCAACCCGACACGCGAGGACACGACCAGGACACAAATTGGACTCTCGGTCACGTGAAAAACAGAATTCACGGAGCCCCGTTCAGGTACCGTTTTCTCCCTCATCGTAACTCCGTTTTTAATTCCGTCGATTGCTATGCGTAGACTGTATAACCCTCTCGGTACCCGTGCAACTCGCTCGGTGCATCGCGTCCTGTAGTGATCGTACACCGCGATCCAAAACAGGAAGAAGCAACGCCCTGTTTCACCTCGGAACTGAGTCCGCCCCGCCAATCGGGACGACTTGGTCGCACGCGGTCTTTACCAAACTGTGCGCGACGTTGATACGGTCGTGTAGGATTTCGCAGAAGTCGATTCGGAGGTGCGGGCACCCCGGAATCAACGCGTATCCGCCGACGACACTCCGTATCCGTCCTTTCTGAAATACGCTGTAACTTCGTGTACACACGTCGGATCGAGACGAAACTTGCGCCATCGGATCCGTAGTAATACGTTGGTCCTGTGAGCCAAGTTTGGTTCGATTCTGAGGACGTTGACAAAATCACGTATCGTGGGCCCCACAGGCTCCACTTGACGGGTGATTTTGTGATCGGCTCATCGGAATCCAATTTTGGAAGTTCCGTTGGGTTTGTATCATCGTTCCTGACTTGTAGACACTGAGTTTGCGGAATTTGGAGACCTTTGACCCTGACACGCTTTTCGGTGCAAAGTGGGCCCACCGGTGGAATCCGCTTTGGCCCGGAAATGACCTTTTTGCCCCTGTGTCCAAATTGGACGTAAGGACAGGCATTTCCAGCTATTTGGCATCTTCTGAGACTGTTGGTGATATTTATTACAGCTTTTGGAGTAGTTTCCACCGGATCCACAGATACCAGGACAGTTGTTGATATTCGGACATCAGGCAAGTGTACCTTGCCAAACTCTGCAGTATTGTTACATATTTTCTTGCTTCATTATATTGCTGTGCATGCTTAACCTAGGACCGTGTGACGTACTTAGCGTCCGATTATTAGTCGGGTGCCAACACCGTACGCGGTATTGGGTATTATCATCTAGAGATGGACATTCGTGACACTTTATATTCTCGTACTTGTCTTATCAAGTACCATATGACCCAGGACACTTGACACTATTCATGAGACAGGATTTTTCCGAGATATTCGTGGTGATTCTGTATAGGATACAGGACATGGACATTATACTATTAGCTACTTTATGACTGGTTGCATTAGCTATGATCGCGCTTGACATGGGCATGAGACGTTGTGGTCATGATATGCGTGGTTACATTGGGTGGGGAGAGACACACAGGCTACAGGCTGTATTTATATATATCTTCTATTATTGAGAGGTCGTAGACTCTCGTAGCAGAGCTAGACCCACTACCGGTTATTACCGCTACCGGCTCCCCGACACAGAGCTTGTAGTGGCTCAGCCTGAGACTAGTGATGCTCTCACTTGCATTTACACTTAGATGGTTACATATTTACCCCTTTGTTTCATATAGTTATATATTGCTGCACTGCTTATCTGTATTTACTGGCATGAGCTTTCTTGTACCTTGCTATGTCCCCTGAGGACCTGGATCCGGATTTTTGTCCCCAGATTTTACAGACGTGGTTTATCCCGAGGTCTACGGGACTGGAGCAGGAGCTGATCCAGGAGCTGTACCACCATCTGAGGACGAGGTCTTAGCTGAAGACTTCTCTTGAGCATCCATGTTTTATGTTCAGCTTTTATTATTTATTTCAGTCTTTTACTTTCTGGTCTGTTGAACCATTGTACTAGCTATTTATCGGGTTGTTCCCCGAAGTACTTTGTGAGACTTGGAGATGATTTACATTCTTTATTATTCTGTGGATCATATCATATATCTTGTGTGGATGAGATTAGTTGTACCATGATTGTCGTAGACTTGTTTTACAGCTTAAGTATGCCCTGATGGATCTAGATCAATTGAGTTGGTCCATCGGTGCGTACTGCTGGCCATTGCCACGTGTCTGGTCCCACGGTATTTTGGGACTGGGGCGTGACACAAGACCACAGGATCTTCTGTATTTTCTGCCTCAATATGGTGCACACCAGAAGCACCTGAGGACATGAGTGAGTTTCTTCTTCATCACCCACTTGATCTTGTACTTATACTTTTGAGGCGATTATCCACCAAGCACGTGGGCCTACATGTAAAGCATATTCTAGACTATAGCTAGAACTTATCATGTAATATTGTACTCATGCTAGTACTTTATTTTGTAACTAGCTTCATGATCAGCTGTGTATGTACGATTTGGGATGCCTTACTTTTATATGTTTTGTGATCATACATCTTGTAAGTTATTGCTTGTTTGAGATTGTGATACCTAGGACTCTTGACCCAGGAATGACTATTGGATTGTAGAGTGAAAACCTCACATGTCTAGACAGCCGGGACCGTATTTTGGGGTATTGAGTACTCTGGTATATGTAGCTGGCTTTGTCTGCCTCCGTTCTCCAGTATTCTGGTTCTGGGACATGACACGGTTTAAGTGGTGGTCCATGCAGGTCTGAAAATTTAGAAGTGGGGGGAGGGGGTTTAAGTGGTGGTCCATGCGACAGAGTTTTACAGACTTAGTCAGTTTGCTCCCACCTTAGTGGCAACTGAATTAGATCGAGCAAGAAGGTTCCAATAGGGATTTCATCTGGAGAGCATATTGGCAGTGGAACAGCATGAGTTCCAGACTTTTGATGCTGTGTTAAAAGTAATAAGGAGGCATGAGTATAACACCCAGAGAATCATGGACAGGACTGGGGGATGAAAGAGGACCCACACATCATAAAGTTCTTACACATAATCTTCAGTACCAGCCCGAGCAGTTAGGGCTTCAACCATCGGATATCCGAGGAGGCCAGTTTTGACAGCCTCAGTTCAGTAAACAGCCCCAACCCGAACTCAACAGCAAAGGCCATCTTATTCAGCAGGGTTTTCTCATTGTGGAAAGCCTGGGCACGTATTTTTTGAATGACGTAGAGCATAAGGGTTGTGCTTAGCTTGTGGAGCTCCAGGCCACAGTGTAGGATCTTACCCACACAGAGCTAGTTCATCATCATCTTCTCCGATGGGACCGCAGTATAGAGCTCAAGTGCCTGTTCAGCAACACCAGGGTCAGAGGCCTTTGCCGAGCCAATCTCAAGTATTCCAGCAACAGAGGCCACAGCAGTATGTGCAGTCCCAAGCTCAAGTACAGGCCAGGTAAGGAGGTCCACAACAGAGAGGACCACCACCGAGAGGATGAGGTCAGGCGGTGGCACTCACTGTGGAAGAGCAGTTACCTTCGGAGAAAGTGGTGGCATGCACCATTCTTGTCAACTCTCATTCAGCTTCAGTATTGTTTGATTCTGGTGCATCATATTCTTTTATGTCTACATGATTTATGTCACAAGTTGGATTAGAACCCGAGTCCTTATCAGTAAAACTTAATATACTTACTAGTAACGGTATCGTGAGAGTCGATAGAGTTTATGCCTCGTGTTGAGTCATAGTGTGCGGGCGAGAGTTTCCCGTTAGATTGATAGAATTTTCTATGGGAGATTATGACATCGTCTTAGGCATGGATTGGTTGAGTGCCCAATACGCAACGATAGATTATCGTAATGGCAAGGTTATCTTTCATATCCCTGGTGAGAAATAATTCTCATTTTCTAGAGGCAAGACCGAATCTTCAACAACGATCAAGAGAATAGCAGTGACAGAGGAGTAAAATTCCCCAAAGTTGTTAATGAATTCCCAAATGTATTCCCAGAAGAACTTCCAGGCATGCCACCAGAAAGAGCGATCGAGTTTACCAAAGATCTACTTCCGGGAACAATACCAGTATCAGAGAGAGTCTACAGGATGGCGCCTTCAGACTTAAAAATCTTGTACCGGATGATAGAAGAATTGAGAACCAATGGGTTCATTCATGCTAGTGGATCGCCTTGGGGAGCCCCTATGCTACTTGTAAAGAAGAAGGATGGAACATCACAATTATGCATGGATTATCGTACCCTCAATGCGGTAATAATCAAGAACAAGTAACCCTTGCCAAGGATCGACGACTTGTTCAATCGGCTTAAGGAGCAGCGATATTTTTGAAGATTGATTTACGGGCAAAATATCACTAGATCGAAGTCAGGGAGCAAGATATACCCAAGACGACATTCAAATCGAGATATGGATATTGGAAGTTTCTAGTAATGCCCTTTGGAGCAACCAATGCCCCAGTAGTGTTTATGGATCTTATGAATCGTATGTTTATGCCATACTTGGACAAGTTTATAATAATGTTCATTGACAACATCTTGGTGTACAGTCAAAGTGAAGCAGAGCACGAGCAGCATCTTCGCACAGTTCTTCAAGTCCTTAGAGAGCATAAATTATATGTCAAGTTCAGCAAGTGCGAGTTCTAGCTTGATCGTATTTTCATACTTAGGGCATATTATTGCTAACGAAGAAGTTGAAGTAGATCCCCAGAGGATAGACGCCATTGAGACATGGCCAATTTTTTGAAGAGTTGTCGAAGTTCGTAGTTTTCTTGGATTAGCAGGATACTATCAGCGCTTCGTATCAGACTTTGCTAGAATTTTTGCACCCTTGACGCAGCTAACACAGAAATATGTGCGCTTTGATTGGACAAATGAATGTCAAACCTCTTTCGAGAAGCTCAAACAGAAGTTGAGCACGACACATATTTTGACTCTTCCAGATGGGATATGTGGTTTCATCGTATATTGTGATGCGTCAGACAGAGGATTAGGATGTGTTCTTACACAGCATGGCAAGGTTATAGCTTATGCGTCTCGACAGCTTCGAGACCATGAGAAGAATTATCTGACGCACGACTTGGAGTTAGAAGCAGTTGTCTTTGCACTCAAACTTTGAAGACATTATTTATATGGAGATCGGGTAGAGATTTATACTGATCATAAAAGTTTAAAGTATGTATTTACTCAGAAGGATCTCAACATGAGGCAGAGAAGATGGCTAGAGTTGATGACGAACTATGACCTTGACCTTCAATATCACCCTGGGAAGGCCAATATCATAGCAGATGCCTTGAGCAGGAGAGCAGGAGCCTATTTCTTGACAACGCAACAAAGAATATTAGAAGATCTTCAGGAGATGGGAATAGAAGAAGTATTGCTTGGCAACACAGCATTGATGGCTGGTCAGCAAGTTCAGTCCAGTATAGTAGAAAGAATCAAGGTAGGACAACCAACAGATGTCAAGCTTCAGCGTCTGAGAGTAGAGTGTGAGGTAGGACGTAGACCAGAACTAAGCATTCACAGTGACGGAACTCTCTATTTTAAGAATTAATTTTGTGTACCAAGTGGATACCTTCATCGCGAGATTATGATAGAAGCTCATAGTTCGCAGTATTCATTGCATCCAGGAGAAACAAAGATGTACAAAGATATTCGTTAGCATTTTTGGTAAAATGGAATGAAGAGAGAAATAGTTAGGTTCGTCTCTCGATGTTTGGACTGTCAACAAGTTAAAGCTGAGCATCAGAGGCCCGCGGGACTTCTTCAACCTTTACCAATTTTGAAACGGAAGTGGAAGCAAATCATCATGGATTTTGTGTCAGGTCCACAATCAAGCAGAGATGCTATTTGGGTAATAGTGGATCGTCTCACTAAAGTTGCACACTTTCTTTCTTTTAGAATTGTCCAGTCCACTGAATAGTTAGCCGAGAAATATATGAGATAGATTGTTAGACTACATGGAGTTCCAGTTAGCATAGTCTCAACTAGAGATTCTAGGTTTACTTCTTATTTTTGGCAAAGTCTTCAGGAGAGCTTAGATACTCGTATAAAGTTCAGTACATCCTTCCACCCATAAACAGATGGTCAGTCAGAATGTACCATCCAGACTTTAGAAGATATGTTTTGTTCATGTACCCTTGACTTTGGTGGTTCGTGGGAGAATCATTTGCACTTGGTCGAATTCTCTTATAATAACAATTTCCAAGCAAGTATCCAGATGGCACCATTTTAGGCACTATATGGCCGGAAGAGCAGATCCCATGTAGCTTAGGATGATATTGGAGAGAGATAATTGCTTGGTCCAGAAATGATAGCTTAAACAGTTAAAGTAGTCAAGCAAGTCCGAAAGCATATTAAGGTAGCTCAAGATCGCCAGCGTCATTGGGCCGATTTGCATCGGCGACCTCTTGAGTTTTCTGATGGCGACCATGTATTCCTTTGGATTTTGCCTACCTGAGGAGTCATCAGATTCGGTGTGAGGGAAAAGCTTAGTCAATCGGGCATGAGTCGTGGGTACGTCCAGCCTACGCCGCAGCATCGGCGGTAGAACGCTGTCTAGGTCAACTATCTAGATAATAATCTCACACAAAAATCGGGCATGACCTCTCCAAAAAGGAGGGCAACCACACAAACAATATATATAAATCTGCCAAGATCTTAACTCCAAACGGAGGAGCAATATCAAAAGATAATCTCAAGTACTCAATCACGAATCTAAGCACGATAGATAACAAAGAAGACTAACAACTATAAAGTCTAACCACCTCCAACTACTACTACAACCACAACATCAAATAATAATACAACAATGTCCAAAATAATATACAAACAAGGTCTCAATCCAAAACCGGAGACAAATCCGGTGCTAAAAGCTAATAAAAACAACAACAAAGTCCTAGTGATCCCGGCTACCAACCCGGAAATCACTCCTAAACTAGAGGGTCCCTGTCTGCACCATCGACAGGCTCAGGTCCATAGAACGTCGGACACCAATCCTCCGGACACTCTGAAAAAAATATGTCCAGTCAGGACTGGAGCAAGTACATCTCGAACAGCAGTTCCATTTAAATGATAAAAACTATAAAACAGTTATAGCAAGTAGCAAGAAGAAAGAAGTAAGTATGAAACAGGAAATAAACATGTATCACTGGTGCATAAAGGTAAAGATGCAGGAATATCAGAAATAAGATAG
Organism: Iris macrosiphon; assembly: GCA_036927795.1. Taxonomy (NCBI): domain Eukaryota; kingdom Viridiplantae; phylum Streptophyta; class Magnoliopsida; order Asparagales; family Iridaceae; genus Iris; species Iris macrosiphon. The sequence goes on from JAYESA010000015.1 coordinate 51,872,004, forward strand.
TAGTAACTGTAAGATACAAGAATCTAAGCTAAGATCAAGTCCGTGCACATGAACGTGTAGTGAGTCTAGCATGAAAAACATGTAGTGAGTCAAGTCCAGAAACATGTAAGTGAGACAAGTCAAGAAATGCATGAGAGTCCAGACTATAAAGAATAAACTCGGTGTCTTTGAAATACTTGTTTCGACATGTAAACGGCTAGGGGTAAGTACGGCTCACCGCGCACTGGGTGCGCGGCTGCTATCATTCCAGATTAGACCAGAGGGAGTGATTCCTGATGATGCCAGATAGGAATGTTTACATGTCTACTCGAGTATTTTCCCGCCCCGACTAATACAAGTGGATCCAAGACCCGACACGCAAATCAAGATGAGTCCAGCCTGTACATGAATGATGCCTGTAGTGATGCCTGTAGGTGATGCCAGTAGTGATTCCAGAATAGAGGCCAGAAACATGAAATATACGTGTCGCAAGTAAATGAATCCAGAAATATCAATCAGTGTCTCGTGTTGTGCCAGAATAATCATATGATACTATACTAGAAGCTGAATCATAATAATCATCAGATAATGAAAACTATCAGAGAATGTACTCGCCTGACGTCCTGAGCAACTGGCGATCCGAACTGGTGTCGCAAGGACCTAATGCGAAAAGCAAGGTTAAACAAGTTTCTAATGAGTTAACAGATATAAAATAACTAAAAAAATAGGCTTCTAGGGTCGTTCTAGGTCAAACGGGTCAAACCGGTGAAATCTGGGTCAAAAAGTCAACTCTGGGTCCAAAAAGTCAACTCTAGGTCAAAACTAGGTCAAAAGTTGACTTTGGCGGTCAACCGAGTCAACTACGGTCAAGTCTGGGTCAAACTAGGGTGCTCCTGAAATTCTAGGTCAAACCGAGCTCATTAAGCTAGAAAACTCTCAAACTCGCCTCCTTGAGATACCGGGATACCCTCGGTATCCGATACCTCAACCTAGGCTACGCACCCTGCCTAAACCCGCTAAAACCTATGCTAACACGCGTAAATATATACACATATACATATAAAAATCACTCCAATACTATTCCTAGGCTATTGCTCAAAAACCCCGCTCGAAACCCAATACCTTGGTTATCTTAAGGTATTGAAATACCTTGGTATCTCAAGGTATTGAGATACCGCTCTCAAACCCTCTAACTAGCTACCTAGCTATTAATTATATACCTAGATATTAATCTAGGCTAGGTAATATAGATATCTACCATATTTATATATGTCTAAGTAGGTATCTACCTATATATATATATATCCACACATACATACATTTACCCATTATCTTACCCTACGCATAAATATATATGACTATACTATCTAGATATCTCTAGGTATTGATATAACTATATGTATATAGATATATATATATACCTTAGATAGATAACTACCTATCTAGTAACTATCTATCTATTGATAGATATATCTATCTATCTAAGTATCTCATACTTATCTTACCTATTTATCCAACTACCTATCCATTAATTAGATATCCCTCTAACTATCTAATATATCTATAAACTAGTCTAACTATCAAACTCTCTAATCTATCTATAAACTATCTATCAATTAATAGCTATCTAGCTATCTAACTACCCGTCTAATTATCCATCTACCTATTTATCTACCCATAGATATAGGTATCTACCTATGCATCTACTTATCTATCTTATTATCTATCTACCAATCTAATCTATTTATCTATGTATCTATCTAACTAATCCCTCTACTACCTAACTATGTACCAATCTATCTATATCTATATATATATATATACCTCTCTCTAACTCTCCCTCGCATTGATACTGCTGCTGCTAGCTGCTCCTCACCTTGCTGCTGCTCCTGCTGCTGCAAACTGCTGCTGCAGCTACCTAGCTGCTGCTGCTACTGTTCATTCTGCTGTTGCTGCAGCTGTGTGCAAGCTGCACACAGCGCGCTGCTCGCTGTGCAGTGCGCTGCAGCGCGCACTGCTGCCCCCGCTGCACGCTGGCTGTTCTCCCCCTCCCTCCTACTCACAAACACACACACACACCCACTCATAAATACATACACACATATATATATATCACTATATATATATACATACATATATATATACACACAAGCTCCTATATATATACATACACACACTAATATATCTACTAACACACAAAAACACTCAAACACATATCAACACACACACACATATAATTATATACATATATCTATATATATATATACACTAATATATATATCTATACATCTACACACACACACACACTAACATATATACTAATATCTATATACCAACACACTCTAACATATATCTACACACACATATACACTAACATATATACTAATATCTATATACCAACACACTCTAACATATATCTACACACACATATACACTCACACACTCAAACATATATATATATATATATATATATATATATATATATATATATATATATATATATATATATATATATATATATATCCTCACACACTCTCACACAACCTCACACACACACTCTCACACACACTAACACACACACTCACTAACACTCACTAATGCACAACTACACACACAAACACTCATACATATATATATATATATATATATATATATATATATATATATAAATATATATACATATACACATATACACACATACATATACTCCTATATATATATCTATAAACACTCACTCACACTCACATATATATATTAATATGCGTGTTTATATATATATATATATAGCTATGTATATTTATAGGTGTGTGTGTTTAAGTGTGTGTGTATTAGTGTGTGAGTGTGCTAGTGTGTGTGTTAGAGTGTGTAGTTAAGTGAGTGTATATATATATAGATATCTAGTTATATATATATATATATATATATATGTATGTATATATATATATATAGATAGTGATATATATATATGTATATATATAGGTGTGTGGTGTATAGGCAGCGAGGGGGGTGGCCAGTGCAGCGCAGCGCAGCGAGGGAGGCAGCAGCTGCTGCTGCCTACAGCAGCAGCAGGGAACCAGCAGCAGCAGCAGTAGCAGTAGCAAGTGCAGCAGCAGCAGAATCAGCAGCAGCAGCAGCATAGATCAGCAGCAGCAGTAGCATAGAGCAGTAGCAGCAGCAAATGCGAAGCAAGGAGCAGTAGCAGCGGCTAGTAGCGAGAGCTAGTGAGGGAGAGTGAGAGATTGGTATATATATATGTGATAGGTGGATAGATAATAAGTTAGATAGATAGATATATCAATAGATAGATAGTTAGGTAGATGAGATAAATAGATAGTGAGATAGATATTGATAGATAGATAGCTAGGTATTTAGATAGATAGATACTAGATAGGTAGATAGCTAGATACTTAGATATATCTACCTAAGATATAGATAACTATATACCTATGTATATATATATATATAGATATCTTGATAGGTAATATATATATATATGTTATGTTGGGTAAGGTAATGGGTATTGGGTGTGTGTGTGGATATATATATGTATATAGGTAGATACCTACTTAGATGTATTAATAGATAGTAGATATCTATATTACTTAGCCTAGATTAATAACTAGGTGCATAATTAATAGCTAGGTAGCTAGTTAGAGGGTTTTAGAGCGAAACCTCAATACCTTGAGATACCGAGGTATCTCGATACCTTGAGATATTCAAGGTATTGAGTTTCGAGCGGGGTATTTGAGCATTAGCCTAGGAAATACTTGGGAGTGATTTTTATATGTTTATGTATATATAATTACGCGTGCTAGCATAGGTTTTAGCGGATTTAAGCGGGGTACGTGGCCTAGGGCGAGGTATCGGATACCGAGGGTATCCCGGTATCTCGATTAGGCGAGTTTGTGAGTTTAGTAGCTTAATGAGCTCGGTTTGACCTAGAATTTCAGGGGCACCCTAGTTTGACCTAGCTTTGACCAAACTTGTCCTCGTTGACCGTAAAAGTCAACGTTTGACCTAGTTTTGACCTAGAGTTGACTTTTTGGACCCTGGGTTGACTTTTTGACCCGAATTTCACCGGTTTGACCCGTTCGACCTAGAATAGCCCTAGAAGCCTGTTTTTAATTATTTTATATCAGTTTAAATGCTTAGAACCCTGTTTAATTCTACTTTTTGCATTAGGTCCTTGCGTCACCGGTCCGGATCTCGATCCTCATCAGTTGCTCAGGACATCAGGCGAGTACCTACCTCTGATAGTTTCTATTTCATGATAGCGTTTATATCACCTGTTCTAGAACTGTAATACTTGATTCTGACACTTTATTACACGAGCTGGTACTAGTGGATCCCGTCATGAGGTGCTATCCCCCTTACCGTGTTCAGCGGGTACTCTATCACGTGTATTTCATCATGTGCTTCGGGTATTGATTATCATGTGCTATCATGTACTTCTTGTGCTCTCGCCTTCGTGTGCGCGAGCTATTATCATGTACGTAGCGTGTTGTGGTTGGATCCAATGGTATTAGTGGGGGAGGGGAGTAGTGAGTTGGTTATATGATCAAAGCCAAACAGTATTCATGTGTATGTCGGTTATGCAACTCACGCATAACGGAGTTATCGTAGTGACTTTCATGTGCAACCTAAGCCGATCATATAACGAACTTGTGCTCAAGGCACTTAGCTAGTATTCATGTTTCTCACCTGCAGTTACTTTTCCACTACTTATATTGTTCTCCACTTTACATTGCAGCTACTTCTTGTGCTCCAGCATATATTTATTTCCTGTGCATCTTGATTACTTTTCTATTGCTCGTCATATACACCTTACCATCTATTTGGAGTTGCTTTCAGAGTTATGTACTTCGCTCCAGTCCTGACTGGGCATATTTTTTTCCAGAGGATCCTGAGGACTATTGCCCTACGTTCTACGGGCCTGGTGTTGACGACTGTTGTGACCCCGAGGAGGAGTGCGCCGAGGAGACGCCGATAGCACCCTAGTTAGCTAGGTGGGTTTCCTGGGTTTTTCTTGTGGTTTGTATTTTGGATGACTGTACTTATTCTTTTGTGCTTCTGTGAGATGTTGTAGCTTTTAGACTTGGACTGTATTATTTTGGATTGTCTTGCTCTCTTGGTTCTGTTTCTTGTTTATATCATATCGTGTTTATATTCTTCCTCTAGTTTTGTGATTGAGATTATTATCATATATATATTGCGTGTATCACTGGTGCATAAAGGTAAAGATGCAGGAATATCAGAAACAAGATAGTAGTAACTGTAAGATACAAGAATCTAAGCTAAGATCAAGTCCGTGCACATAAACGTGTAGTGAGTCTAGCATGAAAAACATGTAGTGAGTCAAGTCCAGAAACATGTAAGTGAGACAAGTCAAGAAATGCATGAGAATCCAAACTATAAAGAATGAACTCGGTGTCTTTGAAATACTTGTTTCGACATGTAAACGGCTAGGGGTAAGTACGGCTCACCGCGCACTGGGTGCGCGGCTGCTATCATTCCAGATTAGACCAGAGGGAGTGATTCTTGATGATGCCAGATAAGAATGTTTACATGTCTACTCGAGTATTTCCCCGCCCCGACTAATACAAGTGGATCCAAAACCCGACACGCAAATCAAGATGAGTCCAGCCTGTACATGAATGATGCCTGTAGTGATGCCTGTAGGTGATGCCAGTAGTGATTCCAGAATAGAGGCCAAAAATATGAAATATACGTGTCGCAAGTAAATGAATCCAGAAATATCAATCAGTGTCTCGTGTTGTGCCAGAATAATCATATGATACTATACTAGAAGCTGAATCATAATAATCATCAGATAATGAAAACTATCAGAGAATGTACTCGCCTGACGTCCTGAGCAACTGGCGATCCGAACTGGTGTCGCAAGGACCTAATGCGAAAAGCAAGGTTAAACAGGTTTCTAATGAGTTAAACAGATATAAAATAACTTAAAAAATAGGCTTCTAGGGTCGTTCTAGGTCAAACGGGTCAAACCGGTGAAATCTGGGTCAAAAAGTCAACTCTGGGTCCAAAAAGTCAACTCTAGGTCAAAACTAGGTCAAAAGTTGACTTTGGCGGTCAACCGAGTCAACTACGGTCAAGTCTGGGTCAAACTAGGGTGCTCCTGAAATCCTAGGTCAAACCGAGCTCATTAAGCTAGAAAACTCTCAAACTCGCCTCCTTGAGATACCGGGATACCCTCGGTATCCGATACCTCAACCTAGGCTACGCACCCCGCCTAAACCCGCTAAAACCTATGCTAGCACGCGTAAATATATACACATATACATATAAAAATTACTCCAATACTATTCCTAGGCTATTGCTCAAAAATCCCGCTCGAAACCCAATACCTTGGTTATCTTAAGGTATTGAAATACCTTGGTATCTCAAGGTATTGAGATACCGCTCTCAAACCCTCTAACTAGCTACCTAGCTATTAATTATATACCTAGATATTAATCTAGGCTAGGTAATATAGATATCTACCATATTTATATATGTCTAAGTAGGTATCTACCTATATATATATATATCCACACATATATACATTTACCCATTATCTTACCCTACGCATAAATACATATGACTATACTATCTAGATATCTCTAGGTATTGATATAACTATATGTATATAGATATATATATACCTTAGATAGATAACTACCTATCTAGTAACTATCTATCTATTGATAGATATATCTATCTATCTAAGTATCTCATACTTATCTTACCTATTTATTCAACTACCTATCCATTAATTAGATATTCCTCTAACTATCTAATATATCTATAAACTAGTCTAACTATCAAACTCTCTAATCTATCTATAAACTATCTATCAATTAATAGCTATCTAGCTATCTAACTACCCGTCTAATTATCCATCTACCTATTTATCTACCCATAGATATAGGTATCTACCTATGCATCTACTTATCTATCTTATTATCTATCTATCAATCTAATCTATTTATCTATGTATCTATCTAACTAATCCCTCTACTACCTAACTATGTACCAATCTATCTATATTTATATATATATACCTCTCTCTAACTCTCCCTCGCATTGATACTGCTGCTGCTAGCTGCTCCTCACCTTGCTGCTGCTCCTGCTGCTGCAAACTGCTGCTGCAGCTACCTAGCTGCTGCTGCTACTGTTCATTCTGCTGCTGCATGGGCCACCATCAAAAATGTGTCACGACCCGTACCCAAAAATCGGGCATGAGCCGTGGGTACGTCCAGCCTACGCCACAGAATCGGCGGTAGAACGCTGTAAAGGTCCGTTCTAGGTCAACCAATTATCTAGATAACTCACAGAAAAATCCGGCATGACCTCTCTAAAAGGAGGGCAACCACGCAATATATATATGAATCTCAATCACAAAATCTAGGGAAAGAAATAAGCACGATATGATATAAACAAAGAAAACCAGAACCAAGAGAGCAAGACAATCCAAAATAATACAGTCCAGGTCTAAAAGCTACAACATCTCACAGAAGCACAAAAGAATAAGTACAGTCATCCAAAATAAAACACTGGGAACAACCCAAGAAACCCACCTAGCTAACTAGGATGCTATCGGCGTCTCCTCGGCGCACTCCTCCTCGGGGTCACAACAGTCGTCAATACCAGGCCCGTAGAACGTAGGGCAATAGTCCTCAGGATCCTCTGGAAAAAAAATATGCCCAGTCAGGACTGGAGCGAAGTACATAACTCTGAAAGCAACTCCAAATACATGGTAAGGTGTATATGACGAGCAATAGAAAAGTAATCAAGATGCACAGGAAATAAATATATGCTGGAGCACAATAAGTAGCTGCAATGTAAACTGGAGAACAATACAAGTAGTAGAAAAGTAACTGCAGATGAGAAACATGAATACTAGCTAAGTGCCTTGAGCACAAGTTCGTTATATGATCGGCTTAGGTTGCACATGAAGAACACTACGATAACTCAGTTATGCGTGAGTTGCATAACCGACATACACATGAATACTGTTTGGCTTTGATCATATAACCAACTCACTACTCCCCTCCCCCACTAATACCATTGGATCCAACCACAACACGCTACGTACATGATAATAGCTCGCGCACACGAAGACGAGAGCACAAGAAGTACATGATAGCACATGATAATCAATACCCGAAGCACATGATGAAATACACGTGATAGAGTACCCGCTGAACACGGTAAGGGGGATAGCACCTCATGACGGGATCCACTAGTACCAACTCGTGTAATAAAGTGTCAGAATCAAGTATTACAGTTCTAGAACAAGTGATATAAACGCTATCATGAAATGAAAACTATCAGAGGTAGGTACTCGCCTGATGTCCTGAGCAACTGATGAGGATCGAGGTCCGGACCGGTGTCGCAAGGACCTAATATGAAAAGCAAGGATTAAACAGGGTTCTAAGCATTTAAACTGATATAAAATAATTAAAAATAGGCTTCTAGGGCTATTCTAGGTCGAACGGGTCAAACCGGTGAAATTCGGGTCAAAAAGTCAACCCGGGGTCCAAAAAGTCAACTCTAGGTCAAAACTAGGTCAAACGTTGACTTTTACGGTCAACGGGGACAATTATGGTCAAAGCTAGGTCAAACTAGGGTGCCCCTGAAATTCTAGGTCAAACCGAGCTCATTAAGCTACTAAACTCACAAACTCGCCTAATCGAGATACCGAGATACCCTCGGTATCCGATACCTCGCCCTAGGCCACGCACCCCGCCTAAACCCGCTAAAACCTATGCTAGCACGCGTAATTATATACATATAAACATATAAAAATCACTCCCAAGCATTTCCTAGGCTAATGCTCAAATACCCCGCTCGAAACTCAATACCTTGAATATCTCAAGGTATCGAGATACCTCGGTATCTCAAGGTATTGAAGTTTCACTCTAAAACCCTCTAACTAGCTACCTAGATATTAATTATATACCTAGTTATTAATCTAGGCTAGGTAATATAGATATCTACTATATTTATATATATCTAAGTATGTATATACCTATGTATATAGATATCCACACACATTTACCCGATTACCCATTACCTTACCTAATCATAACATATATATATATATATTACCTATCAAGATATCTATATATATATAACTAACTATAGATATATAGATATCTATCTCCTAGATAGATAAAACTACCTATCTACCTATCTACCTATCTAGTATCCATAGATATAGGTATCTATCTATCTAAGTATCTAATAACTATTTAACTAGCTATCTTATCTATTTATCCTACTATCTATCTATCTAACTTATCTATCTAACATATACTCTAACTATCTATCTATTAATTCTAACTATCTATCAATCCATAGATATATCTAACTATCTATGTATATAATCTATAATACTAACTAGCTATCTACTTATCTAACTATCTAACTAATTACCTAACCATCTATCTATTATATTATCTAGCTAACTATCAACCTATTGATAGATACATCTATCTTGCACTCTACCTATTCCTAACCCTCACTAGTACTCTTGCTACTCGCACTAAACTAGGCCGCACCGCGCTCGCTGCTAACTGCTGCCCTCATAACTGCTGCTGCTGGCTGCTCCTACATGTGCTGCTGCTGCTGCTCCTTCTGGAGCTGCTGCTGCTGCTCTCTAGCAGCAAGCTGCTGCTGTAGTGCAGCAGCAGCTGCTGCTCGCTGCGGCTGGTTCTGCCCCCCCCCCCTTCCTCACACATACACACACACACACCCCCATATATATACATATATATCATCCTATATATATATATATACATACGTATATATCTATATATATATAACTAGATATCTATACATATATACTCATCCACACACTCTAACACACACACTAACACACTCACACACTAATACACACACACTTAAACACACACACCTATAAATATACATAGCTATATATATATATATAAACACACATATATATACATATATCACTAGATATATATATATATATATATATATATATATATATATATATATATATATATATATATATATATATATATATATATATATATATATATATATATATATATATATATACACACACTTATCAAATATATATATATATATATACACATACACCTATATATATATACACACATACACACACACAAGCACACTTACACATATACATATATATATATATATATATATATAGACATATACATATACAAGTACATAAATATAAATACATACACACATATATAAATATATATATAACACACATACATATATATAAATATATATATATATAGACACATATCAATACAAACACAACCACGCACACAACACTCAAACCACACGCCCTACTCACGCCCAACGATCCCGACACTCACCAATACCCTAAAATATATAAAATATAGCCCGAAAACTCTAGCACACACTCTCCGATACTAACCCAACGCGCGCACAAAGCCGAAACGAGGAAACCAAGTCGAAATGGCCGTTCGGTCATTTCGACGAACACGTGGTGCGCGGCTCGGAAAACCTCCTGAAACGCACACCAAACGAACTCGGAATCGGCCCAAAATTTACCCACGCGCTCTACACGATGTCTAGATCCTAGAAAATATGCTCCCACGTCGATTCTAGGCCCGTGGCGGAAACGCACACGCACTTAGAATTGGCGACGACGAAAAGCCCCAATTTTGCCCGAAACGCCCGTTTCTCCGCGACACGGCTTCTCGTGTCCGAACGGAGACACGCACTCACCCTCTAGACACCTGACAATGTCTACCTAGGTCCATCTAACCTAGGGCATCACCCAAAATTGGGCCAAATTCGGATTCCACCCGAATTCGACACAAAACCTAATGTCAAAGTCTCTAAACTCATCCAAACTAGTTCCAACTTTCTCCTACGGGTAGGGTTAGGGTCTAGGAGGGTTCTACAACACTAATTACACTACACAAAAATAATTAGCAAGGGGAAAGTTAGGTTTTATCTCTTGGGAGTTGGAATCCCAAGGCCAAAGTCTCAAATTCCCTAGAATTCACCTCCCTCAAGCTCCAAGCCACCAATTCTAGCTCCCACACTAGATCTAAGCTCCTCACACCTAGGTTAGAGAAAATGCAAGGTGAGGGTTAGCTTAAGGAAGAAGGAATGAAAGAAAAAAGAAGAAAAATGGAAGAAGAGACTTACTTTGGAGGAAGAAGGAGAAGAAGAAGAAGAAATGAAGAAGAAGAAGTGGAAGAACACAAAGCAAAGGGGAGGGGCTGCTGGTTTTCTCACGGGTGGGGGTAGGTAGGGGCCGGCCTAGCTAATAAATGGGGTTTCCTAAGTTGCAAATTCCCAAAATGCCCCTACTCACTCGGTTTTGGGTTACGGGTTCCAAATGCGCTCAAACTAGTTCCAAATCTCTCCAACTAACCTCCTAAAAATAAAATAATAATTCTAAGCCCCAAAATAATTCTCACAAGGGTGTGGGCTGGGTCGGACATGGGTCCACTAGGGTCTGACATGGGTCCAGGCTAGCCAAAACCCTAAAATAATCAAAATAAAAATAAGACAAGCACTAATTAATTATAAATATAAATAATTAAATACAATACACTATTTATCAAATAAAAAAAAATATAACCCTATTTTCTAGAATTGGGTAGTGACAAGCCTACCCTCCTTAAAATAATTTCGTCCTCGAAATTAAAAGACGAAACTAGGACAGGAATGCAAGAAAGAACCATACCTCAGGGCTCGAAGAGATAAGGGTATCGCTCACGCATTTCATCCTCCCTCTCCCAGGTCGACTCTCCTGGAGAGTGATGCCTCCACGCGACGCGAACCAAGAGAATAGTCTGGTTCCTCAACACCTTCTCCCGCCGATCCAGAATCTCCACCGGCTGCTCTGGATAGCTAAGAGTAGGGCCCACTGCGATCTCCGAGTGATCCAATACGTGACTGGGATCCGCCACGTACCGTCTCAACTGCGACACGTGGAACACATCATGAACTCCCTCCAGCGTAGGCGGCAACTCAAGCCTATACGCCACGGCGCCGACCCTCTCAAGAACACGGAAGGGTCCGACGAAACGTGGGCTAAGCTTCCCGCCTCCACCGAAGCGAATAGTGCCCCGCGTCGGAGAAATCCTCAGGAATACCCGATCTCCAACCTAGCACAAACAAGGTCTCTGCACTTAGTCTAAAACAAGCAATCACAAGCAAACACAAGAACAAAATCTAGATTCTAAGCTATACCTCGAACTCCAAAGGTCTCCGGTGGCTATCGGCCCAATGCCGCTGCCTGTCCTGCGCCACCCGAAGTCTATCTCTAATGAGCTTGACCTTCTCCGCTGCATCAACCACCATCTCCGGGCCAAGCAAAGCTCTCTCACCTACATCATCCCATGATAACGGAGTGCGACACCTCCGTCCATACAACGCCTCAAAAGGTGACATCTCGATACTGGCTTGGTAGCTGTTGTTGTAAGCAAACTCTACCAAGTGCAAGTGATCCTCCCAAGAGCCTCTGAAATCCAAAACACAGGTCCGAAGCATGTCCTCAAGTGTCTGAATGGTCCTCTCTGACTGACCATCTGTCTGTGGGTGATACGCACTACTAAACTTGAGCTGGGTGCCCAAGCTAGCCTGCAGACTCCTCCAGAAATGCGAAGTGAAGCGACTATCCCGATCTGATACTATGCTCACTAGAACTCCATGCAGTCTGACTATCTGGCGCACATACATCTCTGCTAGTCTCTCTGTAGACGTACCCACTTTGAATGGTAGAAAGTGGGCCGATTTGGTCAACCTGTCCACGATAACCCAAATCGCATCTTTCCCGCCTGGAGAACGGGGAAGTCCAGAAACAAAATCCATGGTCACATGCTCCCATTTCCACTCCGGAATGGGTAACGGCTGGAGTAATCCTCCTGGCCTCTGTCTGTCCGCCTTCACCTGCTGGCACACTAAGCATCGGGATACGAAGCGTGCTACCTCCCGCTTCATCCCGTACCACCATACATGCTGTCTCAGATCTCTATACATCTTGTTGGCACCTGGATGCATAGAGTACTGGGATCGATGCGCCTCCTGGAGAACCTCCTCGCGCAACGACCCACTCGGCACACACAACCTGGTACCGTGCCGCAAGGAACCATCATCAGCAATGGTGAAGTCGTCTGCTAAACCCATCTAAACCTGCTCCCTGATGCTCCTCAGGGACTCATCCTCAAACTGTGTAGCCCTGATCCGGTCTACCAACTCTGACTGAATCTGCAGTCCCCACATCTGCATCTCAACTCCAGGTACTATCACCTCAATGCCCAAGCTCTCTAGATCTGCCAGAAGATAACGATCTGTAGTCAGGCACATAGCTACCGGATACCTGCTCAATGCATCCGCAACTACGTTCGCCTTCCCTGGATGGTACTGCAATGATATGTCGAAGTCTTTCATCAACTCCAACCATCTCCTCTGCCTCATGTTCAGCTCTTTTTGGGTAAACACATACTTCAAGCTCTTGTGGTCTGTGAAGATCTCCACACGCTCTCCGTATAAATAGTGTTTCCACAACTTCAGAGCAAAAATGACCGCTGCCAACTCCAAATCGTGGGTAGGGTAATTCTTCTCATGAGGACGTAATTGCCTGGAAGCATAGGCAATCACCCTCCCATTCTGCTGCAACACACAACCCAGTCCCTTCCCCGATGCATCACTATAGATAGTGAATCCTCCAGAACCTGATGGCAACGTCAACACTGGAGCTGTCGTCAACCTCCTCTTCAGCTCATCAAAGGCGATCTGGCACTCCTCTGACCAAACAAACTCCACGTCCTTCCGGGTCAGCCTGGACAACGGCTCTGCAATCCGGGAAAAATCCTGAACAAATCTCCTGTAGTAGCCTGCCAGTCCCAAGAAACTCCTGACCTCGGCTACTGAACTCGGAGCACTCCACGCCTCAACTGCCACGATCTTTCTCGGATCCACCGAGATACCCTTTCCAGTCACCACATGACCAAGGAATTCAACCTTGTCAAGGAAGAACTCACACTTCGAAAGCTTTCCATAAAGCTCCTCCTTCCTGAGAGTCTCCAGCACTATCCTCAGATGCTCCTCGTGCTCCTCTGGGGTCTTCGAATACACCAAGATATCATCTATAAACACCACCACAAACCTGTCCAGATGCTGATGGAACACCTTGTTCATCAGATTCATGAACACTGCTGGGGCATTAGTCAACCCAAACGGCATCACCAAGAACTCATACTGTCCATATCTGGTCCGAAAAGCTGTCTTCGGAATATCCTCCTTCCTGACTTTCACCTGGTGGTAGCCTGTCCTCAGATCAATCCTGGAAAACACCCTCGCTCCGCTCAACTGGTCAAATAGATCATCAATACGCGGCAGCGGATACTTGTTCTTGATTGTGAGGCTGTTCAGAGCCCTGTAGTCGATACACATCCGTATCGACCCATCCTTCTTCGGCACAAAAAGTACCGGAGCACCCCACGGAGAAGAACTAGATCTGATAAATCCCTTGTCCTGAAGCTCATCCACCTGCTTCTTCAACTCTATCAGCTCACTGTTGCTGACTCTATAGACGTGCTGGGATATCGGCTCCGCGCCTGGCACCAAGTCTATAGAGAACTCCACATCTCTGTCCGGAGATAACCCTGGCAACTCCTCCGGAAAGACATCCATATACTCCTCTATCAGTGGATGTAGCGACCTCGGCTCTACCACCAGGGCTCCACAGAAGACTCCCTCGGTCTTCTCCGCTGCTCCTCTGGCAAACTGAAACTCTGGCTCACCCGGCGGACTGAACAAAACTCTGCCTCCACGACAATCTATACTAGCACAATGCGTACTCAACCAATCCATCCCGAGTATAATATCGTAGCTCGGAAGTGGCATTACGAGTAGGCACACACTCAACTCCCGGCCTCCCAAGGTAACTCTCCGGTCTCTGCAAACATCACGGACTAGGATGATACCACCCCCGGTCGTGATCTTGCAGAGTCTAGCTAAAGGTTCAGCAACAAGATGGTGTCTAACAGCAAAAGATACAGACACAAAGCTATGGGAAGCACCGAAATCAAATAAAGCAAGTGCTGGAATAGAATCAAGGAGAACAGAACCTGAGATAACATCACCAACTGGCTCGGCCTCGTCCACTGTCAGGGCAAAAGCTCGCCCCTGCTGTCCTCCTCGGTGCTGCTGCTGGTGCTGGGCGAACCTCTGCTGCTGAGTCTGCAAAGGCTGACCTCTCTGTTGCGCTGCAGGTGCTCTGGCTGGTGCCCTCTGAGCGGCTCCTCCGCCCTGAGCTGTACGGGCAAGCGCTGAAGGACAATCCTTCAGCTGGTGGTCTGCGGCGCCACACAATAAATATCTGCCCAGCCTCTTTCTGTATATGTCCCATCCGTGCCCTGGCTTCTTACAGAAAGGGCAAACGATGGGCTGCCTCTGGCCCTGCTGCTGACCCTGCCTCTGCTGCTGAGGCGCCTGCCGGAAGGGCGCACCACCCTGACCCTGGTGCTGCTGGGTCTGCTGGAATGGCCTCTTGGCTGGGCCTGCACTGCTGCCTGCTCCGGAAGTGTCTCTGCCCCTCTTCGTCTTCAGCTCCAAATCATCCTCAGCCCTCTGAGCGTCGCTGACAATCTGCTCGAAGGTCGCCTCGCGGTCGCTCCTAGTCAAGGACTTGACCGCCATGACTAAGCCCTTACGGAACTTCTGCGCCTTCGCTGCCTCTGACAACCCCTCAACAAATCTGCCCAGACGGCAGAACTCCGCTGCATACTCATCCACTAGCATACTCCCCTGGACGAGCGCCTCGAACTGACTCTCTAAGGCACTGAGAGCCACGTCCGGGAAGAACTTCTCCTTGAAAAGCTTCTTGAAAGCCTCCCAAGTCAATCTCGGAGCTGCTATCCGCGTATCCGTGCGGAACCAAGTGAGGGCAAGGTCGAACATCTGGCTGCCCGCTGCCTCTATCTGCATGCTGGCTGGGATCATCGCCAGCCGAAAGATGCCCTCTATATGCTCGATCCAGTCGTCGGCGTACAGGATCCCCTCTGTGCCGCGGAACTCCTTAGGCCGCATCCTCTGAAAATCGATGATAGCATAGGTTTTCGATAACCAAGGTATTGGGTTTCGAGCGGGGTTTTTGAGCAATAGCCTAGGAATAGTATTGGAGTAATTTTTATATGTATATGTGTATATATTTACGCGTGCTAGCATAGGTTTTAGCGGGTTTAGGCGGGGTGCGTAGCCTAGGTTGAGGTATCGGATACCGAGGGTATCCCGGTATCTCAAGGAGGCGAGTTTGAGAGTTTTCTAGCTTAATGAGCTCGGTTTGACCTAGAATTTCAGGAGCACCCTAGTTTGACCCAGACTTGACCGTAGTTGACTCGGTTGACCGCCAAAGTCAACTTTTGACCTAGTTTTGACCTAGAGTTGACTTTTTGGACCCAGAGTTGACTTTTTGACCCAGATTTCACCGGTTTGACCCGTTTGACCTAGAACGACCCTAGAAGCCTATTTTTTTAGTTATTTTATATCTGTTTAACTCATTAGAAACCTGTTTAACCTTGCTTTTCGCATTAGGTCCTTGCGACACCAGTTCGGATCGCCAGTTGCTCAGGACGTCAGGCGAGTACATTCTCTGATAGTTTTTATTATCTGATGATTATTATGATTCAGCTTCTAGTATAGTATCATATGATTATTCTGGCACAACACGAGACACTGATTGATATTTCTGGATTCATTTACTTGCGACACGTACATTTCATGTTTGGTACATACGTCCGTTCAGTATTCTCGAGCGAATATGAGATGTTTCCTATCGTCTTGCAATTTCACCATCGCTAAGTGAGATACATAATATTTTCTATGTACCCTAGTTATGATGGTATATACCGGATACTAGTCATGTCCTGGATCATTCAGAATTGGTTATTGGTACCGACCTTTCATGTGAGGAAAGATCTGTATCCATTTTGGATCGGAGAGATAAGATTCTTAAGAACTGGACTATTCATTTAGTCTGAGTTGCTTGGGGCATCACTCACCAAGTGAGTCAACTTGGGAGCACGAGTATGATATTTGAGCTAAATACATGTATTTGTTTGACTCGTGAGGTATATTTGTTTGTATATCTCGTACCTTGATCTTGTCTTGTGCATGCTTGTCTTGTTCTAGGTAGTTCGTATCATGTGATTGATATTCTTGCTTATTTTATTACCTGCCCGATCTCTAGAGATACCTTGCTAGCCCCGGTGCCTTTTTGAAATTTCAATGATAGAATTTTTCTAAGGAAGT
Organism: Iris macrosiphon; assembly: GCA_036927795.1. Lineage (NCBI taxonomy): Eukaryota > Viridiplantae > Streptophyta > Magnoliopsida > Asparagales > Iridaceae > Iris > Iris macrosiphon. Next base: position 51,889,290 of record JAYESA010000015.1, read on the forward strand.
GAGAGTTGTGAGACCCGTCTCACTATTTTAGTATTATTGTATTTTATCTGGTATATGTGTGTTATAGCTGTATATTGATTCCCGTATAATTTATAGATTTTTTTAGTTACTTTCATATAATTTCCAGAATTGTGTATAGTGCTTGTCACCATTTCATATATATAGCCTTCCCTTTCTCTCTCCTCCTTATTCTTCTTCATTTCTTTTACTTTCTTCATTTTCTTCCCCCTCTCCTTTTCTTGGCCGAACCCCAGTCCCAGACATGAGCTTGCCTTGGGTAGTAGTGGTAGTAGTTTAGTAGTGGGTTTACATAAGTATATCTTGCCAATAAAGAAGAACTTGCTATATTGCACTTATTTAGCTTCCTTATATTTTATCGCTCTATATTGTTCTCTATGAATTTCTCTACATGTTTAATTATTGGTATTTTCGGTTTTGATGCCTTGGTTGGAGTAGATCTAAGTTTCCAGTTTGTAGCTTCCATGAGTTTACTTGATTTTATATCTTAGAACATGATTTTTTTTTTTCAAAACTAGTAGTTTCATGTTGATGAGCACTTGATTTAGTGCGATTTTGAACTTTACTTTGCTGGATTCGGACTTGAAATAAGAATTTTATGGAGAATACAAGTTTTCAGACTTTGCTTTTTCTATGGCAGACTTGCTGTTTTGGGGACGATGGGACTTCATGTGCCAGTACCTATGCCAGAGAGAGTGCCATGCGACATAAACTCTTTGCCGCATATCCTTGTAGCATGTGCCTATCTGGTTTGGTGCATGACTGACTTACACCTGAGTGTTCTGAAATAAAGTGCTTGAAAAAGCTAAGCGGTAGAAACTCTTTGTGTTGACTCACTGGGTGTATAAAGGTATCTATGCGACCAATGTCTCAAGCGTCTCTTCCATGATTGAGCGCATGACTGAACTAACCCTGGCACGACTTTTCATAATTTTGTCTTTTTTCTCTGACTCCCTATCTTGACCAGTCCCATCGATCACTTCTTTGACACGGCCAGTCACATCAGTCACTTCCCTTACCTTTTATTTATTGCATGTCGCTCACCTTGTCCCGAGGAGTGGACTTTGCATCTCCCATTCGGCCAGCTCTTGCATATGACCGCTCTCCCATACGGCCTGCTCTTGTATGCAGCCAGCTCTTCCATGCGGCCAGCTCTTGAATGCGACCAGCTTACCCCATGCGCCGATGACACTTGTAGTAGTTTAACTTTATTTAATATATTTTCTTGTTTAGCCTATTATATTTGATTCTTATTCATGCAATCTTTCTCTAAACTTCTTATAACCTGATTGTGATAACAAGACAGAACATGGAATTTCTTGAACATGGATTGTATTGACACTGTTAATCTGAACGCCCGACGCATGAACTGTATTGATATTCCTGAATGTGGCTCGACGCAGCTCACTCTTGACATTCTAGAATTGAACATGTATTGTATTGACATCGTTAATCTTAAACTCTTGAGACTAAACTTGCCATGATATTCATGATAATATCTCGTCGTATCGAGTTAACCTGACATGTACCGATACTCCTGTTAGTGGCTCGACGAAGCACACTTCTGACATGCTAGAATTTTTTTGAACTATAATGCTTGAACTGATAAGATAAAATTATGTGGTTGATTTGCTTGTTCATGTCCTGAATGTACTTATCAAGCTCATGTCCTATCCTATCATGCATCATGTCTAAGGTAAATGTTTTAGCATCACGGTCAGGAATTCTTAATAATTTATCCAGGATAACAACTGGAATAATGTATTAGAAGCATCTAAAGAGATTTTCGGGTTACATGCAATCCCGGTATCCCAGCGACAATTGCTAGACTTGGAGCTCTCCGTCGTGAGGGGCACACTTCCAGCACACCGTCGAGTGTTGCATATTACTATAAATTACTATAGCTGATATAATCTATTCTATGTATTTTTACACATGGATAACCCGGATAGTCTGCAGGGCATGTGACTGTATAGAATCTCAAACTGCATATTTTAGTAACTGTCATGCCCCAGTCCCAAAATACGTAGGACTAGGAATACGTAAGCATGCCAGCCGTATATATATGGCAACTCCAATATATGGATACCATAATACATACGTACAATGTAATATGAATATTAACTCACATGTGGTATATATATAGCCACAAGTCACAGAAATACTAATCTCGTCCACACAACAAGTCTTAGAAAATAAATAACTAAACTAGAATAATGAGTCTGAATAATCCAAAATAATAGTCGGGTGGAGACAAATACACTACCAATGATTATATCAAAACTAAAATGATAGAGGAGTATAAAATCTCCAATATAAAATAAGATGATGATATAAAAGTATCAGCTAAGAGATCAATCACTAGAGATAATCAAAGATGCTCAGAAGGTAAGATCTCCTCGGTAGAAAATAATGCGTCAGGTCCTGGCCCGTACTCCTGTGGATACTCCTGGTCGTCTATACCTGGCAAGGGACCAGGTCCTCGGAGGGACATAACAAGATACATAGAAGCATGCCAATTTGAATACAGTAAATATGCATAATAGGTAGAAAATATATAAGTACGTTGTACAAGACCATCTATATGACTATGCATAATGAGGACAACTTTTTGACGTATGGGCATGGGTAGGCTACTCGATCTAAATCTCACAACTTATACACACGGCAGGGACATCAGAAATCGACATACCGCAAGGGTAGCGACCAGCATGACTCTAGAAATTGACATACCGCGAGGGTAGCGACCAGCATGACATACTACCGTAGTGCGTGCTAGATCCTACGGTTTACCAGAGTAGTTATAGCCCATACGCCTACTGATTGTCCTCCCCTCCCATGATACTATGTGTCAAGTGTGTGTCAGCATATATATATATATATATAGCATATACTTATGACTGAAAGAAAATACACATGCAATGAATATACAGAAATATAATAAGCATGCAAAGTACTGTACGCAATTTGGCAAGGTATCTTGCCTGGTAAGAAAGTTGTGTAGCGCCAATAGCCTGCTCCTGGAGTCTTGTAAAACAATCCAATGGTCCTCGGGGTATGCGCACAGGGCATGAGGATCGAGGGTAGCTGCTGCAGGTCATCTTCGGCGAGGGTGATGGGTCTACGCATGCGTTGGCTGAGTTTAGTGTCAGACTTGAGTTGGGGATGGCAGGATCACGCATAAGGGATGGTTCGAACGGATCTTGGATCAGTGCAAGGAATTATGATGCAAGTAGTAACTTGATTTGGAGTGGTATATGGTATACCACATAGTGAGTAAAAGCATTAGAATATTTTAGATAGACATGAATGGAATTACCGCAACGGACACAGGTAATAGGAATACGAGTTAGTTGGTGCACATCGGCTGAGTTAGGAAGAATAAAAAATGGAGCAAGCGAATGTGAGTTGAGCAATCAAGAACGGACTTGTGCGAATGGAAGTATCGTTGGACTTGAGAGATGGACGAGATCAGAACAAGCAATAAAAATAGTGTTTAGAATTTGAAGGATTGATACATACCAAGTATTGGAAACAAGTGGAGATCGATCAGATAGAAAGCTGAATATCGGAGTTCGCTTGCACGATTTAGAAGTTCGGTGGAGCATTTATGAATGCAAAGAGAGAGTTGAGCCTGAGGAACAAACAGTTGGGATATGCTTGAGCAAGCGATGGATGAATCATGGGATAGCGAGCACGGACTATAAAATTATGGAAATACATTGGAGCTATTGGTTGAGCAATAAAATACGATCTGGTTTGGAGGGGCAATGCGATAGATTCGTACGGACTTGAAGGATTTTGGATATTGGCGCTCGAGAAGTTGGACTGAGGTTTAGCGGAAGTGAAAATTTGGCAAAATGGTGCAACAATGGTAGACATATTCTTCGAAAGACATAAACGGGCATAAGGCAAGTCTAGTTAATGTTAAGTCTGATTTGAAGTTAACACTTGTATTACTGAGGTGGATTGAGGCAACAAGTAAAGGCAATATAGATTTAAGATTTATGTTAAACTAATGCACGAGTCATTGAATGTGTGTGGACTAATCAGAACATAGAGAAATTAAGATGGGCTAAAGAATGGAACGAGAACAATGATTGTGGCGGATGGACTTCTGAAGATAGCTAAACAAGAGAGCAACGTTGGAGCAAATTACTGTGCTGCTCGAGAAAGTTGGACGTGCACTGTGAGATATGGCATACGGATAAGAATTTGAGCAAGTCTTGTCACGACCCGCACCAAAAAAATTGGGCATAAGTCGTGGGTTCGTCCAGCCTATGCCACAGAATTGGCGGTAGAACGCTGTAAAGGTCCGTTCTAGGTCAAACGATTCTATATGACTCACAAAAATCTGACAATATCCTCTCCAAAAGGAGGGCAACCACGCAATATATATGAATAATCCTCTCCAAAAGGAGGGCAACCATGCAATATATATAAGCTCTCAATCACAATAACTAGGAGAAGAGTAAAAGTACGATATGATATCAACAAAGAAACAGAACCAAAGAGAGCAAGACAATATCCAAAATACAGTCCAAGTCTATAATAGTCTACAATATCTCACAGCAACAAAAGAATAAGTACAATCATCCAAAATAACAACTAGAAACAACCCAGGAAACCCACCTAGCTAACTAGGGCGCTAACGGCGTCTCCTCGGCGCACTCCTCCTTAGTCTCGGGGTCACAACCCTCGTCAACACCCGGCCCATAGAACGTCGGACAGAAATCCTCAGGATCCTCTGGAAAAAATATGCCCAGTCAGGACTGGAGCGAAGTACATAACTCTGAAAGCAACTCCAAATACATGGTAAGGTGTATATGACGAGCAATAGAAAAGTATACAAGATGCACAGGAAATAAATACATGCTGGAGCAGAATAAGTAGCTGCAAGTAAACTGGAGAACAATACAAGTAGAGAAGTAACTGCATGTGAGAAAACATGAATCCTAGCTAAGTGCCGTGAGCACAAGTTCGTTATGTGATCGGCTTAGGTTGCACATAAAAATACTTCGATAACTCTGTTATGCGTGAGTTGCATAACCGACATACACATGAATACTGTTTGGCTTTGATCACATAACCAACTCCTACTCCCCTGCCCCCACTAATACTCTTGGATCCAACCACAACACGCTACGTACATGATAATAGCTCGCGTACACGAAGGCGAGAGCACAAGAAGCACATGATAGCACATGAGAATCAATACCCGAAGCACATGATGAAATACACGTGATAGAGTACCCGCTGAACACGGTAAGGGGGATAGCATCTCATGACGGGATCCACTAGTACCAGCTCGTGTAACAATATGTCAGAATCAAGTATCACAGTTCTAGAACAGGTGATATAAACGCTATCATGAAATAAAAACTATCAGAGGTAGGTACTCGCCTGATGTCCTGAGCAACTGATGAGGATCGAGATCCGGACCGGTGTCGCAAGAACCTATTACGAAAAGTAGAATTAAACAGGGTTCTAAGGAGTTAAACTGATATAAAATAATTAAAAACAGGCTTCTAGGGCTATTCTAGGTTGAACGGGTTGAAATTCGGGTCAAAAAGTCAATCCAGGGTCCAAAAAGTCAACTCTAGGTCAAAACTAGGTCAAATATTGACTTTTACGATCAACGGGGACAATTATGGTCAAAGCTAGGTCAAACTAGGGTGTCCCTGAAATTCTAGGTCAAAACTAGCTCATTAAGCTAGTAAACTCTCAAACTCGCCTCCTCGAGATACCGGGATACCCTCGGTATCCGATACCTCGCCCTAGGCCACGCACCCCGCCTAAACCCGCTAAAACCTATGCTAGCACGCGTAAATATATACACATATACATATAAAAATTACTCCAATACTATTTCTAGGCTAATGCTCAAAAACCCCGCTCGAAACCCAATACCTTGGATATCTCAAGGTATTGAGATACCTTGATATTCTCAAGGTATTGAGATACTCTCCAATACCCCTCTAACTAGCTATCTAATTAGCTATTTAAGTATGTAGATATATATATCTAGCTATAATCTAGGCTAAAAATATATATATCTAACATATATATACACATACCTACGTATTTATATATATATACCTATTCACACATACACATATATACCCATATATATATATCCAACTCATAAATATATATATATATCTATATCTTGATACCTAAACTATCTATCTAGCTATAGGTATATATATCTATACATACATACCTATCTATCTATCTATCTATCTATCTATCTATCCATCTATCAAACTATCTATTTAGCTATCTATCTATCTAACTAATTAGCTATCTATCTAACTATCTATCTATCTTATTTAACTATCTATATATCTATCTAACTAGTTATGTATCTATCTATCTATCTAGTTATCTATCTAGTTATCTATATATAGTTATCAATCTATCCCTCACTACCTAGCTGCGCACGCTGCATGCTTGCTATCATCTGCTGCTGCTGCTGCCTTAAAATGCTGCTGCTGCTGCCTTTACTGCTGCTGCTGCTGCATTTACTGCTGCTGAGCTGCTGCTGTGCGATGCGGCTTCGATGCTAGCCTCGTTGCCCCGCTGCTGCACTGCCCCACACACCCACGAGCACGCACACAAACACAATCACACACACAGATATCTATATATATACAACTAGATATATATATATATATATATATATACACACACTTATATATAATCTAACACACACACACTAACATATATATATAAACACATATACACTTAAACACACACAAGCACACACACACACTTATAAATATATACGCACATAGCTATATATATATATAAACACACCTATTTATATATATATGCACACACACACAGATATATATATATATATATATATATATATATATATATATATATATATATATATATATATATATATATATATATATACATATACATATACACACACACACACACACTCAAATATATATATACACATACACATAGATATATATATATATATACATACACACACACACACACACACACACACACACTCATACATATGCATATATATATACACACACTCACAATAATAAGTCTTTGGTTTTGGGAGTCATTGCAAGTGGTAGTGCGATAAATCGAACATGGTATTTCAAAAATTTGATGGATTCAGGGCAGAACGACAGATCGATGGAAGACGATTTCAACGAGCGCAGTTCTTGATTTGTGGCTTGGATAGATAGTAAGACTCTAGGTGGTTAAGCGGCATTTGGTTGACAGATTCGTCAGAGGTAGTGCATGAAGTTCTCAAAGTCAGAAGTTCATTCGGATAGAATGGTTTGATTATGGCTCGGATTTGCAGAGGAGATATAGCATGGTTCATAGTAACTATCCATCGTGATGACTTACAATTATCGAGCGTAGCTTCGGGACAGTTGACCCTAGCGACTTGACCGTCAAATCAGAGATGAATATTGTAGACCCATAGAATGAGCCTTGCGTCGGCACATTTGGGAATGCGTCGATGATGGATGTGAGTAGTGTGTGTGGGAGGTTAGCCTAAGTGGCTGAGTGTTGGATTTGAGAGACCCTTGGGATAGCCTTCAGCTGAAGATGCAGCCGAAAGATCGAAGCGATGGTGGGAATGGCCTATGTCAACTGATGAGATTCGGAGTCTTTAATTTTTGAAGATGGCATCGCCTCTGACTCGTCGTACTCCGGAAGAGAATATCATTCATATGAATTGACGACTGTGAAACTAGCTTGTGAAGTTAAAGCGGTGGCTCGTTCAGATTAAATCTTTGCAATACTGGAAGGGACAGATATGCCTCAGATCTACATGATGCCTCAGAACTTAGTCTGGGATACATGCTCGTACAGAAGGCGAAGGTGATATCCTATGCTTCGGAGACAGTGGAAGCAGCACGAAGAACTATTACATGCGTAACCTAGGAATTATGGCGAGTGTGTCCACGTTAAAATCGTGGTGACACTGTCCCTATGGCGTGGCAGCAAAATCTTTGTGGATCACATGAACCTCAATATAGATATTTATCCAGTGAGATATTGAGATTGAGGAAGAGGTGTTGGGCTGAGCTGATCTAAAAGCAAAGTTTAATATTTGGGTAAGTCGCCTATCTGGGGTAGTATCAGTTATGATGATCGTTAGGAGCAATAGAAGATATTTGGAGATAATGCATGCAGAACATGGTATAATTGGAGTCATGCTAGTGTTTAGTTAGTTGAGTTTGGATGGTGCTAGTGTGGATTCAGAAATAGTTGGATGGATTGAGTTGGAACACGAACTGATTCTAGTCAGGTGGGAAGATCGTCAGTGGAAAATCATCGTATTTGAGAATAGCGCTTGTGTGAATATATTAGAATGAAAGTCAGGATTTGTTCAATTGGGAGTAAAGCGAATGAATGTCTCAGACATAAAGATACTCTTGTAACTTGTCCAAATTCGCTATCGCTAAGCTCGACTGAATTGCATGTATTTTAGGGATGCCTTAAATATGCGTATGATCTAAACTTGTTATGGATGAGTCTAGGATCATTTGGTGGGACGAGAATGCTCGATTCTCTCGTCATACCTACTTGGTTTCTGTATCGGTCACAGACAACCTATTGTACACAGGGTTTCGTCTCCTCGAACGGGATAGGCTCCGGACTACCGGGACCGTTCGGCCATGGAGGAGACAATGGTAACGTATCTTGGGCGCGGTGTCGACAGTTCGATATGACCATACGGGCTAGCTACCCAGTCTGGATCGGGTAGAACTATAGTTGAACAGTCCTTTAAAGCTTGGCTAGTAATTTCATATAGATAAGACTTGGTTTACTTTGCTTTGGTTTGGTTTATACTTTTCGTGTAAGCGACGGCCTCCTTGCCTCGGCAAGAGTGTGCATATCGAAGATTGGATTATAAGGCTTGGATTGAGGATGGATATTGAGGCTTGGATAATGGTTCGATAGGTTCTCGCGTTGCTTGGGTTTGAGTAGGGTGGTTTGTATGCTAATTATTTTTGAGTTGGATATATACCTACTTGTATATTGGCTTGTGTTGAATGCTTGCATTCTTAACCTGCTTACAATTTTCCTTAACATGTCATACCTTGCCATGAAATAAATCTAGGATTCAAGTAGAAAGATCATCATATAACTGTTTGCATTCTACTTAGACAAGTGGGTTACCCCACTCACCAGTACGGCTGTGTACTAACCCACGTTTGTGGGCATTATTTCAGGTACGCAGGTGTAGTGGCGTTGCTTGGATATACGTGACATAATGTATGAACGGTAAGTACCTTTGTGGGCTAGAGAAAGAACAAGAGTGTTATATTCTCCTTTGTGGCATTATCCTTTGTGGCATTTTATTTAGATCATATCGAGAGCTTCGCTGTATATACTCTGATGTGTGCTTGGTACATAATACTTGACTTTCGCTGCAACTTGGTCGTTTCGATGATAACTTTGATTTTTGACAACATTGCCTTGTGCGAGCGTAACTCCAGGCTCGTACGGCATCACGTTCCGATGAGAACGATTGTCCTGCGGGAGCGTTGCAACGTGGTGATTCACGTTCGACAGGGACGATTGAGCTTGCGAGAGATTGGGACGTGACACTCTAGCTCTGCCAGCCAATCTAGTGCCGCGACCGAATCTTCAGTCCCTTTGAAAGACGTGTTACAGACCTTCTTGAAGTTGACAAAGTCGAAGAAAGTCACATCCTTCTTCTTTGGAGTCTGAGGTATGTCGACTTCAAGGGTGGACCGCACCACCGGTACCGCTGCTGTCGTTGCATAATGGTTGGAGGCTAAGTTCTGAACGATCTGCCGTAGGGTATCTACCTGCTTCTGTTGGACTGCGAATCGAGCTTCTAGATTGCCTTCAAACTTGCTTTGTCGTTCTTTTGCCCGCTACTCGGCTTGCTCATGATGAGCCTTATCCCTCTGCCGGCTTGCTTCAAGCATCCACATCATTCACTCAATCGGGTCGACATGGGGCATAGCTCGCTGGCTTCTAGAACTTCCTGAGGTACCAGAACTAATTTCCTGGACTTGTACCTCTCCTTGTGCTAGCGCTGATGCTTGCGCTTGAGTCATTCCTTCAAAAGAAAGTAACTTGTATCAGGCTCATAATATATTATGGACTTACTGTATTGAACGTATCTCATTTTTGGCCAAACGAGTTCAAAAGTTCTCATAGGGAATAGAACGTTAAAGGAACTTTTCTGACACGAGGGTCAAAGAAACTTGAAACTGTGCTCTGATACCAATATGTGACGCTCCAATTTTGTAGAATCGATAGTCTTCCCCCGGACGTGATGTCGTGCGTGCCTAGGTTACGCAATGCACAAGGCTAAGGTATTTTTTTTTTGTATAACGAGCACATATTCAGAGTACGCAGATAATTGAACACAATAATGAAACATGAAAAAGTTTTCTTTATTGATAATGAATATCTTTTATAAACTTTTGAACGTCTCAGATGGTTGTTGCACGGACTTACAAAAGTTGACGCAAAATGAGATAACCGTCCAGTACATTACATCATTTTACTAAAACTTCAAAGCTTATAGACCCCTTCGGGCAAAGCTATCGCCTTTCCACGGAGCTGCATAAGGTATGTGCACGAGCTCTTGGAACTTCAAAACGTCTCTTCGAAGGCACGATCAAGGCGTGCCGGTAGGTGCATTGGATTGGGAAGTCGCTTTAACTTCTTGCATGATCTCCTTGAAAAGTTATTATGTGGTCTTTCTATCGAAATGCATTAGTGAAGGCGAGCTAACCCAACTAACCAATCGACACGTTGTTTATGTGAATCATGCAAGTTATTATGTGGTCTTTCTATCTTGCCTTAGTTCAAGTTACAAATAAGCTATGGATATGGAAAATTATTTAAATATACATGCCACCGCTTGGTGACATTTACCTGCCCGTCTGAACCACCTGTATAATACTTACCATGACCTTCTCTGCCACGAACACATAGTTAGTTTGCACAGTTGAAATATACTTGGGGGTCACTGGCATTATGCCATAGTGAAAAAAGGCGAGAATGGGATGCAACGAAAGGAACACGAGGTGCTACATGTCATTCCGTCCATAAACGAGACTATCACGAAGTTTCGTCCGGATCGGATCGGTGCCAGTGCCCCAGCAACCGTCCGTAGGAACCATAAAATCCTTGTGCACAAGTTGTCTGTGACCATGCGACGTCTAAGACTAAGTTATTAAATGAAGCAGTTCAAGGCAATACAAGCATGAGACAAGTTACACGACATGATCTGATTTGCATAGTCTTCCTTCTTAGTTTATTGCATAGCAGAGTGTGTTCCATACATAGCACAATAATAGAAGAATATATTTTAACTAGAATTAAAACACGATATAAGAACATTCTAAGCGAACTACGATGCAACAAAGTAACCTTTCATAAGTTGATTGACAAGCATAAGTAATCCAAGTCTATTTATTTTTATCTTAACATCTTTTAGTCATTATGGTATCGTTTGATCGGAACAATCAAGAAAGAAAGATTTTAGATGTAAAAACTTGGAAGAAGGGTCAACTAAATCGAATTATAGTCACTCACAAGTTGGTGGGGAGAGGAAAGAAAAGGGGTTCTTCAAGACTCCGCTCGCGCAACGTCTACTGCACGATTACCTGCATTGTCACAAACAGATGATCAATACCTCTTCTACTCTTTCCAAGATCAGAATAAAAATGCATTCAACGAACGAAAGCAATAAAATCCATCAAAACCGTTCAAGAAAACACAAATCCGAAAATAAACTCAAAAGCACGAAAGTAACAGGGCGACAGCAAAAACTAGGCAAAAAAACTTGCAGCGGAGAGGTCCCACTTGACTCTGCCGCTATGTTTGTCCTTGGGCATGGTCCACTGAATATGGAAATCGATTCCGAAAAAGCAAATCCATAACAAGAAAAAGATCTTGATTCAATATATCCCGATTGAACGATACCGAAAGATATCTTAGCCACGCTCCCCAAAAAGGGGGAACGGAGCACCACACCTACCACTTACCTGCAGTCCTTCTACTGTGATACTTGATCCTGATATTCCCTTTACTAACCACACTATACCTCAATCACTCCTTAGCTTCACCTGGAGTTCAACCCTCATATAACACAGTGCACAAAACACACTAAAGATACACCAATACCTCAACACAGGTATCCTAACCTGACACTTAATATTATACCATGACACTACTATAGGATACCAAGATCCACTAATGCACAATCCATATATAACCAACACATCCTCACAATACTATACTGGTATGTGCACTCCTTGTCGATCCATATAGCAACCCGACAGAGTGCTCCTTGCACCCAGGTCTGATACTGCCAACACATTACCGTATGCAACAACTAGTTGCTACTAGCCAATACTTCATATTTGTCACTTGATATTGGACTGATACTAAAGTATCATTCCACTACTCCTCTACTCGAGACCCTCAAATACTTGCTGCTAACTCTGATTTGCATTATTGGTAGCAGCAACATCAATACCAAAACATCAACAACAACAACAACCATAATGGCAGTTACTTGCCTAATCAAGACCTGCTCTCAACATCAACTAACTACCCTGTATAACCTCATGTGATATGCCCAGTACCACTTACTACTCCTAACCTATACCAGCAGGTTCACAACTATAAGAACATCAAGTTCCCGAGTTGCTCCCCTAAATTTGTTGCCAATTGGCAGATACAAGATCCCCAAATCAGACCTGCAACACTCGCCACTTGATCTTGCTGCTACTGAAACTGCATCTATCTCAACAACTAACATATGTACAATCCTACACTATAAATTAAAAACCAGATATACACCCTCACCTTAACAGGTACTTACTCCACAAGCCTATACACAGTGCTCAATAATTCAAGGTCTGATACATTCTTAACTCATGATACCAAAATACATCTTTTACTCACACACACTGACACACATAATCCAACTGTCACAGTGCACCCCTCACTGTGACAGACCCAAGCCCCAAGTCTGGACACACCCTAGCTATATACATATACATATACATATACATATACATATACATATACATATACATACACACACACACACACACACATATATATATATATCACTCAATAAAGGTCAGACCCACACTAATGCAATACATCAAACACTTGGTGTGCGCACGCTATGATACGCACCAATACACATAAAAATACCCCTCATACTATTTCGTATCACGACATATTGTGATACGAACTCCTCATATCCAATTTTGGACACATACACCCTAGCAAATCATGAATCATACTCTAAAATCACTAAGAAAATATTCTATCAAACACATAGTGGTCCAAATTCTAATTTTTTCCAATTTGGCTACCAAAGTTAATATAACTTTCTCCATAGGCCTCCTATGAACCTAATTCTTCTTCCTATGGATAGCCCTTAGCCATGGGTAGGTTCCTAATGGTCAAATATATCATTTAAAACTGAAATAACAAAAGGGATAAGAGTTTTATCTATTGAGAGATGGATTTCCAATATAATGCACCAAGAGGACACCATGAGATGGATGTACACCTCCTTCAAGCAAGCTCCACCCCAAAACTTTTTTTTGCTCCTCCAAGCTCCTTAGAATGGGATGGAAATAAAGAGATGAGGGTGGATTTGGTAGGAAAAGGATTAGGATTTACTTCTAAATTTAGAAATAAAATAATGAGGAAAGCAATGAAGGTTATTCATAAATAAAGGGGCTTATATAGACTCCCTCTTAGGGTTAGGGTTAGGTTGAGGAATGTTAGAATTGACACAAGTTCCCCTCTCATTCCTTCATGAATTGGATCTAACTAAACCATAGAAGGAATATTATATTCTTTAGTCTAAATATGTTTAATAGAATTAATCTAGTCATGACTAACTAATGACTCAAGTATAATAGTATAAACTCAATACTAACTCATTCTCCTAAACTAATGAGTCATCCATGACTAACTAATCAATTGTATCAATGGGTCAAGTCTAGTCTAGTTAGGTCCACTAATGCCATGTCTAATTAGAATAGACTAATCAACTAACCAATAATAATATTAGTCATAATATATATAACATGCACATTATAAATAAATAAAATATACACAATATTTATAATATCAAAAATATCAAAAATATCCCTATTCTGGAAATGTTGTAGTGACAATAGGGCCAGAGATGCATGGAACACATGGAGTCTGGAATGCATGGGGCCAGAGTCGCATGGAACACATAGAGTCTGGAATGTATGAGACCAGAGACGCATGGAACATATGGAGTCTGAAACGCATGGGGCCAGAGACGCATGGAGTCAGGGACCCATATGGCTTAGTACACGTGGCACTGCACACCTGTTACAAGTCATTATTAGTCTAACGAGAGCTTCTTGTCTCTTAGTGTGCTCACATCTTTCTAGGCGTCAAGAAAATTCATTTTGTCAGGGTGTCAAACATAATTTTTGTATCAGGCCTTTATGCGACCAATATTTAGGGAGCATGGATGCTGCTCTTTCTTGGCCGCATGGTCATTCTACGGCCTGATTTCTTCTGAGTCGATCTTGGGGCGCATGGTGGTTGGACGCATGAATCCAGATTTTTTATGCTTCTACAGCTAACCCAAGTTTATGCATTTGAACTCAATTACCATAACATGCTATACGAATAATCTTTACATAAACATGAAGGTAAAGAAGAAAAGGAATACTTGAAATAGAGATATTCAGTTGACTTGAATGCTCCCCCTCAAAGTATGACCAATATATAGTCATGAATTTTGGGTAAGTCCAAGCAAAGAAGCCAAAACAATTTAGCATACATGGAAAGCCAAAGCAATAAAATCTAAATAGAATCATCAATAAATATAAACAAGTTATTTTAGGAAAATTCTATCTATTAACCCATAAATGAGAAAGAAACAAGATAATTAAGATAATTCCATACACTCTAATAAATCATTCACATATCATGAACACAATTAAAAGGATATTTAAAAAATGAATATGAGTTCATGATGAACTAGGTATACCACATATTTAAAGGATGTAAATAAATTGACATAATTAATTTGCTCCCCCTCAAAATATCCATATCTAGTTCTAAAGCAATTATATGCATAAAAATATGAAAACAAGATCTAGGGGATATATCAACTAAGAATTTTTTCCCCTTGCTCAATGCATATAAGGCTTACGAAACGTCACAAAAACAAAAATAATAATCTTTAGACAAAACGAGATAACAATATAGAAGGCAATTAAAGATGAGCAACAAAAAAAAATCCAATTAAGCATATAAATCAAAAGATAAGAAACATTGACCTAAGAAGGATAAACTCATAAAGATATAATCTAGCTCAGTATATAATACCTTTTGAGAAAAGATCATCATGAAGCTAAAAGTATAATCAATCAAATAAACAAAACATGATGAAAGTCACGATATAGCTCAAAAATACATACACAAAAATGTCCATGATTAACTAATTAACAAGAATCAATCAATTGATTACTTTACATAGACCTAATGGGCTTTACCACATATATATACCATCATAAGGTAAGTACCAAACCTTGCTAATACTTAGATGAAAATTAATTAAGTTCAAATGGAAGAGGCTCATATGTGATAACCATGAGTGGTCAAGGTAGAGTAAAATATTTGACATGAAGCTTACATAGTTAGATAATCTTGAACTACCCAATCATTAGGATCATTTTCCAAGAGAGACAAATAAAACATGCATTATCCTAAGAATCTCATCAATAAACTTCAATAGAAATCCCAAGTCCATATTTATAATAAAAATCTCATAAACTTATATAAAACATGGAAAAGATTCAATCTCATTCAGATAATTACTAATCAAAAAAACATGAGATAGAAATAAAGATATGATAAATTATGACTCAAAAGTGAGAGAATTTCAAGAGAAGATTACTAATGACTAATATGGAAGGAGATTAATCATAAAGAATCACATCCCTCAACATTAAAAATAATATTAAATCAATAATTTGTCAAACTAATATTATATAATAAGCATATTTATCTAATATAGAAAATAAATTACTATCAAGATAATTCTCAAAACTTATGTTTATAAACTATCATAACATATAAAGATTGGAATGAAAAACAAATAGCTATATGGTGAAAGTTAACCAAGATTAATGGGATAAACTTATACCAAGTTAAACGTTCTCTTTTTAACCTTGAGTCACCAACACTAAGGATAAGAGCATAAAGATAAGACAACAAAAAATAAAGAGGCTCTTATAAAAAATAGAGGCAATATATATATATATATATATATATATATATATATATATATATATATATATACAAACATATTAAGACAAATATTTTTGCCAAGTATTGAGAATAATCCATGATAATAAAATTATAGACCGGTCTAGAGAATGCAAAATATTATTGTCATGATAAAATAAGTGTATTCTTTATAATTGGATAAATCTCAAAACTAAGTGTTCAAAATATAGTAGCAAAAGGCATAAGATATTTGATGTATCAATTTACATGTATCCTTATGTGCTTACAACATCGTTGGGTAATAATTGTCACGCCCTGGCCCCGAGGGCCGCCCGGACCACCGCTTCCCCCACCGGGATCGGACGCGAACCACTGCGCCTCGGCGCCTCCCCGACGAGGTACCATATGGCCCGTTTGATACCGGGATGTGATGTCGTACAAGCCTGGGGTTGCGCCCGCACAAGGCTTCATCGTTTAAGTTGTATTTTTGCTATCATCGCATCAATCGAGTAAGCAGTAGAGGAACATTGTTGTAATGCAAAGTATTTAGCCAACTGAGTATTTGGGACAAATCGAGGGACTTGGGTTTCTCTTAGTCAAAGGCATCATTCCATACATTATGCCCCTTTATAAGATAGTAACTCGGGGCAATCGAAACCAGAATTTCTGGGTCTTGGGGATGAGGCACGCCTATTGCTCCCTCGGACGATCCAGTACTGCAAGCAAGTAAACTGTTGGTGGGTCAGCACTTTTATAAGTACTGGTGAGATAAAACAACTGAACAGAAGCAAGCATTCACTAAAATCAACACTAAGTAATCATGTTATAAAATATTGCATTACTAGTGATCTTTCTAGTTTTACCTAAGTTTATTTCATGCAGTTTGATAGCAGAGTTATATTACTATGTTTATGAAAACATCTTTTGAAATAGAGTTTCATATTGAATAAGCAAGACAAGCCGTTCGTTCTGTTTCAGGGTGTGCGCAGTGTGTCTCGTAAGACTCGAGGGACAAATGCACATCTAGACTCAAATGCACATCTTAGGGGAGATTCTCTATCCAAGCCAACACAATAAACTAGCTCATATGCAGTGCGGTCCCCGAGTATCTTAGGATCGACAGCTGTTGGTCTAGCATACCAATGACTCATTATCTGATGCTAATGGCAGCTGTGACTCTTGGTTGCTTTCTACTATCTCTGCAGCAGTCGTGAAACATGCAGTTTAGCTCTTCACCAAAAGCCATTGTCCGACCGATGCGAATGCATAAAAACACTATCAAATAAACTTTAGGATGCAGACGAGATAAACCTTCAGACTATATCTTTATTGTGGGGGCAAGCCGCCTTACCATTTGAACACATTCAGGCATACGGTATGGTTCTCTCAGAGCATAGGCGATAGTGAACATGTTCATGCACTCTTAGACAAGCGTTTTGTTAAGCAGACATGATCGTTTCAAAGACAAGCTAGGTGAGTTAGTTCATTAACATGCAAGGCAGGTTCTATCATTCTCTTATGAAAATATTGAAAGCAAAAACTCAGATTATTATTAAGGCGTGCAAGAATCAGAGAACGAAGTTCTGTCCACTCACCTGATACATAATGCCGACGCAGAACGAGGCATTACAATAATAACTACAACCCAAGCAAAAACCAAAGGAAAGAACGAAGAAAGATTATCAAGATCGAGAAAACTAGATGCTAGGGATAAAAAATATTTTTTAAAAAGCTTTCGTAGTGCAGAATAGAAATAAGATTATGAAAGTGTGCACTAGTAACTGAGGTAAATAAGATACTCAAGTAAGGTACAAGACATATGATTTAAAATAAACATCCATATATAGTCACAAGCAAGGCATTAATAAATATATACTCTCAACATCCTAACTTAAAGATATAAGTCCAACTAAGTTCAAAATTAAGAATTATCAATGTATATATATAAACTATATATATCATAAATAGGCATACATGAAAAGATTCAAACAAATAAAAGCATGTATACACATAGTCAACAAAAAAGTCAAGAAGATATAATCAAGAAAACGACTTTAAAGAAGATAATTGATTCATTAGAGAAAAATACACAAAAATAGCAAAAGAAACAATAGCTAAGATACAAGGTAATCTCAAGTTTGAAGATGCAAGTATATAATGCTCATCAAATCAAAGTAAAACTTGAGCTTAACCCATATTCCCATATAAAGATATCTACACCAAAATATATAACAATATAAGAGATACATGAACAATCTATGAATATAAAAGATTAATTATATAGTCATGTATACTTAATGAATAGTTAAAATGCAATCACAAATTTAAATATTTATAAATAAGCTTTATTAGGCAAAAATATAATGGATTCACAAGAAATTTGTTAAAAAGAAGCACAAGAATCAATAGTGAATATTGTCATGACCTGTACCCAAATTTTGGGCATGAGTCGTGGGTACATCCAGCCTACGTCATAGCATCGACGGTTGAACGTTGTCTAGGTCACAATATTACCTATAACATCTCACAATGATATACATAACATGTCAATGATCTCAACTCTATAAGAATGACAAGATAAATATAAATATGACGACAATATCAATACTCAATCACATAATTCTATAAGGAAGATGTATGGCACGATAATGATATAAAGAAAAAGAGAAGTCTAAAGTATATACATCACACATCCATGAGTCTAGATTCTAAACAACAACATAAGTATCCAAATAAATATACAACTCAGAGTATCTCAAGTCTATAATCCAACTACAAAATGAAAGCTAGACTCTAAGTCTCTACTAATGGATCCAATACTGGAATGGGATCCTCCTGAAGCTCCTGGGTAAAATTTTCGTCTACTCCGGTCTGTAATAAGTGGGGCAAAAGGCCTCGAGATTCTCTGAAAAATATTATCCAGTCAGGATTGGAGCGAAGCACATAAACTAACAGTAGTTTCATTAATTTAACCAAGACTATAAAACAGTAAGCAATGAAAATATAAAATAGAAGAAATACTGGACAATAAGAAAATTAGGACACAGATAATCATCTCACAGGTAATAATAAACTATAAATAAACAAGGAATAATTATATCAGCAGTGAAAACAGGAATAGAGATATGAACCACTACTAAGTGCCTTAAAATATTAATTATTATATGATCGGCTTGGGACGTATCAGGCTCTACCATATATGATTGACTATGCACAAGTATAGTAAGGGATCGGGTCAATCAAGTATGATTGACTATGCACAAGTACATGTAAGGGAATCGGGCCAATCATATACGGGGAGCTATGCACAAGTAATAAGGTCAGGCTACACCCTCGTGTAGATGAGGATGAGCTATGCACAAGTTGGTGGTGTATGATCACATAATCAACTAATACTTCTCCATCCCCGGTTAGCACAATGAATCCAATCACTACTCCTAATGAACGGTATCTATGATACTAACCTGTGTATCCACTGTGTCAGAAATTAAGCATAACGTTACATACTATGATCATAGTAATCGTCAAATAAGAAAACTGTCAGAGAATGTACTCGCCTGAGGTCCTGAGCAAAGTGTGAGAATCGATGTCCAAAATGGAGTCACAAAGACCTAATATCAAATATTAATGTTAAATGGTGAATTAAAGAATGAGCATGATTAACTAACTAAATATGAGGCTTCTAGGTCATGTCTAAGTCCAAACTAGGTTAACTAGGTCCACTAGTCACTTTCTATATCATAATTGTCTATAATAGACAATAACTACTAACACTAGTAATTAATAGCTATATTAGATATTAGTACTAATATATCTATATACTAATTAGTAACTATGAGTTATAACCATTTAGAAATAGCTTAGCTATATACATAGTACCTTAGTACTTATTTTATACCCTAATATCCAATACATATTTGGTATCTAACCCTTCCAACTATATATGATACTAATTAACTAATACTAATACTAACTAGATGTGATACCACTGTATCAGTGAACACTTCACATGTGCACCACCCTTTATCCTATCTGCTATTACTTAGATGTTCACTTAGTGCCATAACACAAATACTTCAACACATGGTACCTGAACCATGTTGCTATCAAGTAGCAACTGACCACTGCTGCTATTTCCTATCAGTTACCTCCCTTTCATATCAGATTATATACTGATATCAACCACTATATATCCACCCATCTCAAATAATGATACACTGATACGGATACCCCACCTGGTATCAGATGATCCACCATACTTATGCCTTACTAAGCCTCCAAAACCCCTTGCATGTAACTGCAATTAAGTCACTACAAATGGTTAAACCCCCAAACTGGGAACACCCCTAATACCTCCTCAAATACCTTAATTACATCTACCAAATGTTGTTGTATCAGTAGTTGAAACTAACTCAAGCATTGCCTACTGATGCATACTAAACTAAGAACACTCCCTCACATATCTCCACCCATCTACACTTGCACCCTACTCAAGCCCGCCCACATAGACACTCAACCATACTGGCATTGTTGCCATACTCGAACACCTTTTCCTATCTCACAATCACAAGTGTGCAATGACACTCTAAGTATCAGTACCAAATACCCCACCTGAATGCTATTCTTATTGCTACTAGCACTAGACTATGCACCGAAGTGCACCTGTACTGCTCCTGTATACACTGCCTCAGGTAACACCCTCTCCTCCTCTCTACTACTAACACCACTACACACACACTAGGGTAGTGACTGATACCAACACCGGAGCCCCCCCCCCCCCTCCCCCAAACACAGCTATACTGACTGATACCACACATCAATACTGACCACAGTGCTCGAGCACAGTGTACATGATTCACTCGAGTGCTTCACTTCTCCCCCATGCCACCATAACCCATAAACAAAGTATATAGTTCAATAAACTAATCATATGGTATCATATATATACCAACACATCTAGATTCATATATAAATATATCTATATACTACCAATGATTATGATTATCTAGATAGACATCTCCAATAATAGTCAATTCATCAAACACTAAGTGAGCAACTATTGATACACCCCCTACTCAAGTGTCAAAACCCACAATACCTAAATATAACCAAATATGCATATTAATTATAGTTAATAATAGTTATTAGAACTTGCTACCAAAGAATTAGAACTCAAATGCATAAAATCCCTAAATTAGAGCCATGTATCACACTGTATCATACTGTATCACGATACAACCTACCCGTATTCAATTATGGACATGTATCTACATGACCAATCTAATGCTAATTAGGTCTACCAAACCTAATGACCAATATTTTGTGTCCCATTCTCGGATTTCTCTCAAAATGGACACCAAACTCAATGTAGAATTCACAAATATGGTCATTAGGAGTTCAAACTCCTACCTATGGGTAGACCTAATGCATGGGTATATTCTAAATGCTCTAAATCGCCAAATAGAACTAATTAGTGAAAGGATTTCAAAATTTATCTATTAAAAGATGGTTTTCAAATGAACAAGCCAATAGGACACGATATGGACCCAAGCACCAAGCCAAAACTCTTTATTCTCCAAGCTCCTTGCAACCACTAGATTCTAATCTCCTTAGATGGTGAGGATGAATGAATTTGAGAGAAATTTGGGTTGAATTGATGGTGGAATAAACCATTAGGAAAGAACACTAATGGAAAATAAAATAGAATAAGTTATATGGAGGAGAGAGAGAGAGAGAGATCTACTGTCACGACCCATACCCGAATATTCGGGAACGAGTACGTGGGTACGTCCAGCCTACGTTGCATAATCGGCGGTAGAACGCTATCTGGGTCATTTCTAACTATCTAGCATCTCAAAAATATAATATGGTACCTATCAATCATCTCAACTCCAAACAGAGGAACAAAATGGTATCTCACAATATAACTAAACTCAATCCCAATACAAACTAAGAAAGATAAGCACGAATGGAATAGCGAAGGAAAGAATAAGATATAAACCACAAACTGATAATATACAACCTAATAAATCTCAACAATATAATATAATATAATACAAGTCTAACACAAATAAACTGGACCTTCTCGGGCTCTGCAACTAAGTCCTCCTGGTCTACTAAAGGATCCTCTAAAGATACACCGTCCTGTGGACCGTAGAATATGGGACACTGCTCTATAAGCCAATCATCTAGAAAAATATATCCAGTCAGGATTGGAGCGAAGTACATAACCTCTGAAAGCAGTTTCAATAGCATAATCGAGCATATAAACAGATATAGAAATAAAATACAAGATCACTAAACATATGAATGATGAACAATAGATATACATGTAATGTACGAGAATATAGAATAACAATATGAATATCAATAATATGATAAAATAACTGCAATCTAAACTAGCTAATGTGTCTAAGAATACAAGTTCATTATGTGATCAGGTTGGGTGAACATGATCAGGTAAAACGGATTACAAGTAAGGTATGTAACCAAAATGTACACGATATAACAATGGCTTTGATCACATAATCAACTCCTGCTCTCCCACCCCCAACTAATACCGATGGATCCAATCACGACACGCTACGAACACGAAATATAACCACTGAACACGAGCAGTGGGTGTACACGAATATTATAACCATCGAACACGAGCGATGGGTGTACACGAATAAGCACACTGAACACGATCAGTGTGTGAACACGAAATATAATCAATACCCAATATACACGATGAGATACAATGTACACGAGTACCCGCTGAACACGGTAGGGGATAACATCTCCTGACAGGATCCATATAGCACCAGTCCGTGAAATCACTGTGTTGGAATCAATGTATACAATTTTAGAATATGCATATATACAAATTATGAATTGAAAATAATCAGAGAAATATACTCGCCTGAAGTCCTGAGCAAGGTGTGTCTCTCGATGTCCAAGCTGGTGTCATACAACCTATATATGGTATGTTGCATCAATACAAGGTTCTAAAATAGAAATAAGTTAAGTTGATGCAATTCTAAGTCATAAAGCCATTTCTAGGTCAAACTGATAAAATCTAGGTTGTAAGAGTCTAAAACTAAGTCACTAAGTTGAAACACTATGAAACTATGTTATACAATCCAAGCTAAGATACTAAAAGGCATTCAGAAAGTCGTATCCTAAGATATGCAAGTTCATTTATATAAAAAATAGTATTTTAGATATATATACAAGTCATTATACTTAATACTATATTAAAACAAGGAATTTAGGATACCTTGGCATTGCACCAATGTGTATCGCACCTATCTCGATACCCAAACTCAATACCTTGGGTATCGACCCAATACCTTGGTATCTCGAGGTAACCCAATTATAACATATACTAATACCAATAGATATATAAAATCCCAAACTAATACTAGCTATAACTAACACTAATATATATCTCAATATAACATAGAACTAATTATAATACTAACATACATAGATATGTATAGCTAATATAATTAACTATCAAGATACACTACCTATTAGTATATGAGACTAACTATCAATCATAACATATATATACTAGTTTACATATCTAACTATCTACATAATCAAATATATATAACTAACTAACTACTATAGTAACTAACTAGACTAAACCAACCCATTACCCAATACCTTGAGTATCCCTCAATACCTTGACATTACCTTGGTATCTCAAGGTAATTCAAATCCTAATACATATAGCTAATATATATAGCTAACCCCCATATAGTAAATTATACTAACATAACTAAACTATTAAAACTATTAACTACTAACATATAATACATACCAATACATAGATACATATACCTACATAATAACTTACTATATAAATATATATATATATATATATATATATATATATATATATATATATATATATATATATATATATATATATATATAATTATCTAGACTAATAGGTATATATACTAATACCAAACATACATACTATAGATACTAACTACTTAATTATTCATATACTAACTATAACCGTAAATCAAATACTTAAACTCCATGCCAAACCCAAAACCCAACTAACAATACTACTAGCTAACTATCTATAAACCAATTACCTATAGCTAAATATATATATATATACACCTACACAATCTCATATATCTATAGATAGATATATTTATGTATACACCCTCACATAAATACAAACACACATGAATATATATATATATATATATATATATATATATATATATATATATATATATATATATATATATATATATATATATATATATATACACATGCACAAATAGAAAAAGGACAATAAACCAAATATGTGGAGTGCACCGCACCCGTATCACACTTTCTCTATGATACGTTTGCGATACGGCTCCAACACACAACCAAACGCATTCCGGAGGACACGAGCAAGTCTAAAATACTAATTATGAATAATACGTATATTAATTAGAGTATCCACGTGTCCATGTCATAATGTGATATGCACAAGGCCCCGTGTCGCAGAAAAATCCCTAAAATTAACCCGTTTCGTCAAAATGACGAGACACGGCCTACACGTATCCAATTATAGATATGACACTAGTCACAAACAAGCAATCAAATGTTAATTAGATCTATTAGACCCAATAACAACTACTACATGTGCCAATTTCGGAATTCTTCCAAAATTGACACCAAAATGTACATAACTTTCACCATAGGTGTCCTATGAACCTAAAGCCAATTCCTATAGGTAGCCTATGCATGTGGTTGGTTTCTCATGGTTAAATCTCAGATTTAGAATCTATTAGAAGAGAAAAAACTGAAATGAACCTATTAGGAGATGGATTCCCAAGAAAAAATTCTCAAAATAGAAAATAGCTCATCTTTCTAGATCTTGGCCTCCTCCTTCTAGATCCTTGTTTCCTTCTTGTAGATCCTTATTGTAGTAGCCTCAATTAATGAATAGGGAAGGAATTTGGGTAGAAATTTGGTGAGGAATGGTGAGAGAATGAAAGAATTTGGAAAGGAAAAAAATCTAGATCTATTTGGAAAAAAAAAAAATGAGAGACACTCTCTCTCTCCTCCTTTAATGGCTGGTCATAAAGCCTCTCCCAAGCAAAATGAAATATCCAAAATACCCCTTGGGTCCTCTCATAAAGAAATTAATTAAGGGGAAAGATTCTAGTCTACTGGTTTCACTAATTAATTCATCCTCCTAATCCATGGGCCTAATTTAATGGGCACAATCTAAACTAATCTAAATATTGGGTTCATGCAACTAATAAATGGGTTAGGTCCACTACATAATTCCACAATAAATCTATAACTAACAATAAATAAATAATACAATAAATAAATAAATTACATGTATAATATTTAAATACAATAAATCTTAAAATAAAAATATTTGTGTCAATTACCAAACTATCCTTAAATGAAAATGTGAGGGTGACAATCATATCCTCCTTAGAAAAATTTTGTCCTCAAAATTAAAACTCTCACCCCTCTATCTTGGGCCAGTCATATAAATTTTACTAGTGTCATACAACCATCAATCACAGTCTAAAATAGTCCTATCATATAACATACAATCCTACAATTCTATTGAAAGAGAAAATCATACTCTAACTATCATGAATTTTAGTCACTGTCTTGCTGGGGTATCTTCCTCTACTGGTACGGGATAACCTGTTATACCACTTATGGCCTATTCCATCACATACTAAGCATTCCCTAATTATCAACCTAGTCAAAATATTCTTAATACTGAAGGTTACCAAATACTAGTGATATACTATAGTTCTAGGTCATAGACATATTTAACTCACTGGCACTTGCTACCTAGGATACTATACAAAATACTGCTAAGATACTACCTCCTTTATCTGTTTTAATTCTTGTAATCACCAAAATTTCTCAACCATTCTCTTGCAAGGAACACTTGTATACTTTTCAATCATGTATTTTATTTGCACACCCTTGTCTAACTTAAGTACTCCCAATAGGATGCCTTACTCAAATCTTGTTACTGTCTACACAAGGTACCAGCTCTTATATGCTTTTTAGATGACATCCTCATTCCAAGTTTACTCATGTCTCTCCTCTATATTATTATACTGAAATGCTTGTGCCTAAACTATCATAATACTTGAGATACTCCCTCTCTTGTTACTAGGATACTCTTTCTATATGATACTTGGTGTAACTCATTCTCTAATACTTGTTAATCACCCAAGGTTCTCATTTATACATTAGTATCACAATAAATACACAATTATCTTCTAGCCATTAGAACGTCATGATTTCCCACTGGTATCCTTATATCCTCATACTATTCCCTGATACATACGACCTCTATACTCAAAATTAGCAAGGTACTATACCTACTAAACTTACTTCTATAAATAAATTGCCTCTCTCCTCTATTGGCTGGATTACGTGCACTATTACTTCCAAATGCTCTTCTATCCATATTAACTGATACACTAATCTAATATTATCACACAAGGTACTTACTGTTACTAGCACATTACTCAACTAATCCCTGATATAGAAATACTAGTACTCTTGATATAGTAACACTAGCTTCCTAACTACATCATATATGCCCTTAATGTTCTAGGACACTATTTTATCATTAGATCACCTTATCACACTCACTAGAACTCATGATCACTTGCATTCAATGCTCTACTTATTAACTTCTATAATACACATGTTTTACTTCACTCTCAAAGGCAGGCACATGACTCCATATCTCTATTGATGTATATATATCTCTCCTTAAACCCTTTACAGACTGATAAACTAATCAGTGATACACTACATATCTTCCATGACTAATCTTGATATTTCTCAACCCACGACATAATATTAAAATTTTCTAATACTCAGGCTTCCCCTTTTTGATACTCATGAACTTTCACACTGACACTCATCATCCACTGTGCATTATGCATACAATTTTTAGATATTCTTTCATATATTGCTTCCAACACATCACTGGCCTCAATATTAGGTGATATACCCATCACTAGTCATTTAATGGTACACTCCTATCTACTCACATCAATACTCTACTTATACCTGTAACACAAGTCCTACTGCCTTAGCATAATATATTCTTATTCTCTCACACTCTCCTATACACTTATGGGTACCCTCCTACTATGGCACCCTCACTAATACCCTTTATGCATATACATTTCTTTACTCTTGACACACCCAAGTATCAACCACCAAATTGAATATCATGCTCCATTAATTTCCAACATAATTTCCTTAATACTTAATTATTTACATGGATCACTCAACTACATGAATTCATGACTATCCAGAACTGGCATGCTGACTCTGATACTAACTCCTGGAACCATCACTGATACTCTTTACTCCCCCTTCTACCTATAGTACCAGTACTAAATATAATGACACATTATCATAGAACTATTGCTACAAGGTACTACGCTATGGGTTATCTCTAGATTGATGCATATTGCTCGCATGCCCAACCAAGAACCACTTACAGACTCACAAGCCATACTCCCAACAGTCAATACTGATACTCAAGATACAGACCTAATTGCAAGTCACCAATTATCACACTAATAAGGAACCTTAATAAAATAAAGCTCTATAAGGAACTGGACTAAAGAACTAAAAGTATCTCTACTGCTAAGCTAAAGTAAATGATAGAACAAAGTCCTATAATAACAGAAGTGGATAACTATTGAGATGATACTTTAAGAACCAATTTAAGATACACTCTGATAATCATACATGTCTGTCCAAAATTATGACACTCAGAATCCTCGCCACGCTAATAAGCATAGCTGCGATAAACGATAGATTCTATAACTTAGGTATGCACCTCCATAATCATGTCATCTAGAATCCTCGTTGTGCCGACTAGTATAGCTGCGAGAAATTCTAAATTTCATAACTAAGATATGTACATCCAAAGTCAGGTACATACGTTTCTGTCACGCCAACTAATATGGCTGCGATAAATTCTAGGCTCCATAACCAAAGCAGACGTTTTACCTTTCTCACTGTCCTCATCAACATATATCATCAGATGATACCGTAATTTAGTCCATAAAATTTATCTCGATATGAAATCAAACTCAACATCAAACACCAAGAATTAAATTCAACAACCGATCACCAAGAATCAAATTTAATAAAATAAAATAAAAATAAGTGAGAACGGGCAAAAACAAGGAAAAAGATTTGAATTAGAATTTATAATAAGATTCTCAAGGGTCATCACAGGAATCTCTCAAGAATTTGTGATTGAGTAACCTCTCTCATCCTAGTATCCTATGTTCTATATCCTATCGCAGGCTCGCAGTAATACAACTAAGCCGTCGTACTACCACGATATCGCACAACTTGCGAAGCCTGCCTGCATGGGCCACCACTAAATATGTGTCACGACCTGCACCCAGATATTCGGGTACGAGTACGTGGGTACGTCCAGCCTACGCCGCATAATCGGCGGTAGAATGCTGTCTGGGTCTTTTCTAACTATCTAGCATCTCAAAAATATAATATGGTACATGTAATTCATCTCAACTCCAAACGGAGGAACAAAATGGTATCTCACAATATAACTAAACTCAATCATAATGCAAACTTAGAAAGATAAGCACAAACGGAATAGCGAAGGAAAGAATAAGATATAAACCACAAACTGAAAATATACAACCCAATGAATCTCAACAATATATTATAATACAAGTCCAACACAAATAAACTAGACCTCCTCGGGCTCTGCAACTAAGTCCTCCTAGTCTACCAAATGATCCTCTAAAGATATACCGTCCTGTGGACCGTAGAATATGCGACACTGCTCTATAAGCCAATCATCTGGAAAAATATATCCAGTCAGGATTGGAGCGAAGTACATACCTCTGAAAGCAGTTTCAATAGCACAATCGATCATATAAACAGATATAGAAATGAAATATAAGATCACTAAATATATGAATGATGAACAATATATATAGGTAATGTACGAGAATATATAACAACAATATGTTAAAATAACTGCAATCTAAACTAGCTAATATGCCTCAAAATACAAGTTTATTATATGATCGGGTTGGGTGAACATGATCAGGTAAGACGGATTACAAGTGAGGTATGTAACCATAATGTACACGATGTAACAATGGCTTTGATCACATAATCAACTCCTACTCTCTCACCCCCAACTAATGTCGATGGATCCAATCTCGACACGCTACGAACACGAAATATAACCACTGAACACGAGCAGTGGGTGTACACGAATATCATAACCACCGAACACGAGCGGTGGGTGTACACGAATAAGCACACTGAACACAAGCAGTGTGTGAACACGAAATATAATCAATACCCAATATACACAATGAGATATAATGTACACGAGTACTCGCTGAATACGGTAGGGGATAACATCTCCTGACGGGATCCATATAGCACCAGTCCGTAAAATCACTGTGTCGGGATCAATGTATACAATTCTAGAACATGCATATACATAATATTATGAATTGAAAACAATCATAAAAATGTACTCACCTGAAGTCCTTAGCAAAGTGTGTCTCTCGATGCCCAAGTTGGTGTCACACAACCTATATATGGTATGTTACATCAATACAAGGTTCTAAAATAGAAATAAGTTATGTTGATGCAATTCTAAGTCATAAAGCTATTTCTAGGTTAAACCGATGAAATCTAGGTTGTAAGAGTATAAAACGAAGTCACTAAGTCGAAATACTATGAAACTATGCTATACAATCCAAGCTAAGATACTAAAAGGCATTCAAAAAGTCGTATCCTAAGATACGCAAGTTCATTTATATGAAAATAGTATTTTAGATATATATATATAAGTCATTATACTTAATACTATATTAAAATAAGAAATTTAGGATACCTTGGCCTTGCACCAATGTGTATCGCACCTATATCGATACCCAAACTCAATATCTTGGGTATCGACCCAATACCTTGGTATCCCGAGGTAACCCAACTCTAACATATACTAATACCAATAGATATATAAAATCCCAAACTAATACTAGCTATAACTAACACTAATATATACATCTAAATATAACATAGAACTAATTATAATACTAACATACATAGATATGTATAGCTAATATAACTAACTATCAAGATACACTACCTATTAGTATATGAGACTAACTATCAATCATAACATATATATACTAGTTTACATATCTAACTATCTACATAATCAAACATATATAACTAACTAACTACTATAGTAACTAACTAGACTAAACCAACCCATTACCCAATACCTTGAGTATACCTCAATACCTTGACATTACCTTGGTATCCCAAGGTAATTCAAATCCTAATACATATAGCTAATATATATAGCTAACCCCCATATACTAAACTATACTAACATAACTAAACTATTAAAACTATTAAATACTAACATATAATACATACCAATACATAGATACATATACCTACATAATAACTTACTACATATATATATATATATATATATATATATATATATATATATATATATATATATAGGTATATATACTAATACCAAACATACATACTATAGATACTAACTACTTAATTATTCATATACTAACTATAACCGTAAATCAAATACTTAAACTCTATGCCAAACCCAAAATCCAACTAAAAATACTACTAGCTAACTATCTATAAACCAATTACCTATAGCTAAATATATATATACATCTACACAATCTCATATATCTATAGATAGATATATTTATGTATACACCCTCACACATAAATACAAACACACATTATATAAATATTATATATATATATATATATATATATATATATATATATATATATATATATATATATATATATATATATATATATATATACATGCACAAATAGCAAAAGGATAATAAACCAAATATATGGAGTGTACCACACCCGTATCACACTTTCTCTATGATATGCTTGCAATACGGCTCCAACATACAACCAAACGCATCCCGGAGGATACGAGCAAGTCTAAAACATTAATTATGGATAATGCGTATATTAATTAGAGTATCCACGTGTCTGTGTCACGATGTGATATGCACAAGGCCCCGTATCGGAGAAAAATCCCCAAATTAATCCGTTTCGTCAAATTGACGAGATACGGCCTACACATATCCAATTGTGGATACGACACTAGTCACAAATAAGCAATCAAATGTTAATTCAATTTATTATATCCAATGACAACCACTACATGTGCCAATCTCGGAATTCTCCCAAAATTGACACCAAAATGCACATAACTTCCACCATAGGTGTCCTATGAACCTAAAACAAATTCCTATAGGTAGCCTATGCATGTGGGTTAGTTTCTCATGGTTAAATCTTAGATTTAGAATGTATTAGAAGAGGAAAAACTGAAATGTACATATTGGGAGATGGATTCCCAAAAAAAATCCCCAAAATAAAAAATAGCTCCTCTTTATAGATCTTGGCCTCCTCCTTCTAGATCCTTATTTTCTTCTTGTAGATCCTTGTTTTAGTAGCCTTAATTAATGAATAGGGAAGAAATTTGGGTAAAAATTTGGTGAGGAACGGTGAGGGAATGAAAGAATTTGGAAAGGGGGAAAATCTAGATCTATTTGGAGATGAAAAAATAAAATGAGAGACACTCTCTCTCCTCCTCTAATGGCTAGTCATAAATCCTGTTCCAAGCAATATAAAATTTCCAAAACACCCCTTGGGTCCTCTCATGAAAAAATTAATTAAGGGGGAAGGTTCTAGTCTAATAGTTTCACTAATTAATTCATTCTCCAAATCCATGGGCCTAATTTAATGGGCTCAATCTAAACTAATATAAATGTTGGGTTCATGCAACTAATAAATGGATTAGGTCCACTACACAAGTCCACAATAAATCTATAACTAACAATAAATAAATAATAAAATAAATAAATAAATAAATAATACAATAAATAAATAAATAAATTACATGCACAATATTTAAATACAATAAATCCTAAAATAAAAATATTCGTGTCAATTATCAAACTATCCTTAAATAAAAATGTGAGGATGACATCCACCCTCATATCAGGGTCGACCCCCCTTTTCCCTTTTTCCCAAGTAATGTGAATAATCTAGAATCCCCTAGTGGGTTGTCATGAAGGAATTAATTAGTGGAAGCCTCTAACCCTAACGTGTCTAGGGTCTTATCTAACTAAATAATCTAATCCCTAACCAATACTAATATTAATCATAACACATGGCATACAAAACTATATAAATAAATATAACCACATTATTTATAATAAAACACACTGACCAAAATACCCCTATTCTAGAAATGTGGTAGTGATAAGTCTACCCTCCTTAAGAATAATTTTGTCCTCGAAATTAAAACTAAACTTTCACAGGAACACATAAAACAAAAAGAACTATACCTCAAGGCTCAAAGAGATATGGGTACTGCTCGCGCACTTCATCCTCCATCTTCTTGGTTGACTCACATGGAGAGTGATGCCTCCACGCGATGTGAACTAAAGGAATGGTCTGGTTCTGCAGCACCTTCTCCAAGTGATCCAAAAACTCCACTGGCTGTTCTGGATAGCTGAGAGTCAGACCAACCTTGATCTCCAAGTGATCTAGAACGTAAATATAATCTGTCACGTACTATTTCAGCTGTGACAAATGAAATACGTCATATACTCCCTCTAATATAGGTGACAAGTCTAGTCTGTAGGCCACTGCACCGACCCTCGCAAGAACACTGAAGGGTCCGATGTATCGTGGACTAATGTAAACCCCCTAACCCAAAAATAGGTATTTGGTGTGTATTTTGTATTTCTTGTATTTGTTTTAGACCTTCTTTTAAACAATTAAAATCCAATAATTTTAATAGGATACTTCACCGTGGTTTGGACATTAATAATATAGAATGGTCCCAAATTATGTATCGTCCTTCATAAGAAGTAGCCTATACAAGAGACACTACCTGTAGAATCTTTTCGTGGCACAAAAATTCGATCTCTTGGTGTTAGTATGACATTAGTGTAACGACCCTAGATTAAGTGTTAAATATTTAAAAATATATATATATAATTTATTTGTGGTTATTTTTCAATCTCAACTTCCTACAATTAGCACCCCATAATTTTCCGTACCGAATTAGGTAAATTCCCTCTTTATATATGTGCATATTATTTATAATTTCATATTTTGTGGATAACTATTAAATTAATTACTTAGTTAATTAGATAATATAATTATTTGATTTGTACTAAATAAATATCTAACTATTAATTATAAAATATTTTAAAAAATATTTTGAGTGTAATATTTGTTAAAACCTTACAAAGTAATTTTTTAGAATTTATTTTGTGTGCAAATATTATTTTTAGATTTTTTACCTCATTTATATATGTGAATATATATTAAATATATAAGATAAAAATAATAATAGTAATAATAGTAATAATAGTAATAATAATAATAATAATAATAATAATGTTAGTGATAGCAATAATAATAATAATAAATATAATAATAATAATAATAATAAATATAATAATAATAATAATAATAATAATAATAATAATAGTAGTAGTAATAGAAAAGAAAAGAAAAGGAAAGGAAAGGAAACAAAAAAAAAACAAAAAAAACCAAATAAATTCTAAACCTACTAAACTAATTAATCCCTATTCTAACTAATCCTAATAATCCTATTACCGAATTTCTCCCCCCTTCAGTAAAACCCGCAGCCCCACCTTTCCTAGTATCTCTCCCTCCCTCTCTCTTACCTATATATATACATATATATATACATCCTACATATACTATTAACACCAATCCCAAACCCTAACCCTAACCCTAGAACTCAACCCAGCCTGGCGACCGCCGATCTCCGGCTGACCTCGACACTGCCGCCGCAGCCGCCGCCCGCGACGTCCGCGTGTGCGCGTGCATGCACACAGTTTTTGCCCATCTTCAAGGTGATGTATCTTCCTTAATTTTGATTATTTTTGTGCTCGGTTTGTTCGTGTACATTCACAACCTAACCCTCTAGGATTTTTAATCAAGCGGGACAAGTTTTTGTTCCCGGATTGGTCGAAAAATCGACCGAAAAATGACCGAAAAACTGACCAAAACAGTTCAGAATTTTGAATTCAAAACCCCATGTTCACACCCAATTTGCCATCAACCTGTTTATTATTTTCAAAAACTAATTAAAGGATTTTTCTTCTCCATATAACCGAGAATTTTTCTGTTCTTTTAGTTTTTGTTAATTTGTTCTATGTGTTAAATTATTCAACCTCCAAATCGACCAAAAATTTATTTTTAAAATATTAAAAAATTATGATACGGAACGCGTCCCGCCAAACAGAACTGCCTCGTCGCGTACCAATTGCACCAAAAGGCGCGTATGGTATACTCTGACGTGTGGGCTTTCGCAAAAACTGATTTGGACGTGTGTGTGCGTCGGAATCAACCCGTATCCGTAAAAAGTCCCCATATCGTGATTTTTGTAAAATATCACATCATTTTGTGTACGCTTATCGGAATACGACGAAACTTATACCATTGGATTCGTGGTATCATGTTGGTCCTGTGACCCAAGTTTTAAGCAATTCCGAGACCGCTGACCATGTCGCCTTTTTGCGGACGCCACGGTTGACTTTTAGGACAAATTTGTGTTTGGCTCACCGGAATCCAAAATTGGACATACCGTTGAGTTCGCATTGACATTTAGAATTTATTTGACCTATAATTTGTCTCATTTAGAGACCTTTACCCCTGGCATATTTTTCGGTGCAAAGTGGCCCACATGTAGACCCGCTTTGACCCAAAATTACCGTTTTGCCCCTGTGTCCAAATTGGTCGAAAGGGTAGTATTTTTTAGCTATCTCGCTTATTCTGGAAATATTGGTGATGTTTATTTCAGCATCCGGAGACGTTCATTCTGATGTCGTAGTTTCTGATCCCTTGTGCTTGACATCTGGACGTTTAAACTTTACAGCTTTCTTGCCATGCAAGTATACCTTGCCAAATTGCTTACAGTACTTCGCATGCTTATTATATTTTTATATATTCATTGTATGTGTATTATTTTAGTCATAATTATATACTATATATGTTGACACACATTTGACACCTAGTATCATGGGAGAGGACAATCAGTAGGCGTATGGGATATAACCAATCTGGTAAACCATAGTAACTAGCACGCACTATGGTAGTTGTATCGCGCTGGTCGCTACCCTCGAGGTATGTCGATTTCTGGTGTCGCACTGGTCGCTACCCTCGAGGTATGTCAATTTTTGATGTTCTAGACGTGTGTGTGAGTTATGAGATTAGATAGAGTAGCCTACCCCTGCCCATAAGTCAAAAAGTTGTCCTCATTATGTATTTCATATAGATTGTCTTGTATAGCATACTTATATACTTTATGTCTATTATGCATGTTTTACTGTATTCAATTGGCATGCTTCTATGTATCTTGTTACGTCCCTCCGAGGACCTGGTCCCTTTCCAGGTGTAGACGATCTTGAGTATTCGCAGGAGCACGGATCAGGACTTGCTACTTATCTCTTTCGAGGAGGTCTTCCCTTCGAGTCTCATTGTTCATTAGATGTTCTTATGTGGTTTCTCTTATATTCTAGTTGGTAGTGGATTTGTCTCCACCCAACTACTTTTTCTTATCAAGCATTTTATACTTGATTCAGTTATATAGTAGATTGGTTATTTGATTCTGTGGATGAGATCTAGTTATGCCCTGTGACTTATGATAATATATATACTACATGTGAGTTAATATTTATATTACAGCGTACGTGTGTATTATGGTATCCATATATTGAAGTTGCCATATAGATACGGATGGCATGCTTACGTATTCCTAGTCCTACATATTTTGGGACTGGGGCATGACAACTAAGCTTTCCGTCTCCACCAAAGCGAATCGTGCCCCGTGTCGGAGAAATCCTCAGAAACACCAGATCGCCCACCTAAAACAAATACTGCCTTAACACGCAATCGGGCACACTGAAAGAAGTACAACTAGACAATAATGAAATATTTCGGACGTCAGCTAACTTAGATAAGGACACCCATGACACTAAGCAACTATTAACCATAACTCTCAAGGAAACTCCTGTGGCTTCACCTCAAGGTCCTCGTCATCAAAATCTTCAACTCCGTAGTCCGTCGGATATAAGTGCTCGTCTGGATCTGAAAAATATGTCAGGTCCTCAGAGGGACATAACAAATACACAAGAAATTGACATGCATAAAAGTAAAACAGTAAACAATAAATAGGATAACTAAAATATCTATGTGATATGCACTCGAAACATCTCTAGTGGCGCATGAGGGGAAAGAAGAGAAGAATTCGTCATCCCACTAGGCGTTCTACAGAACTCGAGGGTACACCATTTATACCATTTACACAACAAGAAAAAGAAATCTCATACGCTCACTAGTAGATTCTTTCCTCCTAATGTACCATCCGAACCGTATACGCGGTGCATGCATAATGCAACGACGTCAATAATTTTTTGAAACTAAACTAACATCAACTACTAACACAAGACGCGAACTCACGTATCAATGGCCAGTCAATACGCTAGTCCATTCACTCTCTCTCACTCAGTGAACGTATTGAACGAGTGTCAAGTCAGAAGATACAACGTACCTTCACAATATACCAGGTAAGTCTACTACTCTAAGACCCGTGCACACAACTAAAAAATAACAACTAGGCATAATGTAACTGAATAATACAATTAAGCAATGTGTACTTGCCTTCCGAGCCAAACTGCGAGCACCACAAGTCCGGTCCAGAGCTCTCCACAGAAATATATCGAACACCTACTAATTAATTATTACACTAATTAGACTCTAATTTTTTAGTTAATTTAGGTTATTATCTAGTTATTAATTCTACATTGGTTGCACATGCAATAAACTACACACCAGAATATTACTAGTCATTAAAAAATTTTAAAACTAATTTTAAATTATTAATTCTTAAAAATTATTAATTCTTAAATTATTTATAATTATATGAAAATAACCAACCCAATATCATTGTATGCAAAAAGTCTCTACGGGCGACAACTAGTAATTTCTAGCAACTACGCTACGTAGTTTATGCATGCATCTACCCTATTTGCATGAAAAAAATCATTAAATAATACATTAAATATTTTATAATTATGATATATTAAATTTTAGAATTTATTTACATAGTCAAAATATGACAATCTTCAAATAACTACAACTAGTATTGATGCACTGTGTCCGTGTCTAGTTTGTTCAACAACTAGGGGTAGTTTTGTACATAAAAATATGGTTTCATATGAATTAAAATATTTCTAATTACTACCTTACATTAACATGGTTCTAAATGATTTTTATTTCATGAAAAATAGGAAGGATATTTGAAGTTAAAAATTACGCGTATGCGATTACGGCGGGGACCTTCTTCGCCACTACGGCCAAACGGAGTACCAAACAGACTCCAAACTTTGTGCCACTTGATGGGGTGCTAGGAGACTTAAAATTGATGAATAAAATAGGATTTTGGAGGGGATTTCATTGTTGTTTATAGCATAAATAAGCAGCATTAGCAGCTGACCTAATTTGGGGGTGTTCGGGTAATGGATTGGCCTTGGGGTCAGCCTTGGAGTGCTCGTGGGGGTGCGTAAAGGTGTGGAGAAGGGAGAGTAGGAAGAGAAGATGTTAAAAAGGGAGGGGATGTTGTTGTGGACATTCATAAGAGAGAAAAGGCGGTTAGGGCTAGGTAGAGGAGAGGGTTGCACATTTATATATACTTGTTGGTTGGACTTTTGGGTGTTGGTTGCTAGGAGTTGTGTTAGGCCCAAAAGGAACATGTATTTAATGGTTCATGAGGGTTTATTAGACTTCTAATGATTCTTGGCCTATTATATAATTAATTATTTTAATGTAAAATAAAGTGCACAAAATATATGCAAGATGTGGTTTCCTAAAATAAAAAACTGGATATTTATACTAGGATTTGAACCATGTGATATTTATGAAGCATGTACGGATTTAAATGAATGGGACACCCTTAATATGAACATGTTAGGTCTATTTAGGCTCATAGATGTGAAGTAGGTTAGATAAAAATGGTTGATGTTGCGCATTAAAATCGTAAACAACGACAAAGTGTTAAATTGTCAATATCTAGATTTTATGTCGCAAAAGTTGTGTGACAAAAATGAAGCATAGCGATACGAATTTATGAGTAAAATTCAATCCATGATCCTAATTTGGCTCGTCTAAGTCTAGTATGCAAAGTTGGTCGGAAGGTAAGGGCTAGTATTGTACTAAAATCTCAAGATCATGGCAAAAAAGTGTCTTTAGTTCAATAAATTATCAAATACACATTTAAATTAAATAAATAAAATTAATTGATAATTATCAAAATAATCCTATATAAAAATTAGGGTGCTCACACAAGGATAACTAAAATCAGCAATTATTAAACATATCAGGACAAGACTAGACTAGACTGAAAATCAAGCAATCATGGCAAATCATGTCCTACGGCTTGCTATCATTAGCTAACTAGTGTTATCACAGTGCTAGTTACTAACACATACAGTTTGATATTTTATATCGCCACATGCCCTGCAGACTATCTGGGTTATTCAGGCGTAAGGATACATAGAATCGATTATATCAAGTATAGTAATTTACAGGAATATGCAACACTCGACATCGTGTTGGAAGTGTGCCCCTCATGATGGAGAGCTCCAAATACATCAGGTATTGCTGGGATACCGGGATTGTATGTAGCCAAAAAATCTCTCTAGATGCTTCTAATATATTATTCTATTAGTTATCCTGGGCAGATTATTAAGAATTCCTCACTATAGTGCTCAAGAATTTGCCTTAGACATAATGCATGATAGGACAGGACATGATCTTGACAAGTACATTCAGGACAGGAACAAGCAAATCAACTACGGGATTTTATCTTATCAGTTAAGGCATTACAGTTCAGGAAAATTCTAGCATGTCAGTAGTGTGCTTCGTCGAGCCACTAACAGGAGTATCGGTTTATGTCAGGTTAACACGATACGTCGAGCTATTATCATTAATATCAGGGCAAGTCTGGTATCATGAGTTCAAGATTAACAATATCAATATAATTCATGTTCAATTCCAGCATGTCAGGAGTGAGCTGCATTAAGCCACATTCAGGAATATCAGTACAAGTCATGTGTAGGGAATTCAAATTAACAATGCCAATACAATCCATGTTCAAAAAATTCTAGGTTCTGGCAGGTTGTCACAATCAGGTTATAAGCATTTTAGAGAAAGATTGCATGTATAAGAATCAAGCATAATAGGCTAAACAAGAAAATATATTAAAACAAGTTAAACTACTACAAGTGTCATAGGCGCATGGGGTAAGCTGGTCGCATGTAAGAGTTGGTCGCATGGGAGAGCTTAGGGGTACAAACGAGCCAAGCCAAGCCAAGCTTTCATAAGCTTGAGCTTGGCTTGATTAGAATTAACCGAGCTCGAGCTTGATAAATTTTTTATTTTAGAGCTTGAGCTTGGCTCGAGCTCGTTTATATTAAGCTTGAGCTTGGCTTGGTTTGATCTCGAGCTTGGCTTGATAAGCAAGCTTGATTCAAGCTTGATAAACAAGCTTGATAAGCTTAAACTCAAGCTCGTTAAGCTTGATTTTGAGCTTAATGAACTTGATTTCAAGCTAGTTAGGCTTGAATTCAAGTACCTATAATATTAACAATTTATTAA
The DNA here is from genome assembly GCA_036927795.1 of Iris macrosiphon. Classification (NCBI taxonomy): domain Eukaryota; kingdom Viridiplantae; phylum Streptophyta; class Magnoliopsida; order Asparagales; family Iridaceae; genus Iris; species Iris macrosiphon. The sequence continues at coordinate 51,929,391 of JAYESA010000015.1, forward strand.
TAAAAATTTAATTTAAAAAGTTCCTTAATATCAATTATTAAGGACATATAATTATATACAATGCACACAACCATATTGTTATAAAAATACGCATAAAATTAAAATTCAACAAAGAACAAATTAAAATTTAAATAACAAAATAAATTTGTAGACTATCAGCAACGAGCTCCTAAACGAGCTTCTAAACGAGCCAGCTTACGAGTCAGCTCGCAAGCTCCTAAACGAACCAGCTCGCGAGCTCAAACGAGCCGAGTACTTCTAAGCTTGAGCTTGGCTCATTTATTAAACACTCTGTTTCAGAACACTCAAGCGTAAGTCAGTCATGCACCCAACCAGATAGGCACATGTTGCAAGGATATGCGGCAAAGAGTTTGTGTCGCATGACACTCTCTGCCGCATAGGTGTTGGGCGCATGAAGTCCCTTCGTCCCAAAAATATCAAGTCTGTCATGGAAAAAGCTTAAAGTCATAAAACTTGTATTCTCCATAAAATCCTTATTTTAAGTCCGAATCCAGCAAAATAAAGTTCAAAATTGCATGAAATCAAGTGCTCATCAACATGGAACCACTAGTTTTGTAAAATATCAAGTTTTAAGAGATCAAAACCAAGTAAACTCATGGAAGCTGGAAACTAAAAACTTAGATCTACTCCAACCAAGGCATCAAAATCAAAAATATCAAGAATTAAATATGTAAAGAAACTCATAGAGAACAATATAGAGCTATAAAATGCAAGAAAGCTAAATAAGTATAATTTAGCAAGTTCTTTCTTGTTTACAAGATGTACTTGCCTAAACCACTACTAAACTACTACCGCTACTACCTAAGGTAAGCTCACGACTGGGGCTAGGGTTCGGCCAAGGATAGGAGAGGAAGAAGAAAATAAAGAAAGAGAAAGAAAGAAATGAAGAAGAATGAGGAGGGGAGAGGAAGGGAAGGCTATATATATCAAAGGGTGACTAGCACTATACACAATTCTAGAAATTACATAAAATTAGCTAGAAAAATTTATAAATTATACTGGAAGCAATATACAGCTATAACACACATATACCAGATAAAATACAATAATACTAAAATAGTCAGACGGGTCTCACAATTGTCAACTGTGATGAACCGGTATAACGTCGGTATAGACCAGTATACCGTAGGTATGCCGGTCCAAACGACAGAGAGCAATATTTATATAAAATTGGTATATCATCGGTATACTACAGTATATCGCCGGTATGTTAATTTTTTGTCGAAAATGATCCTGGGTTATTTTCTACCCTACCTTTCAATTTTTTCATCAATTTCTTATGTTTACAATTATTCCTAAGACTCATTACAGACTCTAGATAAACTATAGCAGGTGCAGGCTTCTTCAGAGTCTAAAAATGATGATGGCAAAGCTTGAATTCTTTTCTTGATGGATGATGGCTTTTTTTCTTGACGGTAGTTTTTCTGAGATATCAAGATTATGAAATATGAATACCTTTCGGGGACTTCAACCCCGAACCCCTAAGGGGGATGCAGCCCCCTCGACCCTCGTCCGCAGACCGGCCCCCGGGAGCGTGGCTCCGGATATGTCGTAGGAGGTTCAGAGAAATTTTCTGGGATAACGTCGTCTTTGGCCCATCATGATTTATGTATTTCATATGTCCATATTTGATCTTGCTTTATTGCTTTTCTGCAAATTGGACTTGAGGAAGGCGTACAACATGGTAAATAGGAAATTCGTATGTGCAATCATGCGCAGTATGGGTTTCTGTCACACCCATTTTCAGATTTGGTATTTCTTGAATTTCTGATATTTAAATTTATTTTCTGATAATGTATTTTGGCTATATTTGCATAATGGTTTCTGTCATTTGTATTTATTCATGTTTTCTAGAGAGACTAACCGAGATCCGTCGAATACCCATTGGCATTGCCATAGACCCGGTTTAGGACCTGCATGTAGAATGGATACTTAGTTCAATTTATTTTGGTTGAACCCATTACTAAATCATCTCCCATTTCCCCTTAGTATATACATGAGAGTTTTCTCTCTCCTCTCTATTTCTTCTTTATTTCTACTTTTTTTCTCTTTCTCCTTCCTCTCTCCCTAGATCGAACCCTAACCCTAGAAGAGGTTGTGATCACTTGGACCGTGCGAGGTAGAGGTTAAGAAGCCACTCTAGGCAAGTACATCTTGCTCAAATAATAAAGCCATAAAATTTTCAAATTTTATTTATATTATATAAATTAAAAATGTGTTTGATAGAAAATATTTGCCTTGATGTTCTCATCTAATTTAGTTCTTAGAGTTTTGGGTTTTGATGGATGATTTGGAGTATATCTGAGTTTCAAGATTTAATTTTCATGGGTTTTATGTATTTTCTTGATTTTGATCTATTAAAACTTGGTATCTTCAAAATCTAGTTATGCTATGTGATGAAGTACTTTATTTCGAGCATTTTGGCTTTTGGTTCACTTAATTTGGAGTTAAAATAAAAAAATTATGAAGGAAACAAGTTTTTAGATTTTTGGAGCTTTTTTCAAGGAGTTCGTGTTATTTTGGGACGAAGGAGTTCTATGCGGCCCAGCTCCATGCGCCCTTTTCCAGCATGTGCCCATCTTGTTAGGCACATGACTGATTTGTATGCGTCATGCATCCCATGCGTCCATCATGTGCCCTGTATTCTATCCATCCTATATTTCCTGCGTCATGCATTCCCTGCATGCGTCCAGATCGCATATACGGCCAATTTTTCCAGGCACCTGATTTTATCATGTGTACTTTCCATTTTTGCTTGGGATATTTTTTTATGTATTATATAGTTGGATATGCTCTAACAATTTAACACATGTTCTGACCCTCAAGTGTGAGATCCGTCTCATTATTTTAGTATTATTGTATTTTATCTGGTATATGTGTGTTATAACGATATATTGCTTTTCGTGTAATTTATAGATTTTTTTAGCTGCTTTTATGTAATTTCTAGACATGTGTATAATGCTAGTCACCCGTTGATATATATAGCATTCCCTTTCTCTCTCCTCCTCATTCTTCTTTATTTCTTTCTCTTTCTTCATGTTCTTCTCCCTCTCCTATCCTTGGCCAAACCCTAGCCCCAACCATGAGCTTGCCTTGGGTAGTAGTGGTAGTAGTTTAGTAGTGGATTTAGGCAAGTACATCTTGTCAATAAGGAAGAACTTGCTATATTGCACTTATTTAGCTTCATTGCATTTTATTAATCTATATTGTTCTCTATGAGTTTCTCTTTGGTATTTTCGGTTTTGATGCCTTGGTTGGAGTAGATCTAAGTTTTCAGTTTGTAGCTTCCATGAGTTTACTTAGTTTTAATCTCTTAAAATTTAATATTTTCTAAAACAAGTGGTTCCATGTTGATGAGCACTTGATTTCATACAATTTTGAACTTTACTTTGCTGGATTAAGACTTGAAATGAGGATTTCATTGAGAATGTAAGTTTTCAGATTTAGAGCTTTTTCCATGGCAGACATGATGTTTTTGGGATGATGGGACTTCATGCGCCCAACACCTATGCGACAAAGAGTGCTATACGGAGCAAACTTTTTGCTACATATCCTTGCAGTATGTGCCTATCTTGTTGGGCACATGACTGACTTACACCTGAGTGTTCTAAAGCAAAGTACTTGAAAAATCTAAGTGGTAGAAACTCTTTGTGTTGACTCACTAGGCACATAAAGGTATCCATACGGCCAAGTCTCATGCGTCTCTTCCTTAATTGAGCGTATGACTGAACCGACATTGACATGATTTGTCACGCCCCAGTCCCAAAATACGTAGGACTAGGAATACGTAAGCATGCCAGCCGTATGTATATGACAACTCCAATATATGGATATCATAATACACACGTACACTGTAATATGAATATTAACTCACATATGGTATATATATATATTGTCACAGGGCATAACTAGATCTCATCCACAGAATCAAATAACCAATCAATTATATGATTGAATCAAGTATAAAATGCTTGAGAAGAACAAGTAGTTGGGTGGAGACAAATCCACTACCAACTAGAATATAAGAGAAACCACATCAAATACATCTAATGAACAATAAGGATCGAAGAGAAGACCTCCTCGAAATAGAGATAAGTAGCAAGTCCTGATCCATGCTCCTGCGAATAGTCAAGATCGTCTACACCTGGAAAGGGACCAGGTCCTCAAAGGGACGTAACAAGATACATTGAAGCATGCCAATTTGAATACAATAAGCATACATAATAGGTAAAAAATATATAAGTATGCTGTACAAGACAATCTATATGAATGCATAATGAGAACAACTTTTCGACGTATGGGCATGGGTAGGCTACTTTATCTAATCTCACAACTCACACACAAGTCAGGGACATCATCAGCTGTCATACCGCGAGGGTAGCGACCATCATGACACCATCAGCCGACATACCGCGAGGGTAGCGACCATCGAACATGACTACCATAGTGCGTGCTAGTTACTATGGTTTACCAGAGTGGTTATAGCCCATACGCCTACTGATTGTCCTCCCCTCCCATGATACTATGTGTCAAGTATGTGTCAACATATATATAGTATATAAATATGACTGAAAGAAAACACACATGCAATGAATATATACAAATATAATAAGCATGCAAATTACTGTAAGCAATTTGGCAAGGTATCTTGCTTGGCCTGAAAATGATGAAGTCCCAACTCAAGCCGTCGTCTGATCTACCCGTCACATAAATTAAACAAGTTAGGTTACAAAAGTGGATGAATAGTTTCTGCCATTTTAATCTATTTTAACTCTGAATAAAATAACATAAAATAGTATTTTAATCTTATTATAATCTAATTTTATTGTTAAACCCTAATTTTGGTCCAAAGAAAATTAACTTTACGGATTTGTGATCCGTAGCACGCAAATCGAGACAATCCGTTGACCAAAAAGTCAACCAACTCAAATCATAGATTTGTGTGTAAAATCCTATAGATTTTAGCGCTACATGAATTTTGGAATCGACGGTTTCATAAAATCACAACTCGGTAAAGAGTTATGGCCACAAGGGCGCACAGATGACAGTTTTTGGTAATTTTCTATTTACGTCTATGTTGCACAAATTTTACAGTAGATTAAATTTACATGTTAAATTTTGGAAATATTATTTTATGTAAGTTCATCATGTCAATTTTTCGAAACTTTAAACGGTTCATAATTATGAATTTGGGACCACCCAAAATCTCGAAAATACGAAAACGCGTCTAATTTCGGACAGCTGGCACTTTTAGAATTTTCTAGAAAAATAGGTTCATAAATTATTAAAATAATTTATATATTAACTAATCTTGATATGGTTCTAACAAAAAAAACTGGAGCGCGTTTGGAGTCCGAAGATAGGAGATATCGTCTTTTTAAGTCGTCATAACTACTAGAAAATGAGGCTGAATTTATGACGAATTTTAACTATTTTTGGACGAAAAAGAGAGGAGTTTGGGGAAGAAAAATATTAAAGGAGAGTTTATTCTAAAATTCTAATAGATATTTATAATGGTGAAGACTACTTAATTGAATAAGACTTGGATTGGTTAATTTGGATATGATTAGGATCAGTTTAAATAAGGATAGGATATGCATGAAGTTGCTTTCCTAGTAGGCTCAGGATTTGAATTAATTTAAAATAGAGTTTGAGTTTATCTCAATAATTTATAATCTTAAATAGAATTAAAGATAATACAAATAATTTATATATAATCTTATTAATATCTATTAACACTAAATTAGTATATATCTAATATTAAGACTATATATATCCAAATAAATCCTAAATAATTTTAAAAATATAAATAAATTTCTTAAAATTCTAAATAAATTACAAAAAAATATAATTAAATATTTTAACCTAAAATAAATATTTGCTAGGAATAATATGCAAGTATGGTCTCATAGTAAATCATGAAAGTCCTAAAAATTTACGTTTTCTATGTTTTAATTACCCAAAAATTCTAAAAAAAATCTCCAAAAATCTAAAATAGCCTAAAAATAATTCTAAATAAATATTTATATAAGTAAATATATCAAAAAAATTATTTTCTAATTAACTAAGAGAATACTCTAAAAAATCTAATATTTAAAATAATCTATAATAAATGTAATAATATAAAATACACACAAAATACCTATTTTGGGTGAGGGGGTTTACATAATTTTCCATAATTTTGTCTTTTTTTCTCTGACTCCCTGGCTTGACCAGTCCCATCGGTCACTTCTCTAACACGGCCAGTCACTTCCCTGACCTTGTATTTATTGCTTGTCACTCACCTTATCCCGAGGAGTGGACTTTGCATCTCCCATGCGACCAGCTCTTCCATGCGGCCAGCTCTTCCATGCGGCCAGCTTTTGCATGCGACCAGCTTACCCTATGCGCCTATTACACTTATAGTAGTTTAACTTTTTTTTAATATATTTTTTTGTTTAGCCTATTATGCTTGATTCTTATACATGCAATATTTCTCTAAACTGCTTATAACCTGATTGTGACAACCTGACAGAACCTGAAATTTTTTGAACATGGATTATATTGACACTGTTAATCTAAACTCCCGATACTTGACCTGTACTGATATTCCTGAATGTGGCTCGACGCAGCTTACTCCTGACATGCTAGAATTGAACATGGATTGTATTAACATTATTAATCTTGAACTCCCGCTACCAAATTTGCCCTGATATTCATGAAAATAGCTCATCGTTTTGAGTTAACCTGACATGTACCGATACTCATGTTAGTGGCTCGACGAAGCACACTCCTGACATACTAGAATTTTCCTGAAATGTAATGTTTGAACTGATAAGATAAAATTCCGTGGTTGATTTGCGTGTTCCTGTCCTGAATGTACTTACAAGCTCATGTCATCCATCATGTCTAAGTCAAATTCCTGAGCACCACGGTCAGAAATTCTTAATAATTTGCCCAGGATAACAACTAGAATAATGTATTAGAATCATCTAGAGAGATTTTCTGGTTACATGCAATTCCGGTATCCCAGCGACACCTGATGGATTTGGAGCTCTCCCTCGTGAGGGACATACTTTCAGTACGTCGTCGAATGTTGCATATTCCTATAAATTACTATACCTGATATAATCTATTCTATGTATCCTTAAACTTGGATAAACCGGATAGTCTGCAGGGCATGTGATTGTATAGAATCTCAAACTGCATGTGCTAGTAACTAGGACTGTGATAACCCTAGTTAGCTAATGATAGCAAGCCGTAGGACATGATTTACCATGATTACTTAGTTTTCAGTCTAGTCTAGTCCTAGACTGATATATTTAACAACTGATCCGAAAACTATAAACTGAGTACTGATTCCAGATATCCTTGCTTAAATTCTCCAGAACTGTTTTAACTATTATTTCACCTCCTGCAGTTATTTAACTGTTCATTGTGTTATTTCTTGTTGATTTGTTTGCATACTAGTTTTAGTTCCTAAGTTGGCTTCCTTATGGTACTTGTTGTTTTGGGTCTGACCCTACTGGTTTTGTATGACCAGATTTTGGAGCAAGACCACAGGATCTTATGTATTTTTTGCCTCAATATGGTGCACACCAGAAGCACCTGAGGACATGAGTGAGTTTCTTCTTCATCACCCACTTGATCTTGTACTTATACTTTTGAGGCGATTATCCACCAAGCACGTGGGCCTACATGTAAAGCATATTCTAGACTATAGCTAGAACTTATCATGTAATATTGTACTCATGCTAGTACTTTATTTTGTAACTAGCTTCATGATCAGCTGTGTATGTACGATTTGGGACGCCTTACTATTATATGTTTTATGATCATACATCTTGTAAGTTATTGCTTGTTTGAGATTGTGATACCTAGGAATCTTGACCCAGGAATGACTGTTGGATTGTAGAGTAAAAACATCACATGTCTAGACAGCCGGGACCGTATTTTGGGGTATTGAGTACTCTGGTATATGTAGCTAGCTTTGTCTGCCTCCGCTCTCCAGTATTCTGGTTCTGGGATATGACACGGTTTAAGTGGTGGTCCATGCAGGTCTAAAAATTTAGAAGTGTGGGGAGGGGGTTTACTAGATATTTTAGATGTCTCAATCGTGTTACTCCTTGATCTCCTCCAAGTGTCAAATTTATATCCTTAAAATCTTGATTCAATATCAACCTTGATCCTCAATCAATCATGTCCGTCCCCTTGTTGATTCTTGTGTCCTTTATCTTTTTGGGACATTATTTTTGGCCCATCTTATCATCTCACCCGAGTTCCTCCAGTGGCAGGATGACATCCTGATGCCCAGCAAACCCTTGAGGTTCAGCCTCAGCATTCCGGGGCCGAGTCCAAAATAGCACAAAATAAGGAACCTCAGATCCAGCCAGTACCTCCCGTGCAACCAATACCTGATGCAAGAGGGGGCAACAGTGCGTTAATTGGTATCCTTCAAGAATTATTAGCATCTCAAGGACCTCGAGAGGACGTACTCATTCTGTTAGTACAAGGGGCTTTGGAAAGAGGCAGACATCATGCCAACAACTCCGTAAGCAACTTCAAGCGCCTCCAACTCTCGTATTTATATGGCACCGAGGATGCAATTACATCGTATGCATAGCTTAGGGACACAAAGGCTATCATATAGGCAGTTGGAGTACCAGCTAGAGAGCAAGTGTCAGTAGTACGACTACAATTGCTAGACTTAGCCCGAGACTGGTGAGCAGCACAGATAATTTCACTAACAGTACCCATCTCTTGGGTTGTCTTCAGTGAAAGATTTCAGACCAGATATTTTGACTCAGTATCACGTTATAACTTGCAGCAAAGGTTTAACAACTTGAAGCAGATGGAAAGGACTGTCGACGGCTATGCGACAGAGTTCTGCAGACTTAGTCAGTTTGCTCCCACCTTAGTGGCAACTGAATTAGATCGAGCAAGAAGGTTCCAACAGGGATTTCATCTGGAGAGCATATTGGCAGTGGAACAGCATGAGTTCCAGACTTTTGATGCTGTGTTAAGAGCAACAAGGAGGCATGAGTATAACACCCAGAGAATCATGGACAGGACTGGGGGATGAAAGAGGACCCACACATCATAAAGTTCTTACACATAATCTTCAGCACCAGCCCGAGCAGTTAGGGCTTCAACAATCGGATATCCGAGGAGGCCAGTTTTGATAGCCTCAGTTCAGTAAACAGCCCCAACCCGAACTCAACAGCAAAGGCCATCTTATTCAGCAGGGTTTTCTCATTGTGGAAAGCCTGGGCACGTATTTTTTGAATGACGTAGAGCATAAGGGTTGTGCTTAGCTTGTGGAGCTCCAGGCCACAGTGTAGGATCTTACCCACACAGAGCTAGTTCATCATCATCTTCTCCGATGGGACCGCAGTATAGAGCTCTAGTGCCTGTTCAGCAACACCAGGGTCAGAGGCCTTTGCCGAGCCAATCTCAAGTATTCCAGCAACAGAGGCCACAGCAGTATGTGCAGTCCCAAGCTCAAGTACAGGCCAGGTAAGGAGGTCCACAACAGAGAGGACCACCACCGAGAGGATGAGGTCAGGCGGTGGCACTCACTGTGGAAGAGCAGTTACCTTCGGAGAAAGTGGTGGCATGCACCATTCTTGTCAACTCTCATTCAGCTTCAGTATTGTTTGATTCTGGTGCATCATATTCTTTTATGTCTATATGATTTATGTCACAAGTTGGATTAGAACCCGAGTCCTTATCAGTAAAACTCAATATACTTACTAGTAACGGTATCGTGAGAGTCGATAGAGTTTATGCCTCGTGTTGAGTCATAGTGTGCGGGCGAGAGTTTCCCGTTAGATTGATAGAATTTTCTATGGGAGATTATGACACCGTCTTAGGCATGGATTGGTTGAGTGCCCAATACACAACGATAGATTATCGTAATGGCAAGGTTATCTTTCATATCCCTGGTGAGAAATAATTCTCATTTTCTAGAGGCAAGACAGAATCTTCAACAACGATCAAGAGAATAGCAGTGACAGAGGAGTACAATTCCCCAAAGTTGTTAATGAATTCCCAAATGTATTCCCAGAAGAACTTCCAGGCATGCCACCAGAAAAAGCGATCGAGTTTACCAAAGATCTACTTCCGGGAACAATACCAGTATCAGAGAGAGTCTACAGGATGGCGCCTTCAGACTTAAAAATCTTGTACCGGATGATAGAAGAATTGAGAACCAATGGGTTCATTCATGCTAGTGGATCGCCTTGGGGAGCCCCTATGCTACTTGTAAAGAAGAAGGATGGAACATCACAATTATGCATGGATTATCGTACCCTCAATGCGGTAACAATCAAGAACAAGTAACACTTGCCAAGGATCGACGACTTGTTCAATCGGCTTAAGGAGCAGCGATATTTTTGAAGATTGATTTACGGGCAAAATATCACTAGATCGAAGTCAGGGAGCAAGATATACCCAAGACGACATTCAAATCGAGATATGGATTTTAAAAATTTCTAGTAATGCCCTTTGGAGCAACCAATGCCCCAGTAGTGTTTATGGATCTTATGAATCGTATGTTTATGCCATACTTGGACAAGTTCATAATAATGTTCATTGACAACATCTTGGTGTACAGTCAAAGTGAAGCAGAGCACGAGCAGCATCTCCGTACAGTTCTTCAAGTCCTTAGAGAGCATAAATTATATGTCAAGTTCAGCAAGTGCGAGTTCTAGCTTGATCGTATTTTCATACTTAGGGCATATTATTGCTAACGAAGAAGTTGAATTAGAACCCCAGAGGATAGACGCCATTGAAATGTGGCCAGTTTTTCGAACAGTTGCCGAAGTTCGTAGTTTTCTTGGATTAGCAGGATATTATCAGCGCTTCGTATCAGACTTTGCTAGAATTTTTGCACCCTTGATGCAGCTAACACAGAAATATGTGCGCTTTGATTGGACAAATAAATGTCAAACCTCTTTCGAGAAGCTCAAACAGAAGTTGAGCACGACACATATTTTGACTCTTCCAGATGGGATATGTGGTTTTATCGTATATTATGATGCGTCAGGCAGAGGATTAGGATGTGTTCTTACACAGCATGGCAAGGTTATAGCTTATGCGTCTCGACAGCTTCGAGACCATGAGAAGAATTATCTGACGCACGACTTGGAGTTAGAAGCAGTTGTCTTTGCACTCAAACTTTGAAGACATTATTTATATGGAGATCGGGTAGAGATTTATACTGATCATAAAAGTTTAAAGTATGTATTTACTCAGAAGGATCTCAACATGAGGCAGAGAAGATGGCTAGAGTTGATGACGAACTATGACCTTGACCTTCAATATCACCCTGGGAAGGCCAATATCATAGCAGATGCCTTGAGCAGGAGAGCAGGAGCCTATTTCTTGACAACGCAACAAAGAATATTAGAAGATCTTCAGGAGATGGGAATAGAAGTAGTATTGCTTGGCAACACAGCATTGATGGCTGGTCAGCAAGTTCAGTCCAGTATAGTAGAAAGAATCAAGGTAGGACAACCAACAGATGTCAAGCTTCAGCGTCTGAGAGTAGAGTGTGAGGTAGGACGTAGACCAGAACTAAGCATTCACAGTGACGGAACTCTCTATTTTAAGAATTGATTTTGTGTACCAAGTGGAGACCTTTATCGCAAGATTATGATAGAAGCTCATAGTTCGCAGTATTTATTGCATCCAGGAGAAACGAAGATGTACAAAGATATTCGTTAGCATTTTTGGTAAAATAGAATGAAGAGAGAAATAGTTAGGTTCGTCTCTCGATGTTTGGACTGTCAACAAGTTAAAGCTGAGCATCAGAGGCCCACGGGACTTCTTCAATCTTTACCAATTTTGAAATGGAAGTGGAAGCATATCATCATGGATTTCGTGTCAGGTCCACAATCAAACAGAGATGCTATTTGGGTAATAGTGGATCCTCTCACTAAAGTTGCACACTTTCTTTCTTTTAGAATTGTCCAGTCCACTGAACAGTTAGCCGAGAAATGTATGAGATAGATTGTTAGACTACATGGAGTGCCAGTTAGCATAGTCTCAACTAGAGATTCTAGGTTTACTTCTTATTTTTGGTAAAGTCTTCAGGAGAGCTTAGATACTCGTCTAAAGTTCAGTACATCCTTCCACCCATAAACAGATGGTCAGTCAGAATGTACCATCCAGACTCTAGAAGATATATTTCGTTCATGTACCCTTGACTTTGGTGGTTCGTGGGAGAATCATTGGCACTTGGTCGAATTCTCTTATAACAACAATTTCCAAGCAAGTATCCAGATGGCACCGTTTTAGGCACTATATGGCCGGAAGAGCAGATCCCATGTAGCTTGGGATGATATTGGAGATAGATAATTTCTTGGTCCAGAAATGATAGCTTAAACAGTTAAAGTAGTCAAGCAAGTCCGAAAGCATATTAAGGTAGCTCAAGATCGCCAGCGTCATTGGGCCGATTTGCATCGGCGACCTCTTGAGTTTTCTGACGGCGACCATGTATTCCTTTGGATTTTGCCTACCTGAGGAGTCATCAGATTCGGTGTGAGGGAAAAGCTTAGTCCTTGGTACATACGTCCGTTCAGTATTCTCGAGCGAATATGAGATGTTTCCTATCGTCTTACAATTTCACCATCGCTAAGTGAGATACATAATATTTTTTATGTACCCTAGTTATGATGGTATATACCGGATACTAGTCATGTCCTGGATCATTCAGAATTGGTTATTGGTACCGACCTTTCATGTGAGGAAAGATTTGTATCCATTTTGGGCCGGAGAGATAAGATTCTTAAGAACTGGACTATTTATTTAGTCTGAGTTGCTTGGGGCATCACTCACCAAGTGAGTCAACTTGGGAGCACGAGTATGATATTTGAGCTAAATACATGTATTTGTTTGACTCATGAGGTATATTTGTTTGTATATCTCGTACCTTGATCTTGTCTTGTGCATGCTTGTCTTGTTCTAGGTAGTTCGTATCATGTGATTGATATTCTTGCTTATTTTATTACCTGCCCGATCTCTAGAGATACCTTGCTAGCCCCGGTGCCTTGTTGAAATTTCGATGATAGAATTTTTCTAAGGAAGTGAGAGTTGTGAGACCCGTCTCACTATTTTAGTATTATTGTATTTTATCTGGTATATGTGTGTTATAGCTGTATATTGATTCCCGTATAATTTATGGATTTTTTTAGTTACTTTCATGTAATTTCTAGAATTGTGTATAGTGCTTGTCACCATTTCATATATATAGCCTTCCATTTCTCTCTCCTCCTTATTCTTCTTTATTTCTTTCACTTTCTTCATTTTCTTCTCCCTCTCCTTTTCTTGGCCGAACCCCAGTCCCAGACATGAGCTTGCCTTGGGTAGTAGTGGTAGTAGTTTAGTAGTGGGTTTACATAAGTATATCTTGCCAATAAAGAAGAACTTGCTATATTGCACTTATTTAGCTTCCTTATATTTTATTGCTCTATATTGTTCTCTATGAATTTCTCTACATGTTTAATTTTTGGTATTTTCGGTTTTGATGCCTTGGTTGGAGTAGATCTAAGTTTCCAGTTTGTAGCTTCCATGAGTTTACTTGATTTTATATCTTAGAACATGAATTTTTTTTTTCAAAACTAGTAGTTTCATGTTGATGAGCACTTGATTTCGTGCAATTTTGAACTTTACTTTGGTGGATTCGGACTTGAAATAAGAATTTTATGGAGAATACAAGTTTTTAGACTTTGAGCTTTTTCCATGGCAGACTTGCTGTTTTGGGGACGATGGGACTTCATGTGCCAGTACCTATGCCAGAGAGAGTGCCATGCAACACAAACTCTTTGCCGCATATCCTTGCAGCATGTGCCTATCTGGTTTGGTGCATGACTGACTTACACCTGAGTGTTCTGAAATAAAGTGCTTGAAAAAGCTAAGCGGTAGAAACTCTTTGTGTTGACTCACTGGGTGTATAAAGGTATCTATGCGACCAATGTCTCAAGCGTCTCTTCCATGATTGAGCGCATGACTGAACTAACCCTGGCATGACTTATCATAATTTTATCTTTTTTCTCTGACTCCCTATCTTGACCAGTCCCATCGATCACTTCTTTGACACGGCCAGTCACATCAGTCACTTCCCTTACCTTTTATTTATTGCATGTCGCTCACCTTGTCCCGAGGAGTGGACTTTGCATCTCCCATTCGGCCAGCTCTTGCATATGACCGCTCTCCCATACGGCCTGCTCTTGTATGCAGCCAGCTCTTCCATGCGGCCAGCTCTTGAATACGACCTGCTTACCCCATGCGCCGATGACACTTGTAGTAGTTTAACTTTATTTAATATATTTTCTTGTTTAGCCTATTATGTTTGATTCTTATTCATGTAATCTTTCTCTAAACTTCTTATAACCTGATTGTGATAACAAGACAGAACATGGAATTTCTTGAACATGGATTGTATTGACACTGTTAATCTGAACGCCCGACGCATGAACTGTATTGATATTCCTGAATGTGGCTCGACGCAGCTCACTCTTGACATTCTAGAATTGAACATGGATTCTATTGACATCGTTAATCTTGAACTCTTGAGACCAAACTTGCCATGATATTCATGATAATATCTCGTCGTATCGAGTTAACCTGACATGTACTGATACTCCTGTTAGTGGCTCGACGAAGGACACTCCTGACATGCTAAAATTTTTCTGAACTATAATGCTTGAACTGATTAGATAAAATTATGTGGTTGATTTGCTTGTTCATGTCCTGAATGTACTTATCAAGCTCATGTCCTATCCTATCATGCATCATGTCTAAGGTAAATGTTTTAGCATCACGGTCAGGAATTCTTAATAATTTATCCAGGATAACAACTGGAATAATGTATTAGAATCATCTAAAGAGATTTTTTGGTTACATGCAATCCCGGTATCCCAGCGACAATTGCTAGACTTGGAGCTCTCCGTCGTGAGGGGCACACTTCCAGCACACCGTCGAGTGTTGCATATTACTATAAATTACTATAGCTGATATAATCTATTCTATGTATTTTTATACATGGATAACCCGGATAGTCTGCAGGGCATGTGACTGTATAGAATCTCAAACTGCATGTTTTAGTAACTGTCATGCCCCAGTCCCAAAATACGTAGGACTAGGAATACGTAAGCATGCCAGCCGTATATATATGGCAACTCCAATATATGGATACCATAATACATACGTACAATGTAATATGAATATTAACTCACATATGGTATATATATAGCCACAAGTCACAGAAATACTAATCTCGTCCACACAACAAGTCTTAGAAAATAAATAACTAAACTAGAATAATGAGTCTGAATAATCCAAAATAATAGTCGGGTGGAGACAAATACACTACCAATGATTATATCAAAACTAAAATGAGAGAGGAGTATAAAATCTCCGATATAAAATAAGATGATGATATAAAAGTATCAGCTAAGAGATCAATCACTAGAGATAATCAAAGATGCTCAGAAGGTAAGATCTCCTCGGTAGAAAATAATACGTCAGGTCCTGGCCCGTACTCCTGTGGATACTCCTGGTCGTCTATACCTGGCAAGGGACCAGGTCCTCGGAGGGACATAACAAGATAAATAGAAGCATGCCAATTTGAATACAGTAAACATGCATAATAGGTAGAAAATATATAAGTACGTTGTACAAGACCATCTATATGACTATGCATAATGAGGACAACTTTTTGACGTATGGGCATGGGTAGGCTACTCGATCTAAATCTCACAACTTACACACACGGCAGGGACATCAGAAATCGACATACCGCGAGGGTAGCGACCAGCACGACTCTAGAAATTGACATACCGCGAGGGTAGCGACCAGCATGACACACTATCGTAGTGCGTGCTAGATCCTACGGTTTACCAGAGTAGTTATAACCCATACGCCTACTGATTGTCCTCTCCTCCCATGATACTATGTGTCAAGTGTGTGTCAACATATATATATATATATATAGCATATACTTATGACTGAAAGAAAATACACATGCAATGAATATACAGAAATATAATAAGCATGCAAAGTACTGTACGCAATTTGGCAAGGTATCTTGCCTGGTAAGAAAGTTGCGTAGCGCCAATAGCCTGCTCCTGGAGTCTTGCAAAATAATCCAATGGTCCTCGGGGTATGCACACAGGGCATGAGGATCGAGGGTAGCTGCTGCAGGTCATCTTTCGGCGAGGATGATGGGTCTACGATGTTGATGATGATGGCGAGGGTGATGATTGGTAACGGCGATTGTGATAATAATTAAGGTTATGATGATGATGACATAGGTTATGATGATGATGATGATGATAATGGTGATGGTGATGATGATGATAAGATGATGATTAGGTGATGGTGATGATGATGATGAGATGATGATTAGGTGATGATAATGGTGATTAAGGTGATGATGATGATAATGATGAGGATGATGGGATGATGATTAGGTGATGGTGATGATGTTGAGATGATGAGATGATGATGGTGATGATGTCTGCCCGAGTCTGTTGGTCAGGGAGGTCCGACGAGAAGGAGGAAGGAGATGAGAGGTTTATGGGAGGTGGCTCGGGATGGCCGGGTGAGCGTGGTGGAGCTGGTGGTGTGGTACAGGAGGTCAGGGAGGAGTTCGGCTATGATGGCGATCCGTGAGGTGGTACAGGAGGGACTGGGGTGGTGTTACAGGTGAAGACGATAGGGACAGCGGGGAGATGGCCGGGGAACAGGGAGGTGACGGGTTGAGGTCAGGCGGGGAAGTCGACGGGGTCGTCGAGTTGCTGATGTCGTCGACTTCGACGGAGGGAGGAGGATAGGGACGAGAGGAGAGGTCATGGCTATCGAGGAGGAGAGAAGAGGGTGGCTGTTGGGTCAGCTTCAGGCGGCTGCAGCGGCGGCTCAGGCGGTCAGTGGGCTCCGGTCGAGGGATGAGGCAGCAGGAGGAAGATGACCGGAGGGAGAGGGGGGGTCGTGGGGAGAGAAGGGAGTTTAATTGTGGTGGTGCAGGTCGAGGGTGGTGATGGGGACGATGATGATGGTAGAAGATGCTGCTGGCGGAGGTGGTCGGGCTTCGGCGGTGCTCCGGCCATGATGATGGCAGCAGGAGGAAGAAGGAAGATGATGAACAGTAGGGGTCGGCTAGGAATAGAGTTTGGGGTTTTGGAAAAAATAAAGAAAAGAAGGAAAGGTTGTATATTTATACATGTGGAAACTAGAGTTTGATATTGACCTAGGGGGTTGGGCTTGGTCAACATCGTTGGGATGGGCTTGGCTTCACATGGGGATCTTTGGAGGGCAAGGATTTGCATTGTTTAAAATGCATGGCTAGGATTAGATGAGGGGGTAATGTTACATTCCAAAAATCATGAGAAAAAATCATATGAAGGAGAAATGGGTTTCTTCATGGGTTGTGTCCAATGGTGTGGACACCTCAATGCACTTTTGCATAAAAGGGTCCAACAATTGAAAAAATTACACAAAGATGAAAATTGGATTAAATTAATTAAAATTATTATAATTGGTGTTCTAAAATTAATTAGAAGTACATGGGGCTAAAATTAGGTAGGACACAAGTATCATGGACATAGAGGACTCCGAATAGAATATTATCATAAATTGGGTTGCACAAAATAGGTCAAGATTGTGTCTCCAATTTCGATTGGAACGCACAAGGATACAAAGTTAAATTTATATAGAATTAAATATAAATGTCCGTGACGAATGTCGTGCGACTAAAATGTAGGACAAGAGAGCATGATTATAAGTTACACAAAGGTCAGAATGGAAGACTAGCATGTCTAGTATAAGGATGTAAAATTTGTAGAAAGGCAGTGACTAGTGTAGTGCTCCAATTATTGAAGCAATGGTAAAGTGCACTAAGTGATATAAATATTGTAAAATCGTCTAAAATAAAATATTCTACTTCTAATTAGATCCCAACTAGCCCTAGTCTCACTATCTAAACTAAGTAGGCCTAATTTTGGGTGAGGGGGTTTACAGTAACTAGGACTATGATAACCCTAGTTAGCTAATGATAGCAAGCTGTAGGACATGATTTATCGTGATTGCTTGATTTTTAGTCCAGTCTAGTCCTATCCTGATATGTTTAACAACTGATCTGAAAGCTGTAACCTGAGTACTGATTCCATATATCCTTGTTTAAATATTCCAAAATTGTTTAACTGTTATTTTACCTGTTATAGTTATTTAGCTGTTCATTGTGCTATTTCTTACTGAATTGTCTGCATGCTGGTTTAAGTTCCTAAGTTGGCTCTCTTGTGGTACTTGCTGTTTTGGGGTCTGACCCTACTAGTTTTGTATGACCAGATTTTGGAGCAGGACTGCAGGATCTCCATATTTTTTGCCTCAAGATGGTGAACACCAGGAGCACCCGAGGACATGAGGTGGGTTTCTTCTTCATCACCCACTTGATCTTGTACTTATATTTTGAGACGTTTAGCCACCGAGCACGTGTTTAGCTCGTGTTTTGGTACTTGGCATTCTAGCATATGGGCCTACATATAAAGCATATTATAGACTATAGCTAGAGATGATCATATAATATTGTACTTTTGCTGGTCCTTCATTTTGTAACTAGCTTCATGATCATCTGTGTATGTATAGTTTGGGATGTCTTACTATTATATGTTTGATGATCATACGTCTTATAACTTATTACTTACTTGAGATTGAGACACCTAGGATTCTTGACCCAGGAATGACTGTTGGATTGTAGAGTAAAACTCTCACAGGTCTAGATAGCCGTGTCCATATTTCAGGATATTAAGTACTCTCGTGTACGTATATGGCTTTGTCTGCCTCCGCTCTCCAGTATTCTGGTTCTGGGGTGTGACACAGACACCGTGGATATTGTTGTGTATGTTAACCTATTGCATTTGGCATCGGGCAATCGAGTATGAGTATTGCCCAATGTATTGTGTGTCGTCGATACGATAAGTTCGCCATTGATAGCTCGTAAATAGCTCGTACTCGTATCTCGTCATCCAGGAAGTTTCTCGAGTGTCCATGATTCGAGAACTTAAAATAATTTGGTAATGATTAGACAAGATAAGATTCACCTAGTTCATTGGGAGGGAAGAATATTGCGCTACCGGCTACCCCGATCTCCAAGGACCCCATGAGTCATGGACCAACCCTGCTAGGCAAGGGCCCCATGACCTACCAAGTTTACGCATGCCATGGTACATACAAGACTTCGTGATGTACCGTGGTAGTCATATGTATTAGCTCAATGATTGTATCATATTTTTTAATATGGTGAATCGATTAAGTTTAGCCATTTAATACCACTAACCAATCATGAAATTACTATAGCATTTATATTCTTCTTCCACCTTTAGTGATATATGCTTATTATTTTACATATTAGTGATATAAGCTTCTATTAAAGCCATCTTAAATAGAACCGAGTTGTCATAATCAAAAAGGGGAAGATTGTTAGCCCAATGATCTAACTATATATTTTAATATGGTTAATTTATTTTATTTAACATTATGACATCACTAATATTCATGCTATCACTATTTTGAATACTAAAACTTAGCAGAGTCCAAATATGCATTAAATGTTATCATACTTACTAGTATGTATATTTGTTTGTTTTCCTAAATTATATTTGCAGAAAAGTAATAAGCAAGATTAAACATGGACATATGCAATAAAGAAATGATGATGGCATAGCTTGGCTTCTTCCCTTGATAGATGATAGATTTTTTCCTTGGCGGCAGTTGTCCTGAGATACTCAGATTGTGAAATCTGAATACCTTTCCCCCGAACCCCTACAGGGGGGCGTTGTCCCCTCGACCCCCGTCCATTGACCGGGCAGCGGAACCCCTGAGTGCGTGGCTCCGGAGATGTCATAGACGGTTCAAAAAAATCTTGTTGGATGACATCGTCTTTGGTCCATCATGATTTCTTTATTGCATATGTCCATGTTTGATCTTGCTTATTATTTTTCTGCAAATACAAGTTAGGCAAACAAAGAATTATACATAGTAGCAAGTTTAATAAGATTTAATGCATATTTGGACTATGCTAAGTTTAAGTATTCAAAGTAGTGATGTCACGACCCACACCCGGTTTAGGGGCACGAGTGCGTGGGTACGTCCAGCCTATGCCGCAGCATCGGCGGTAGAACGCTGTCAAGGTCTTGATACTATCTAGCCAATCTCACACAAGCATCCAATCTCCATAAGGAGGCACGGATGA
The DNA here is from genome assembly GCA_036927795.1 of Iris macrosiphon. NCBI lineage: Eukaryota > Viridiplantae > Streptophyta > Magnoliopsida > Asparagales > Iridaceae > Iris > Iris macrosiphon. The sequence continues at coordinate 51,949,642 of JAYESA010000015.1, forward strand.
CACAAATAAAATGAACACATACTCAATCACAGGATTACAGCACGATAAGATAGCGAAACAAAATTTAAATATAACACAAGTCTAAAGTAATAATCAAACTCAACAATATCCAAGTCTCAATAACAATGCCGGAGACAAATCCGGTACCAAATAGTCTACTAAAAGAACTAACTAGAAGATTGGTGATTCCGGCTAGACCTCCCGGAATCACAACTAACTATCAAGCCCAAGTGCAGCTACTCACCATATGGTCCATAAAGTGTTGGCTACCGATCCTCTAAAGCATAGTCTGGAAAAATATTTCCAGTCAGGAAGGAGCAAAGTACAAATCTCAAATAACAGTTCCATTTAATTGATAAGGACTATAAAGCAATAAACATACGATGCTAGCTACTGAGAAGACAGTGAAATAAATGCAATGGCAATAAAAGAGAGACAGGCAATGTAAAGAGACAGGCAATAGACAATATGATACAGTCAGTGCATGTATAAAAATAAAAAGAACAAGGAACAGTATCATATACGGGTGATGTAGTATATGATTAAATAGGGAACTGTAATCTATTCTAAGTGTTTGAAATAGTAGTTTCAAAATGTGATCGGCTTGGGAACATGTACAATAGCTATAGGGCCTGGCTAATCATGGGTGAAGAGCATGATTAACACTTACATTGTTCTACACTACAATAAGAGGTTATGATCACATTTCTTACTAACTACTTCCCCGCCCCCAACTAGTACTGTGGATCCAACCATGACACGTCACGATACACGAGCAAGTCCAATCTATCATGTACGATGTCTAATATACATGTCGTGTACAATATCGAACGATAATCAAGGTAACATCTCATGACTGCAGATCCAAGCTATACTAGTCCGTGTAACACAGTGTCAAGGATTCAGATGTAATATTTCATAATTATTTAATTTATAGAAATTATCAAGGAATTGGAAATTATCAGAGAATGTTCTTGCCTTGGGTCCTTAGCTGGTAATTACTGGTGTCCTGTTCCAGAGTATCCCCTGGGTGAAGCAACAGTCCTAAAAACATATCACAATAACACTTGTATCAGGTGCTACCCTAACACACAGTCTATAAACACTGGCCTCAGGGCCATGCCAGGTATGGCACTAGTCAGCTAGGGTCGTCTAGTAGGGATACATATTTAAAACACATTACCTATTTTTAATCATTAATGCCTACCATATATATATTTGCAATACAAATATATATATACCAAATTGAATTTATACCATATATATATACCAATTAAACATACATTGAAAATATGCTAAGTATATATATATAAAATACATGTATACACATATACCAATACGAAATATATATATACATATATGTATATTTATACCGAAATACGTTTATATATATATATACCCATACATATTTATGCCAAAATACATATTTATATAGGTTTGTACATATACCAAAAATATATATTCATGTATTAACATTAATTAAATAACTATTATACATATACGTATACATTAAATTAATACATATACGCATCTAATACGTATTTATGCTAGAATACATATGCAATACATATATATTAAAATATAGAGATATACGTGAGATATATATATTTATATACATATACGCGTATATATATATATAAAAAACATATATACACTAATTTAAAATATACTATATACACTAATTTAAAATATACTATATACACTAATTTAAAATATACTATACACACTAATTTAAAATATACCAATTCTTACATTAATTATATATACATTAATTACACTAAATTACATATACATACTAAATAAATCATATACATACTAACTAACAGGGAAAGGGAAGAGGGAAGGAGGATTACTGTGGTGGTCGGTCGGAGTCTCGCCGGAGGGAGAGCAGGCCGGCGGAGGGAGATGGGCACAGCAGGGAGGAATGGGGGAGCAGGCCGGCGGGAGGAGGTGCTCGGGGCAGTGGGGAGTGGCTGCTCGGCTGTGCTCGCCGGAGTGCGGTGAGCAGGCCGCCGGGATATGAGCGGGTGGAGGCTGAGCAACGGGGAGTTGCTGCCAGCGGCCGCCGAAGGGATCAGGGAAGGAGTGAGCAGGCTGGGTTGCAGCAGGGGCCGGAGTTGCAGCCAGCGGAGGGAGAGGTGGAGGATGGTGGAGCGCCGGCGTCGGAGGGTGTACGCAGAGGGAGGAGCAGCCAGCGGATGGTCGGGGTGATCTCGGCTCGTGGAGCCGCGGGAAGAAGAGCAGCAGGGAGCTGCTACCGTGGAGCGCCAGAGTTTGGCCGAGGTGGATCTGAACATTGGGGGGAAACTCGGTGAACAGTGTTCCCCCCTTCCTCTCTTCTCTTTGAATTCAAAAACTAAAGAAAAGAGAAGGGAAGAAGAAGAAGAAGAAGAAAAAGAAGGAGAAGAAAATAAGAAGAAGGGAAGAAGAAGAAGAAGGATTTGTTCACGTTGGAGAGAGGGATGTGGGGGTTTGTGAGGAGGTGGGCTACCTAGGTTTTCTAGGGATTAGGGTTTGATGTGACATTAAATAGGGTGAGGGTGTGGGTAAATCAAAGGTGAGGATGCACCCAATTAAATGGGTGATCCAGATTAAACATGAATGAATTTCATGTGGGGATGAGGGTGAGGGGCTAGTTAAATAATTATTAGGCTCCCTTATTGTTTTAAACAAATGAGGTGTTGACACAAAAATACAAATTTGCAAATTAGCCCCCTTAAATTTGGGTATTTGCACAGGCGCATGAAATAACAAAAATTTGGCGGGCGATTCGATGTCCGGTATTTTGTAGGGTCAGGGGGTGCTGTAAGATCGGTATGGGCTCAATTTGCAAAGCACTGGAATTAAATTGGGATTTTCAGGATAAGTTAAAATAGTATCCTCAATTTAATTAAAAATAAATACAAGTTGTGTTCTAAAATTAATTAGAAGTACATGGGGCCAAAATCAGGTCAGGTCATCAATACTAATAATGAAGTAGACTCAGAACAGGATATTATCCTAATTTGGGCCGCACGAAAAATAGGTCAAGATTGCCTCCAATTTCGATTGGAACGCACAACGATACAAAAATAGGAATTTATTAAATAACGTCCACGATGATTTTTGTGCGGCTAGAAATAATCCACAGAGAGCATAATTATGAGTTGCAAAAATAGCAGAATGGAAGGCGGGCATGTCTAGGGCAAGATGGTGAAATTTGTTGGGAGGCAAAAGCTAGGGTAGTGCTCCAAATATTGAAGCAAAGGCAATGCGCAAAAATATTAAATAAAATACGGTAATTAATTACAACTCCAAGAATTAAATTCTAACTAAATAATTAAATACAAAATTTCATAATTCCGACAGGTGTTCGTCTACTGGCTTCTAGGCCAAGTCTACTAGCTTAAAATTAAATAAACACTGCATATAATATTATATTTAAATTACACATCACACATTTATTTAAATTAAATATACTATTATGCAATTATTTAATCGTAACTACAATAATATTAAATATTTAAAAAGTCGAAAATACCCCTGTTTTCGGAACGTGGTAGTGACAAGTCTACCCTCCTTAAAAGAATTTCGTCCTCGAAATTCAAAATCCTCAAAGTAGCGTTTATTCATACACATTATCATTTTCCCTCAAAGTTTAAATTCATCATCCATGAGATTAGGTAATTATCCACAATGTCCTTTCACGATTTTTCAAAAATTCTGAAATTATTTGTATTCCGGAAAAAATCCTTGAAATAGAATCAAAGTCCCTTTTTATTAAAATTTTCTCCAAAAAAATTTTAGTTAATAATTCAATACTCGGAATTTAATATCCACTCCTCAAATTTGATTTTAATCAATGCTCGTATATAAAATGAAATCTCATCCAAAAAGTTTAAATTCAACATTTAGTCCATCAATAATTTTATTTCTCGATTTCCTCTTCCTCAAAATACTCAACAATACGATACTTAGGGATTTTCCAAATGCGACATCCAACTATAAAATTCTAAAATTCATAACTTGCAACCAAATAAATATAATGATAGTCTCCCAAAATTTCCAAATTTTAATAACCAATTTAATCACATCATAATCTTCCTGGAATTAATAAACCACCAATTATGCCATGTTAATTTCTTGGCCCTTTATTTAAATCGATGTTTATCCTCGAATTTTTTATTCATCTTGTTAATCATCTTGTCTCTCCTGTCAAGTCATAACTCCTTCATGAATCTTAGTCATGGTCAAACCCCGATAATCGTGGTCTACGAAAATCTTTCTACAATCATACAACATGCAACCCAAGGGGAATATGTACAGTCATAGTGTCTTTCGTCATGGTATTGCAGTCTCTGCATCAGGGTGTACAACTAACTATATTATAACAAGAAAATCATGCACACAACTATTGTACTAAGGAATCAATCAATCAATCAAATAGAGAGGGACAGAAGGAAGGAAAGAACAGAACCTGCTAACACATTACCTGTAGTATCGGTCTCCTCGACCGTCATCGCAAATGCCCCGCCCTGCTGGGGTGGTTCCCTTCGTGGGTGCTGAGCATTATACGGTTCCACAGGTAGCCTAATTGGATCTCTATAATCTGAAGTTGCGCTCTGGCCGGGAAGATAAGGGGCTAGAAGATAATCCCTTACTCGATGTCCCGCAGCGCCGTAGTGCAAACAAAGTCCTAGCCTCGTTCTACAGCTCTCCCAAAGGTGACCTGGCTTCTTACAGAAATGACAAGTCTGCTATGTCTCTCTCGGAGGCAGTTGCTGATTCTGCTGAATACGGACTGGTGTCTGGTACTGTTGTTGATACTGATACGCCCATAGATGTTGTTGGATAGGAACTGGTGCTAGGTACTGCGGTGGATGCTGAAATATCCATGGTTGTTGCTGAATATGAAATGGTACTTGGTACTGCTGTTGGTGCTGAATACGGGGATGCTTGGCTGGTCCTGTGCTACCATTCGTATCTCCAAAAGTATTGTGACTCCTCTTAGGCCTGAGGTCCAGATCCTCTTCTGCAATCTGAGCATCCATCAAGATAGCCTCAAAGGTAGCGGTACGACGACCAAAAGTGCGCGACCTAATCTCTCTCGTCAGCCCTTTTCTAAATTTTTGAGCTCGATCTCCTGGGTCTCGAATCATGGACGATACAAAATGGCTCAATCTACAGAATTCTGTAGCGTACTCGTCGACCGACATGTTTCCTTGAACCAAGTCATGAAACTGACTTTCCAAGGTTTCCAATGCCACATCGGGAAAGAACTTCTCCTTGAAGAGTTCCTTGAAGGTCTCCCAAATAAGTCCTTGCGCAGTAATTCTCGGCTCCGTGCGATACCACGTGAGTGCGATATCGAACATCTGACTGCCAGCGGCTTCTATTTGCAAGTTCTCCGGAATTTGGGTCAATCGCAGGCTCCTCTCTATATCCTCTAGCCAGTCGTCAGCATAGAGTATCCCTTCGGTGCCTTTGAACTCTCGAGGCATCATCCTTTTGAAATCCACTATAGTGCCTGATCTCTGCTGTTGCTGGCCAGGAAACTGCTGGTACTGTGCTACTTTCTCCAAAGCTTGGAGAGTCACTTGATGAACATTCTCCATGCTTTCTCTCATCAGCTTGGTTTGTGTCTGGTGCACTTCTGCTTGCACCCTCTGAGCCTCAGCTTGAACTCGCTGAGCATCTGTCGTCACTCTCTGGGCATCTACCATGCCCTGGATCAAGGTAAACATCTGCGTTCCGTCAATGGGCAAACCTCCGGGAAGCGGAGTCGGAGGAGGAGGAAGGTTGTCCGTCACAGTTGCGGCAATCCTCTGAGCAGGTGGGGGAGGAGGATCCCCGAAAAGTGCAGACACTCCTACGTGCATCGGAGATGTAGGAGGAACTACGGCTGTATGTCCCTCAGGTGGAGAGGTGGCAGACCCCTCTAAAGCTGATGTTCCAGCTCTCATAGACCGTGTCTGCGGCGACATCCTGAAGACAGATCCCAAAGAATCAATTAAGGCAAAATGCGATATCATCAAGGAAGGACAGTACAGTTCTAAAGAACAACATTCAAGATAAAAGATTTAAAGAAAATCCTATTTGTGATTGCACATGTCAAAGATGCATCCATGGTTTGATACCTCTATCCCTCTAAGGTACCACAGTTCTACTAGAAACATACTCACTGCTAGCTTCCTTACCTACTACAACCGTTGATACTAGTTATCCTTATCACTCAAGTGCATATCAGTTGCAACACACTATACTAAGTACTGCTCTCTCCAACACAATCCTAGATGAACACCTAAGTCAGTTGGCAGTGAGATCTCAATCATGCTCAAGCCAACAGATCCTTACACATGCATCTTATCTACTTATATACTAATATATCTCTCTCACTATAAGATTTTATCCTCCAAACAAAGTCCTCGAAAATAACTCCTCGAAAAATTTAAAGTATAATGCATATACCTTCCTCAAAGTCAATTATCTAAATACTGAAGTGAAAATTTTTTATCAATTCAAAAAATCCTTACAGCCTTGTCTATGTTCATTGAATCGAATCTGAATCCTCAAAAATAAAATTTTAATAACATAATATCTCTACTTCTAAAAATTCAAAAATGCAATTTATTTTCAATCTTCAAATTATAATTTAAATCCATCTCTAGTAGTCCAAGAGCCCTAGTGTTATCTTTTCTCACTGTCCTCATCGACATGCGTCATCAGATAATACCATAAATCAGTCTATAAATTCATCTTGATATGAAATCAAACCCTACAATGGAACCAAAATCCTAATTTAATACCTGATCAACAATCAACAAGTGAGAATGGACGGAACAAGGGAATGATTTTAAATTGGAAATTATAACAAGATTCTCAGGGATCATCCCAGGAATCTCTCAAGGAATTGTGATTGAGTATTCGCGCTCGTCCTAGTATCCTATGTCCTAGATCCTATCGCAGGCACGCAATAGTGTAACAAGGATGCCACACTACTACGATATCGCACAACTCGCGAAGTCTGACCTGCATGGGCCACCACTAAAAATGTGTCACGACCCGCACCCGGTTTAGGGGCACGAGTGCGTGGGTACGTCCAGCCTACGCCGCAGCATCGGCGGTAGAACGCTGTCAAGGTCTTGATACTATCTAGCAAATCTCACACAAGCATCCAATCTCCATAAGGAGGCACGGATGACACAAATAAAATGAACACATACTCAATCACAGGATTACAGCACGATAAGATAGCGAAACAAAATTTAAATACAACACAAGTCTAAAGTAATAATCAAACTCAATAATATCCAAGTCTCAATAACAATGCCGGAGACAAATCCGGTACCAAATAGTCTACTAAAAGAACTAACTAGAAGATTGGTGATTCCGGCTAGACCTCCCGGAATCACAACTAACTATCAAGCCCAAGTGCAGCTACTCACCATATGGTCCATAAAGTGTTGGCTACCGATCCTCTAAAGCATAGTCTGGAAAAATATTTCCAGTCAGGAAGGAGCAAAGTACAAATCTCAAATAACAGTTCCATTTAATTGATAAGGACTATAAAGCAATAAACATGGGATGCTAGCTACTGAGAAGACAGTGAAATAAATGCAATGGCAATAAAAGAGAGACAGGCAATGTAAAGAGACAGGCAATAGACAATATGATACAGTCAGTGCATGTATGAAAATAAAAAGAACAAGGAACAGTATCATATACGGGTGATGTAGTATATGATTAAATAGGGAACTGTAATCTATTCTAAGTGTTTGAAATAGTAGTTTCAAAATGTGATCGGCTTGGGAATATGTACGATAGCTATAGGGCCTGGCTAATCATGGGTGAAGAGCATGATTAACACTTACATTGTTCTACACTACAATAAGAGGTTATGATCATATTTCTTACTAACTACTTCCCCGCCCCCAACTAGTACTGTGGATCCAACCATGACACGTCACGATACACGAGCAAGTCCAATCTATCATGTACGATATCTAATATGCATGTCGTGTACAATGTCGAACGATAATCAAGGTAATATCTCATGACTGCAGATCCAAGCTATACTAGTCCGTGTAACACAGTGTCAAGGATTCAGATGTAACATTTTATGATTATTTAATTTATAAAAATTATCAAGGAATTGGAAATTATCAGAGAATGTACTTGCCTTGGATCCTTAGCTGGTAATTACTGGTGTCCTGTTCCAGAGTATCCCCTGGGTGAAGCAACAGTCCTAAAAACACATCACAATAACACTTGTATCAGGTGCTACCCTAACACACAGTCTATAAACACTGGCCTCAGGGCCATGCCAGGTATGGCACTAGTCAGCTAGGGTCGTCTAGTAGGGATACATATTTAAAACACATTACCTATTTTTAATCATTAATGCCTACCATATATATATTTGCAATACAAATATGTATATACCAAATTAAATTTATACCATATATATATATACCAATTAAACATACATTGAAAATATGCTAAGTATATATATATAAAATACATGTATACACATATACCAATACGAAATATATATATACATATATGTATATTTATACCGAAATACGTTTATATACCCATACACATTTATGCCAAAATACATATTTATATAGGTTTGTACATATACCAAAAATACATATTCATGTATTAACATTAATTAAATAACTATTATACATATACGTATACATTAAATTAATACATATACGCATCTAATACGTATTTATGCTAGAATACATATGCAATACATATATATTAAAATATAGAGATATACGTGAGATATATATATTTATATACATATACGCGTATATATATATATAAAACATATATACACTAATTTAAAATATACTATATACACTAATTTAAAATATACTATATACACTAATTTAAAATATACTATACACACTAATTTAAAATATACCAATTCTTACATTAATTATATATACATTAATTACACTAAATTACATATACATACTAAATAAATCATATACAAACTAACTAACAGGGAAAAGGAAGAGGGAAGGAGGATTACTGTGGTGGTCGGTCGGAGTCTCGCCGGAGGGAGAGCTGGCCGGCGGAGGGAGATGGGCACAGCAGGGAGGAATGGGGGAGCAGGCCGGCGGGAGGAGGTGCTCGGGGCAGTGGGGAGTGGCTGCTCGGCTGTGCTCGCCGGAGTGCGGTGAGCAGGCCGCCGGGATATGAGCGGGTGGAGGCTGAGCAACGGGGAGTTGCTGCCAGCGGCCGCCGGAGGGATCAGGGGAGGAGTGAGCAGGCTGGGTTGCAGCAGGGGCCGGAGTTGCAGCCAGCGGAGGGAGAGGTGGAGGATGGTGGAGCGCCGGCGCCGGAGGGTGTACGCAGAGGGAGGAGCAGCCAGCGGATGGTCGGGGTGATCTCGGCTCGTGGAGCCGCGAGAAGAAGTGCAGCAGGGAGCTGCTGCCGTGGAGCGCCGGAGTTTGGCCGAGGTAGATCTGAACAGTGGGGGGAAACTCGGTGAACAGTGTTCCCCCCTTCCTCTCTTCTCTTTGAATTCAAAAACTAAAGAAAAGAGAAGGGAAGAAGAAGAAGAAAAAGAAGGAGAAGAAAAGAAGAAGAAGGGAAGAAGAAGAAGAAGGATTTGTTCACGTTGGAGAGAGGGATGTGGGGGTTTGTGAGGAGGTGGGCTACCTAGGTTTTCTAGGGATTAGGGTTTGATGTGACATTAAATAGGGTGAGGGTGTGGGTAAATCAAAGGTGAGGATGCACCCAATTAAATGGGTGATCCAGATTAAACATGAATGAATTTCATGTGGGGATGAGGGTGAGGGGCTAGTTAAATAATTATTAGGCTCCCTTATTGTTTTAAACAAATGAGGTGTTGACACAAAAATATAAATTTACAAATTAGCCCCCTTAAATTTGGGTATTTGCACAGGCGCATGAAATAACAAAAATTTGGCGGGCGATTCGGTGTCCGGTGTTTTGTAGGGTCAGGGGGTGCTGTAAGATCGGTATGGGCTTAATTTACAGGGCACTGGAATTAAATTAGAATTTTCAGGATCAGTTAAAATAGTATCCTCAATTTAATTAAAAATTAATGCAAGTTGTGTTCTAAAATTAATTAGAAGTACATGGGGCCAAAATCAGGTCAGGTCATCAATACCAATAATGAAGTAGACTCAGAACAGGATATTACCCTAATTTGGGCCGCACGAAAAATAGGTCAAGATTGCCTCCAATTTCGATTGGAACGCACAACGATACAAAAATAGAAATTTATTAAATAACGTCCGCGACGATTTTTGTGCGGCTAGAAATAATGCACAGAGAGCATAATTATGAGTTGCAAAAATAGCAGAATGGAAGGCGGGCATGTCTAGGGCAAGATGGTGAAATTTGTTGGGAGGCAAAAGCTAGGGTAGTGCTCCAAATATCGAAGCAAAGGCAATGCGCAAAAATATTAAATAAAATACGGTAATTAATTACAACTCCAAGAATTAAATTCTAACTAAATAATTAAATACAAAATTCCATAATTCCGACAGGTGTTCGTCTACTGGCTTCTAGGTCAAGTCTACTATCTTAAAATTAAATAAACACTGCATATAATATTATATTTAAATTACACATCACACATTTATTTAAATTAAATATACTATCATACAATTATTTAATCGTAACTACAATAATATTAAACATTTAAAAAGTCGAAAATACCCCTGTTTTCGGAACGTGGTAGTGACAAGTGATAGCATAAATATTAGTGATGTCATAATATTAAATAGAATAGATTAACCATATTCAAAAATATAGTAAGATCATTTGGCTAACAATCTCCCCATTTTTTTTATTATGGCAACTCGGTTCTATTTAAGATGGCTTTAATAAAAGCTCATATCACTAATATGTAAAATAATAAGCATATATCACTAAAGGTGGAAGAAGAATATAAATGCTATAGTAATTTCATGATTGGTTAGTGATTTTAAACTGCTAAACTTAATTGATTCACCATATTCAAAAATATGATACAATCATTGGGCTAACAACCTCCCTTTTTTTATTATGGAAAATCGGTTAAGTTTAAGATGGATACAATAGATGTATATGTCGCTAATATGTAAAAGATATAAGCATACATCACTAAAAATATATTAATTAAACTAGTTCTACCCATTTTTAAACATAATAGCACATACTTAAACTTACTTCTCCCCCATTGCCATGATCAAAAATAAGCTCCCCCTATTAGTAGATGCAAGAAATTCAATCTCAAGTAAATAAATTAGAGTAGGATGAAGGCGTAGACAATCATGATCAAGATCAGTTATGAAAGCAATAGGAGAAGTGTGTAAAGACAAGTTTTAGAAAATACACAATTAATGTATAATACCAATTAAAATATTGCTTGTCAAAACACAAGTTAGTTGATAATATCAATATGGAAAGATAAGAATAATGCAATAATAGGTTTATCGACTAGAAATTCAAGGAAGAAATATGTCATGCCCCAGTCCCAAAATATTGAGGGACTAGCCACGTGGAAATGGCCAACAGCACAACTCCAATGGGCAAACCCAATTTAATGGACCCGTTATAGTGCACTTAAGCTGTAATAAATATAAATGCATTCTACACCATCTAACACAAAATAATTCTAATCCCATCCATAGAAAGAAACATAACTCAATATGATAGACTAAACAAGATAATAGATAAAGAAAATAGTCCATCATTAAGTCAACATATGTAGTGTCTCGGGAAATAACCCGATAAAATAAGGAAAGAGAATAAGTCAATACATAAGTCCATGAGTCAAGATATAAAATAACTGGAAGCATAAATAACTAAGTATGTAACAGAATACTCAGAAGAAATTCTCTGGAACAATCTCGTCTTCTGGTGTCAGTACTGCTCCAGTGTCATCTCATGTCCCGTATATCTCAGGGTATTCCTCCTCTACTGTACCTGTGGACATAATCCGGATCCAGGTCCTCAGGGGACATAGCAAGGTAAAAGAATAACTCAAGCCAAATAAAATACAATATATAAAAATAGATCCTCAGGATAAGCTATGTAACTAGCTATATGAAATACAAATAAGAGCATCACTAGTACTCAGGCTGAAACCACTACAAGCTCTGTGTCGGGGAGCCCGTAGCAGCAAGAATATCACGTAATGGGCCAAGCTCTGGAACAGAGACTATAGCACCTCAATAATAAATTATTTTTTATATATAATTGGCCTGTAGCCTGTGTGTCTCTCCCCATCCAATATAATCACACATCTCATGTCCACGACATCTCATGTCCATAACACGCAAGATCATGACCTCTAGCTAGTACAGCGAGTCATAATGATATCTATGTATATACAAGTCTTATGTCACGAATCCTGTAAGCCTATACAGAATCACCACAAATAATTCAGGAAATATTCTGTCACATGAATAGTGTTAAGTGTCCTATGGTATGACGTACTTGGTAAAGCAAGCACGTAAAAATAAATAGGATCGTGGTATCAACTCTCTAAGTAACGTTACACGACTCCGCGTACGACGTCGACACCCGAATTTTGTTCAAACGTTAAGCAACGTCTCACGGTCCTAAGTTGAACAGGTACAACACAGAAGTATATAGAAATAAATCAAGCAAATAATATCACACGATCTACTGCAAGTTGGCAAAGTACACTTGCATGTGTTCTGAGCTCCGTTAGTTGCTCCAATATAAGTAAAATCTCCAGGTACACCTCTGGATGCTGAAATAAACATTACCATCCCTCTCAGAATACATAAAATAACTAGGTTTGACTACCCATAAGTCAAATTTGGATACAGGGGCAGAATTGACAGTTTCGGGTCAAAACGGGGTCCACATATGGCCCACTTCGAATCAAAAAATGTGTCAAAGATAAAGTTATCCAAATTTATCAAACTTAATGTCTACGAGTTCAAAACAATGATACGAACCCAACAAAATGTCCAGAACTGGATTTTGATGAGCCAGTCACGAAATCGCCCGTCAAGAGGAACTATGGGACCCATGAAACGGGGTTTTATCAACGTTCTCAGAATTAAACCAAACTTAGGTCACAGGACCAGCATAACGCTGCGAATCCGATGGCATAATTTTTATTATGAAATGATAGGTACACACAAAATTATGACGAGTGTCAAACAGCCCGATATGAGGGTTTTTTACTGATACACATTGATTCGGGTGTGCACGCACATCCAAATCAACTTTCGCGAAATCTCACATGTCTGCGTTGACGATACGCACCTTTTGGTGCAATTCATACACGACAAAGTTGCCTCGTTTAGCGGGTCACACCATATTTCAGAAAATTTTGGGTTTAGAAAACCATGTTTTTGACAGATTTCAACAACATAAATCACAGCATACATCAAATTAAAATAAACTAATTGAAGAGATTAAAACTTATTTATGTTGTCTAAATTACTGTTCAAGTAGAATTTAAAAATATTAACTAGATTGAAAGAAAATCAGCCATGAACATGGGTGATTGGATCAGTTTCTGAACTACAAAGTGGGTCATTTTTTTTTTTTTTTGTATCGCAAATTACGACCGACACAAGACATGATACATTGAACTAATTATACAGGGTTCAAGAGGGTCATGTGGTCTTCGTATAGGATTTGACAGGTCAATATTTTAAATACTATGCAGAGAGATACAGAGGTGGGAAGATGGGTACCTCGATGCTCGCTACTGTTCGGGATTTTGGACGACTGTATGGAGGCGTCTTGTGGCGTACGGCGATGACTGTCCGGCGATCGTCGATGGTTGGGGCTCATCAGGATTGGAAGAGGAGTTGATGGTTGTAGTGGTCGGCTAGGCTAGGCTTTATATAGGGGTGTGAAGGGAGTTACAAGGAGATGAAGAAGAGGGATCGAGGAGGTTTCGGGGAAAAGAAGAGATGGGGTCGGGGGGATTTCGTTGATGTTACAGTAGATGGGGGGTTGGTGGATTTGGTTTGGTAGGTTTTGGGTTGCGAGTTCGGGTATGGGATCCGGGTTCGGTTAGTTTGGTTTGGGTTTGTTCGGTTTAGGTTGGCTTTGGTTGGTTTAGGTTGGTTTATTTAAAACAATAAATACATATATGCATATATGGCCATTAAAAATAGTTTGGACCTCAATAAATTCCAAAAAAATTATACAATACTCTAATATTATTGTACACCAAAAAATATACTTTATGCACTATTTTGATAATTAATTTAATACACAAAAATATAAATTTATGAATGAATATTTAATATAATTAGCTAAAAATAATAAAAAATTCTACAATAATAATTAATATGATTTTTAAATTAAATTCTAAAAATCAGGGTGTTTACAATCTACCCACCTTAAAAGAATTGCGTCCTCTCAATTAAGAATTAAACTACTAAGAAATTTAAAAAAATCATGGTAACCTATAGGTAGTTCTTAGGTCATACCCGCATCTTCGAATAGGTGAGGATAACGCTAGCTTATGATATCCTCTCGCTCCCAAGTAGATTCGCCTGGGGAGTAATATTTCCAAGCTACCCGGACCAATCTAATTGTCTGACCCCGTAATATCTTCTCACTAATGTCAAGTATCCCAACTGGCTGCTCCTCATGCCTCAAGCTAGCTTCCACTGAAATCTTAGAATGATCGACTACGTGACTTACGTCAGCTGTGAGACATGGAATACATCATGCACTCCCTTTAGAGATGGGGGTAATGCAAGACGATAAGCCACCTCACCAATACGTTCCAAAATATCAAACGGCCCAATGTACCTTGGGCTCAGGTTGCCTCTGCTCCCGAATCGAATAGTACCTCGAGTAGGTGAGATCCTCAAGAATATATTTCGCCTTTCTTGAACTCCAAAGGTCGGCGGTGTGTGTCAGACCAATACTTTTGCCTGTCCTGAGCTGCACGAAGATGACTCTGAAGTTGCTTTACCTTCTCAACTATCCGTATCACTAACTCCGAACCGAGTATCTGACGCTCGCCAATGTAACTCCAACATATTGGTGACCTACACTTCCTTCCGTACAATGGCTCAAAAGGTGCCATCTGGATGCTCGCCTGATAGCTGTTATTGTAAGAGAATTCTACCAAGTGCAAATGGTCTTTCCAAGACCCTTCGAATTCTAACATACACGACCTCAACATATCCTCCAGGATCTGAATCGTGCTCTCCGACTGACCATCTGTCTGTGGATGGTAAGTAGTACTCAACTTGAGGCAGGTGTCAAGACTCTATTGCATGCTTCACCAAAAATAGGATGTGAATCTTGATTCACGATCAGATATAATACTAAACGGTACTCCATGTAACCTTACAATCTGTCGTATATACATGTCGGCTAGAATCTCTGTGGACTGTCCAACTCTGAACGGCAAAAAATGTGCCGATTTGGTGAGTCGATCCACAATAACCCAGACTGCATCCTTTCCACGGGGGCTTCTTGGAAATCCTATAACGAAATATATAGTGATATGTTCCCACTTCTATTCGGGTATGGGAAGTGGCTGTAACATACCATCGGTTCTCTGATGCTCGGCCTTAACTTGCTGACAGCCCAAATATTTTGTCACAAACCGCGTAATCTTTTTCTTCATCCCATGCCACCAAAAGTACTGCCTTAAATCTCGTTACATCTTCGTATCTCCCGGATGAATAGAGTACATGGAGTTATGTGCTACAGAATTCAACTCATGTCTCAACTCCCCATTCGGAACATATAGGCAATTTTTGTATCTAAACATCCCATCCTCATGGATTCGAAGTCCCGTCTTCATGCCGACTTCCGTCTTCTATTTTAAGTCTCCGAAACCTAGCATCTGTAGGTAATGCTGCCTTAATCCTCTCCACTAGCGATGACTTAACTTCAAGATTCGCCAACTGCCCCCTCTGCCTTGGCAAAATAACCTCTATTTTGAGCTCATGTAGATCCTCTAAAAGCTGGGGCTGCATTGTCAAGAAATAAGTTGTGGGCTTCTTGCTGAGTGCGTTTACTACGATATTCGCCTTGCCCGGATGGTACTGCAAATCTATATCAAAATCGACCATCAACTCTAACGAACGTCTTTGTCTCATATTGAGCTCTTTCTGAGTATGGACATACTTCAGACTCTCAGTGAAGATTTTCACCTTCTCTCCATAAAGATAGTGCATCCATATCTTTAATACAAATATTACTGCAGCTAGCTCAAGATCGTGCGTCAGGTAGTTCTTCTCATGAACCTTCAGCTGTCTCGATACATAAGAGATAACTTTGTCATGTTGCATCAAATCATATCCAAGTCCATTGCCTGATGCATCACTGTAAACAACGAATCCTCCCGATCCTTAAGGAAGAGTCAAGACCGGTGTTGTCATCAATCGTCTCTTCAACTCCTCAAAGGCCTTCTGACAATCTTTTATCCATGTAAACTCCTTGTCCTTATGCGTCAACCGCGTCATAGGCTCTGTAATCCTTGAGAAGTTCTCCATGAACCTCCGATAGTATCCAGCAAGTCCGAAAAAACTTCTCACCTCCGCAACTGATGTAGGTGTGGGCCAAGTTTCTATTGCAGCAACCTTCTCTAGATCAATTGAAAGTCCTTCTTCCGAGATAATATGTCCCAGGAAAGGCACCTTATCCAGACAAAACTCATATTTGCTGAGTTTGGCGTACAGCTTCTCCTGTCTCAGCGTCTCTAGCACGATTCTGAGATGCTCCTCGTGCTCTTCGTGGCTTTTGGAATATATCAAGATGTCATCAATAAACACAACCACGAACTTGTCCAAGTACTGATAAAAAACTCGTGTTATCACACGCATGAACACAGCTGGCACATTGGTTAAACCAAATGACAACTAAGAACTCATAGTGTCCATACTTAGTCCTGAAGGTTGTCTTCGGTATATCCTCTTTCCGTACTTTAATCTGATGATAACCGGATCTAAGATCGATCTTTAAGAATATACGAGCACCACTCAACTGATTGAATAGATCATCAATGAACGGCAAGGGATATTGGTCTTTGATAGTTACAGCATTCAGTGTCATGTAGTCAATACGCAGGTGTACCGTTCCATCCTTCTTCGGCACAAATAGTATGGGTGCTCCCCATGGTAAAATACTGGGCCGAATAAAACCCTTCTCCAGAAGATCATCAACTTGCTTCTTCAATTCCACCAACTCCTTAGGTGCTAGCTGTAAAATCCCATATTTTTAAATATTATATTTATTAAATTAATTACTGAATTTATTTATATTATTTCGTAGTTAATTAAAAATATATATTATTTATATAAGTACCTAGATAATCACCCATTTAGGATTATTGCACAAAAACTGTTATTTTTATTTTAGGAACCCTTGTTAAGGGGTGATAGATTTTTTGATTTTATTTTTGGTGTACAAATGTTTTTTTGTACCTCGTATATATATAAATAATAATAATAATAATAATAATAATAATAATAAGTATAATAATAATAAATATAGTAATAGTAATGGTAACAATAATAAAAGAAAAAAAAACAAATAATCCTAAATCCCCTACCTAATCAAACCCTTAATACGAAACAAGTCCTTAACCACTAAACTACCCCCCCAGCTACTATATCACCCAACCCCACAGCCCTTGGCAAACCCCAACCAACACCAAACAGGTCTTCTCCCCCCCCCCCCCGCTGCTAACTAAACCCGCGCGACCCATCTCCCCACTTCGCCTCTCTCTCTCTCTCTCTCTCTCTCTCTATATATATATATATATATATATATATATATATATATATATATATATATATATATATATATATATATATGATCCCAAACCTGAACCCTAACCTCTGACACCCCAGTCCCGATGCCGCAGCCGTGCCAGCGACCGCCCTCAGCCGCGCCGGCGATCACCGCAGCCGCCGCACGATCGCGAACGACGCCGCACAAAAATTGAGCATCAACGTGTCCTACTTCAAGCGTCATTTTCCGTCGCATCTCTCAACCAAATTCGGATCCGTCTTCACAAGTATGATCACCACCTATCCCTCTCTAAACCTTGTTAATTAGTTTCATTCGAGCAACGTTAAAAACTAGGTAAAAATTGACGCCAAGTTGAGAAAAAACTATACTTTTAAACTGTAGAAAACTGCCCCATCGACTTACGTTTCGAGGCCGATATCTCCCAACGTAGACATCCAAATCGAGATCTACCTTTTTTGTGTAAAGCCTATATAACCAAGATTACTTCCTGTTAATTACTTTATTTTATTATGTGTTAAAACCAGAGATAAATTAGGTTGAAAACTCATAAAAACTTGTTTTCAAAACATAAAAACTTGTAATACGGAGCGCGTCCCACAAAATGGGACTGCCTCATCGCATACCAATTGTACTGAAAGGCGCTTATGGTATGTCCTAGCGTGTGGGCTTTCACAAAAACTGATTCAGACGTGTGTGCACGTCGAAATCATCCCGTATCCGTAAAAATGCCACGTATCGTAACTTCTGCAAAATACCACGTCATTTAGTGTACACTCGTCGGAATGCGACGAAACTTATGCCATTGGATTCGTGGTATCACGCTGGTCCTGTGACCTAAGTTTTACACGATTCTGAGACAGTTGACCAAGCCGCCTATTTGCGGGCCCTACGGTTGACTTTAAGGGCAAATTTTTGTTCGGCTCACCGGAATCTAAAATTGGACATACCATTGAGTTCGTACTGACGTTTAGAATTTATTTAACCTATAATTTATCCCATTTAGAGACATTTACCTCTGGGACGTATTTCGGTACAAAGTGGGTCACATGTGGACCCCACTTTTATCAGAAATTACCGTTTTGCCCATGTGTCCAAATTGGACGAAAGGGTAGGCTTTTATGACTATCTCGCTTATTCTGGAAATGTTGGTGATGTTTATTTCAGCATCCGGAGATGTTTATTCTGAGGCCATAGTTTCTAACCCTTGGTACTTGACATCTGGACGCTTACACTTTGCAGCTTTCTTGCCAGGCAAGTATACCTTGCCAAATTGCTTACATTACTTTGCATGCTTATTATATTTTTATATATTTATTGCATATATATTTCTTTCGGTCATAATTATATACTATATTTATGTTGACACACACTTGACACATAGTATCATGAGAGGGGAGGACAATCAGTAGGCGTATGGGCTATAACCACTCTGGCAAACCGTAGGAACTAGCACGCACGGTAGTTATGTCGCATTGGTCGCTACCCTCGCGGTATATCGATTTCTGATGTTCTAGACGTGTGTGTGAGTTGTGAGGTTAGATAGAGTAGCCTACCCATGCCCATACGTCGAAAAGTTGTCCTCATTATGCATTCATATAGATTGTCTAGTACAGCGTACTTATATTTTTTTGTCTATTATGCATGTTTATTGTATTCAATTGACATGCTTCTATGAATCTTGTTATGTCCCTCTGAGGACCTGGTCCCTTGCCAGGTATAGACGATCAGGAGTATCCGCAGGAGTACGGGTCAGGACCTGACGCATTATTTTCTGCCTAGGAGGTCTTACCTTCTGAGCATCCTTGATTATCTCTAGCGATGGATCTCTTAGCTGATACACTTATATCATCATCTTATTTTATATTGGAGATTTTATCCTCCTCTCTCATTTTAGTATGGATATAGTCATTGGTAGTGGATTTGTCTCCACCCGACTATTATTTTTCGATTATTCAGACTCATTATTCTAGTTTAGTTATTTCTTTTCTATGACTCGTGTTGTGGATGAGATTAGTATTTCTGTGACTTGTGACAATATATACCACATGTGAGTTAATATTCATATTACAGCGTACGTGTGTATTATGGTATCCATATATTGGAGTTGCCATATACATACGGCTGGCATGCTTACGTATTTCTAGTCCTACATATTTTGGGACTAGGGCGTGACACTAGCCGGTACACTGAGGAAGTGATAGGCTCCGCTCCTGGAGTCAAGTCTATTATGAATTCTATTTTTCGATCAGGTGGTAATCCTGGAAGATCATCGGGAAATACATCCACAAACTCAAATACAACTTTTGGGTACTCGGGCTCCCCATCTGCATAGAGTGCCTTAAGTGTAGGTTGAACTCCTTGCTCATTGGCTCCCCGAAGAAACTCAAACTCCGGATGTCTAGACGGTCTAAATATAACTCGTCCAAGCCGGCAATCTAGAGTCGCATGGTACTGACTCATCCAGTCCATACCAAGTACAACATCATAATCCGACATGGAAAAGATCAAAAATTGAGCTTGCATCACTCTCCCACAGACTACTACCGAACAATATCTACAAATGTCACTAACTGGGATAATTCTGCCTCCCGTAAGAATTCTCATAGTTATCGGAAGGGGTGCGGTAGCTACTCTATGTGTGGCTACGAAGCTAGCAGTTATGAATGAATACGATGCTCCAGAATCGAATAAATCTACAGCAGATAATGAAGCTACTAATATAGTACCTGCTATGACCTCTCCTGCAGTAGCTTCCTCTTCAATAGCCAATGCAAATGCATGTCCTCGTCCCAGAGCTGGTCCTCTCTACTGCCGAGCCTGCTGGAATAGTGCTGCCTATGGTGCCAAATATGGCCTCGGCTTATACCCTCCTGGAGCTGGTGGTATGACTCCTCTAACTACCGTCTGTGGTGCTCTCAATGCTGGATAAGCTAGCCTAGGTGGCTGCTGGGCTGGTCTCGGTGCTGGTAAAGCTAGTCGGTCTACCATCGGTGCTCCCTCTCGAGGCTCAGGACAGTCCTTGGCTGGATGTTGGTTGGATCCGCAAATCAAGCATAGCCCCAACTTGCGTCTGCACTCCCTCTTAATATGGCCTACCTTGCCACAATAGTGACAAGTAGGAATGGATGGGGCTCTTGATGCTACTCTATGTGGTGGATTCCTCTGGGGTCGCTTTGCAGGCTCCCCGTATGGTGCTCTGATTGGTGCTAATATGAACGGCCGTTTCAGGCTGGACTCTCTCCTGGTGACGCGCTCCATGCGTCGTGCTGCATCAAGAACATCCGTGTATGAAGTAGGTACAACGGATCCGATCAATCTCTGTAGCTCAAAGCTAAGTCCATCGAAGAACTTCTCTGCCTTCTCCTCTTTTGTCGGAATCAGAGTAGGGGTAAAGCGACTCAAACAGATAAACTATGCATTGTACTCTTCTACCGTCATGTTGCCTTGAATGAGGCGGTTAAACTTATCCCTAAGTTTTGATTTGGAAATGGCTGGAATATACATCTCCTGGAAGAGTCTAGAGAACTTCTCCCAAGTGACTCGATCCGGTCTGAGCCATCTCTCCTTAGATAGCTACCAATAATGTGCATTGCACGTCAACTGCATTCTAACGACAATCATCCAATGCTCCCACGGAAGCTCAGCTGCTTTCAATTGGTGTTGAGTGTTTGTGAGCCACTCATAAACTTTAGTAGGCTCCTCCTTGCCAGAAAAGATACAGGGCTTCAGCTGGCAAAAATTAGTGATAGATCTCGTCAATGGCCGTCTAGCTGGTGGGTTCACCTGCTCCAGTATGGTTATTAGGCTGTTCCTCAAGTTCTCTGCCTCATGACGCTGATCCTCTTGAAGAACCTGTTGTTGGGCTTGCATCATTACGTAGAACATTTGGAACATCTGTTGATCATCCATCGGCTCTCCTAGTAGAAAAACAGGCATCGGTGGAGTAAATTGTGACGGTGGTGGAATATCGTCTCGTCGGAACCTCAAGGCGTGCTGATCTGCTTGATTGCTTTATTGAGTGGATAGATCTCTACCCAATGGTGTCACTCCATCATCATAGGTGACCACAGCACCTTGTGGTGTACCTATGGGAGTCTCATCGCCGGCTCGTGGATCTATTACTCTGTATTTAAAGTAAACTATGAGAATCGTACAGAGGAATCAAGATAGAATGCAAGTCAAGGAATTATTTTGAAGTCGATATAGAGGTCAAGAACAGATCAATAAGTGGATGAGATCCTATAATTTATCCTATCCTAGTCGCAAGCTTGCTCCGTTCCTTAGTTAAAACCAAAGCAATATAGTCGTAGACCTGCATGGGCCACCACAAAAACTATGTCACGTCCCAGTCCCAAAATACCGAGGGACTACCCATGTGGCAATGGCCAGCAGCACAACTCCAATGGGCAAACCCAATTTAATGGACCCGTTATAGTGCACTTAAGCTGTAATAAATATAAATTCAGTCTACAGTATCTAACACAGAATAATTCTAATCTCATCCACAGAAAGAAACATAACTCAATATGATAGACTAATCAAGATAATAGATAAAGGAAATAGTCCTTCATTAAGTCAACATATGTAGTGTCTCGGGGAACAACCCGATAAAATAAGGAAAGAGAATATGTCAATACATAATTCCATGAGTCAATATATGAAATAACTGGAAGCATAAATAACTGAGTATGTAACAGAATACTCAGAAGAAATCCTCTGGCACAACTTCATCTTCTGGTGTCAGTATTGCTCCAGCGTCAGCTCATGTCCCGTATATCTCGGGGTATTCCTCCACTACTGTACTTGGGGACATAATCCGGATCCAGGTCCTCAGGTTACATAGAAAGGTATAAGAATAACTCAAGCCAAATGAATACAGTATATAAAAATAGATCCTCAGGGCAAGCTATGTAACCAGCTATATGAAATATAAATGAGAGCATCACTAGTACTCAGGCTGAAACCACCACAAGCTCTGTGTCGGGGAGCCCGTAGCAGCAAGAATATCACGTAATGGACCAAGCTCTGGAATAGAGACTAAAGTACCTCAATAATAAAGTATATATGTATATAATCAGCCTGTAGCCTGTGTGTCTCTCCCTACCCAATGTAATCACACATCTCGTGTCTACGACGTCTCATGTCCATAACACGCAAGATCATGACATCTAGCTAGTACAGCGAGTCATAATGATATCTATGTATATACAAGTCTTATGTCACGAATCATGTAAGCCTATACATAATTACCATAAAAAAATCAGGAAAGATTATGTCACATGAATAGTGTCAAGTGTCCTATGGTATGACATACTTGGTAAAGCAAGCACGTAAAAATATATAGGATTGTGGTATCAACTCTCTAAGTGACGTTACGCGACTCCGCATACGGTGTCGACACTCGAATCTTGTCCGGACTTTAAGCAACGTCTCACGGTTCTAAGTTGAACAGGTACAACATAGAAGTATATAAAAATAACTCAAGCAAATAATATCATAAGATCTACTGCAAGTTGGCAAGGTACACTTGCGTGTGTTCTGAGCTCCGTCAGTTGCTCCAATATAAGTGGAATCTCCAGGTACACCTACGGATGCTAAAACAAACATTACCATCGCTCTCAGAATACATAAAATAGCTAGGTTTGACTACCCATAAGTCCAATTTGGATACAGGGGCAGAATTGACAGTTTTGGGTCAAAGTGGTGTCCACATGTAGCCCACTTCCCACCAAAAAATATGACAGAGACAAAGTTCTTCAAATTTGTCAAACTTAGTATCTACGAGTCCAGAACGATGATACGAACCCAACGGAACATCCAGAAATGGATTTTGATAAGCCGGTCACGAAATTGCCCGTCACGTGGGACCGTGGGGCCCACGAAACAGGATTTCGTCAACGTTCTCAGAATCGAACCAAACTTGGGTCACAGGACCAGCGTAACGCTGCGAATTCGATGGCGTAAGTTTTATTGTAAAACTATAGGCACACACAAAATTATGACGAGTGTCAGAACAGTCCGATACGGGAGTTTTCGACGGATACACGTTGATTCCGGTGTCCACGCACATCCAAATCAACTTTCACAAAATCTCACACGTCCGCATTGACGATACGCGCCTTTTGGTAAAATTCGCACACGATGAAGTTATCTCGTTTAGCGGGTCGTATCCCGTTTCAGAAAATTTTGTATTTAGAAAACCAAATTTTTGACAGATTTCAACAGCGAATAAATCATAGCATATATCGAATTAAAATAAACTAATTGAAGAGATTAAAACTTGTTTATGTTGTCTAAATTATTATTCAAGTAAAATTTAAAAATATTAACTAGAATGGAAGAAAATTATCCATGAACATGGGTGATTGGAACAGTTTCTGAACTATAAACTAAGTTATTTTTTTCTTGTTTTGTGTCGTGAATTACCACCGACACAGGACACGATACACTGAACTAATTATACAGGGTTCAAGAGTGTCATATGGTCTTCGCATAGGATTCGACGTATCGATATTTTAATTACTATGCATGGAGAAACAAGTGTGGGTAGATGGGTACCTCGATGCTCGCTACTGCTCGAGATTTTGGGCGGTTGTGCGGAGGCGTCTTACGGCGTGCGGCGGCGACTGTCCGACGGTCGTCGGCAGTCGAGGCTCATCAGGATTATAAGAGGAGTTGATGGTGGTGGTGGTTAGCTAGGCTAGGCTTTATATAGGGGCGATGTGAAGGGAGTTACAAGGAGATGAAGAAGAGGGGTCGGGGAGGTTTCGGGAAGAAGAAGAGATGGGGTCGGGGGGGTTACGTTGCTGTTACAGTAGATGGGGGGTTGGCGGGTTTGGTTTGGTAGGTTTTGGGTTGCGGGTTCGGGTATGGGATCCAGGTTCGATTAGTTTGGTTTGGGTTGGTTCGGTTTGGGTTGGTTCGGTTTAGGTTGGTTTGGCTGGTTAATGTTGGTTTATTTAAAACAATAAATACATATATGCATATATGGCCATTAAAAATAGTTTTTGACCTCAATAAATTCCAAAAAAAATACACAATACTCTAATATTAGTTGTACACCCAAAAATATATTTTATGTACTATTTTAATAATTAATTTAATACACAAAAATATAAATCCATGAACGAATATTTATTATAATTAGCTAAAAATAATAAAAAATTTCTACAATAATAATTAATGTAATTTTAAATTAAATTCTAAAAATCAGGGTCTTTACAAAATCCAAAACATGATATGATATAAAATATTACTCTAGTTTGGAAAGAATAAATTTAAAAAAAAAACATAAAGATTAGACATTTGCAAATATAATAGATAACTTGAGAATAATGGAAGAAACAATAAGAGCTTTTAACAACGATTAAGTAAACAAATATGATTCATAATTTGCCCATACAAATTAGTGGGTTAATGTCATACAAGGAGTATAATCATTGAAAAAAATCAAGTAGATATATATGAATCTTCCTATTTACAAGATCTATTCATTTACCCAAATTCATGCATTTGAACTCAATTACCATATCATGCTATAAGAATATCATTTACATAAACATGAATGTGAAGAAGAAAATTACTTAAGAATGAGAGATTCAGTCGACTTGAATGCTCCCCCTCAAAGTATGACCAATCTAGATAAATCATAAATTTTGGATAATGCCAAGTAATGAAAGCCAAACCAATTAAAAATATACAAGAAAAGCCAAAGTAATGAAAGCTTAATAGAATAATCAACAAGGATAAAGAAGTTATTTTAGAAAAAAATTATCATTTAACCCATAAATGAGAGAGAAACAAGATAATAAAGACAATTACATACACTCTCATAACCCTTCATGAATCATGAACACAATTAAATAGATATTGACAAGAAGCAATATGAGTTCATGATGAACTAGTTATACCACATATTAGATGATGTAAATGAATTGAACCAATTAATATGCTCCCCCTAAGAATATGTGTATCTAGTTCCAAAGCATGTATAGCATAATAATAGATAAATACAAGATCTAGGGGATATATCAACTATAGATTTTCTTTCCCTTACTCAATGCATATAAGCCAAAAGAATCGTCAAAAAACGAAAAACTATCATCTTTAAGAAAAAAGAGAACAATGTAAAAGGCACTTAAAGATGAGCAGCATAAAAAAATTCAATAAAGCATATAAATCAAAAAATAAGAAACATTGACCTAAGTAGGATAAACTCATAAAAAAAATTAGGTCAATATATATTATGTTTTGAGAAAAAGTCACCATGAAGCTAAAAGTATAATCAATCAAATAAACAAAACATAATGAATGACACAATATAGCTCAAAAATACAAAAAAAAATATGTCCATGATTAACTAATTAAGCAATAATTAATCAATTGATTACTTTACATGGACCTAATGGACTTTACCACATATATAAATCAATCAATGGTAAGGACCAGACGTTACTAATACTTAGATGAAAATTAATTAAGTTCAAATAGCAAAGGCTCATTTATGGTAATCCATAAGTAGTCAAGGTAGAGTAAAACATTTGACATAAAGCTTACATAGTTAGATAATCCTGAACTACCCAATCATTAGGATTATTTTTTAAGAGAGACAAATAAAACATGCATGATCCTAAAAACCTCGTCACTAAACTTCAATAGAAATTCCAAGTCCATACTATAATAAAAACTCACAGATCAATAAAAATATGGAAAAGAGTCAATCTCATTTGAAATATTATAAATTTAAACAACATGAGATAAAAATAATGATATGATAAAAGAATGACCCAAAAGTGAGAGAATTCCACGAGATACTTAATAATGACTAATAAGAAAGGAGAATAATCATAAAGAATCACAAACCTCAACATAAAAAATAAGATTAAATCAAGAATTTGTCAAACTAATATTATAGAATAAATATATCTATCTAATGTAGAAAATAAATTACATCAAGATAATTCACAGAATTTATTTTTATAAACTAGCATAACATATATAGATTGGAATGAAAATCAAATAGCTAGATGAGTAAAAGTGAACTCAGATTATATATCTTAACATTTTATTATAACAGAGCAAGCTATATAACCAATTAGGATTAATGAGATAAACCATTAACAAGATAAATGTGCTCATTAAAACTTGAGTCATTAATACACATCATATTTGCTTAAGCTTAGAGTATCTAATAAGGTCATACATTTTGAAAGATCAAAATAATTTATAGACTCTTCACTAAGCAATGATAAGAGCAAGAATAAACACAATATATATAAAAAATTCACTTATCAAATCAAAGGCTAAAAAATTTACAAGAAGATAACAATAATACAAATCTTTTAACCAAGTATTGAGAACAATCCAAAACAATAAAATTATAAATCGATCTAGAGAATGCAAAATATTATTATCATAAAGAATAAGTGTATTCTCTAGAATTGGATAGATCTCAAAACAAGTGCTCAAACATATAGTAGCAAAAGACATAAGGTATTTGATGTATCAATTACGTATATCCTTATGTGCTACAACATCATTGGAAACAATAACTATAAACCAAGCATAAAATCTAAGGAATGAACAAAGAAAGATCATCAAGATTGAAAAAGCTAGATGCTAGAGAAAGAAACCATTATGTCACGCCCCGGCCCCCGAGGGAGGGGCCGCTCGCCCAGACCGCCGCCTCCTCTCCATGGTCAAATTGAAGAGATCGTCGATGCATGTCCCACCAATTGTGCGCGTTGAGGCGGAGCTGTAGTTGCGCGCATGCGACGCACTTCTCTTCGGGGACCTCTAGCAGAGCGAAGTGGTCTTCAAGTTCGTCCAACCAATCTAGAGCCACGATTGGGTCCTCAGTCTCGTTGAATGGAGTATTACAGACTTTCTTCAAAGTCAAAGGCAGTCACATCCCTCTTCCTTGGAGTTTGAGGATCTCGACTTCAAGCACGGGCTATTCCACCGGAGTCGTCGCTGTTGCCGCGGAATGGTTGGAGGCCAAAGTCTGCACGATCTGTTGCAGGATATCTACCTGCTTCTGTTGGACTGAGAATCAAGCTTCTATATTGTCTTAAAACTTGAGTTGCCTCTCCTCCGCTCGCTTTCGGCCCGTTCGTAGCGAGCCTCGTCCCTTTGTTGGTTTTCCTCCAATATCCGCATCATTTGTTGGATGGGATCGACGCGAGACATGGCTCGCTGGCTCCTTGAACTTCCCAAAGTGTCTGAACTACTTTCTTGGCCTTGGTCTCGCCCGGTGCTAGCGCTGAGGATTGCGTTGCTGTCATTCCTTCAAAAGAAGATAAATTATATTAGGATCATAATGTATTATGGACTTATTGCATGAACGTATCTCATTTTGGCCTAACGAGTTCAAGAGTTCGCACAGAAATTTAATCGTTTAAAGGAACTTTTCCAGTACGAGGGTCAAAGAAACTTGAATCTGTGCTCTGATACCAATATGTCACGCCCCGATTCCGTGGAATCGTTGGGGCATCCCCCGAGCGTGACCGCCGTGCGGGCCTGGGGTTGTGCCCGCACAAGGCTAGAGTATTTTGCATAGCGAGCACATATTCAGAGTACGCAGATAAATTGAAACACAGATTTAAAGAATAAAAAAGTTCTCTTTTTATTGATAATATGAACATCTATTACAAACTCTTGAACGAGTCAACTAATTATCGCACGGGCTTACAAAAGTGTTGACACAAAATAAGAGGGAAGTCATGTACATTATATCCCTTTACTAAACTTCAAAATGATAAAGACCTCGGGAGGGATGACGGCTTTCCCTCTGAGCTGCATTGTGTTTGGGTTGCTAGCTCCTTTCTTCAAGTACTTCAAAATATGGCGTGACTTATTTTTCAAAAAGGTTGCATAGTGCACAATAGAAATAAGATTTTGAAAGAGTGCACTAATAACTGAGGTAAAATAAAGATACACAAGTTAAATTACAATTATATGTGATTCTTAAATAAACATCCATATATAGTCATGAGGAAGACAATAATAACTATTTTCTCTCAACAACCCGATTTCAAAGATAGATCAATTTGAAAACTCAAAATCAAGGAATCATCAATGCATATATAAAGCTATATATATATATCATAAATAGTCATACATGAAAAGATTCAATCAAATAAAAATATGTATACACATTGTCAACCAAAAAGCCAAGAAGATAAAATCAAGAAAACGTCTTTAAGGAAGAAGCTAATTGATTCAAAGAAACGTGCACAAATTTGTCAAAAGAATCAATAGCTAAAATATGATATAAGTACAAGTTTAAAGATACAAGTGTAGAAGGCTCTTCAAATCAAAGTAAAACTTGAGCTTAACCCATATGCCTATATAAAGATATTTACACAAAAATATAATAATATAAGAAATATATGAACATCATATGAATATAAGAGATTAATTATATAGTCATGTATCCTTAATAAAAGTTGAAATGCAATCACAAAATTAAACATGTATAAATAAGCTTTATTAGGCACAACATAATTGATTCACAAGAGATTTATCAAAAAGAAGCACAAGAATCAATAGTGGATATATTATGCAAACACAAGGTTAAATCAAAGTATAAGTATATAATATTTAAGCAATAAGAAACTAGTGCTAAACAATATATTCACAAGAACCAATTATATTAAATATGATATTTAAAAATAAATCAGTGAGGAATAACTATCTCAATGATATAAAGACAAAGAGACAAAAATATTTACTCAATTCAAAATCTTAAGATCCTATGGACTAGAGTAATATGCATGATTTATAAATAAGGACTAAGAAATTATAACATGCATATATAAATGTGTCACACTAATAGAAAATGATTGATAGACTACATAGTGTAAAGTAATCTTTTTAAGTTAAGCAACTAGTCATGCTAGATTAAAGTGATAACAAGAGAAATACACAAAGCATGCTAGTATCATATATCTCACATTGATTCATATAATAATAACTAAAAAAATCAAAGAGAGCTAGTAGCAAGACATAAAAAAGAAACATGTTAAATTCTATAAATATAGACAATTTAGGGAGAATCGTTTAGCATGTTACCTAAGTGGCTCTAGTGGCCATATTTGTGTTGGTGCAATTGCTTGAAAGATGACCATTGTAACTTTGCAATCACCAATACGCTCCACGGTGCTATGTCCCGACATAAGAAGCTTCACCTACAACATGAGGCGAAGACTTTGGTATCCAAATAAACTTAGATCCATATTTGTTAGCCTTGGGAACCCAAATAGCATTTAATCTAACATTGGTAGTAAAATTCCTACGAATAGGGCAAGTAAAACTCAGGTGTCCAATGCAAGAGCAATAGAAGCTTCAAATGCTAGTGTATGCACATGTATCGGAATGAGCATGGTGGTGATCGTATAACCTACTAGAATGATGAATATCTCTAGTGTGAGCATGAGAAGTTTGGTTTTAAGAATATCATGTTTTGACAATAAATCATCACGCATACAAGTAAGAGAATTAAATTTAGCATTTAAAATATTATTCTCTTCTTTAACTAAAGCAATTCCAGAGATAAAGATATCATTTTATTTCTTTAAAGCATCAATAGAAGAATCATGCAATTGAGATAACTCATGAGTTTGTTTCTTGAAATCTTCTATTGATGAGGAGAGAGTTTTGATTTTCCAAATCAAATCATTATTTAAACTATTTAAAGAAACACAAGTTAAGCTTTGAGAATCAAGTCTAGATAATAAATCATGGTTTTTATTTCTCAACAACTCATTTGCTTCTTCTAAATGAGTAACCTTTTCAGAAAGTTTTTTATTTGTAAAATAAAGGTTTTCAAGAATCTCTAAGGATTGGTTAGCCATAGTTTTTTACTTAGAGCATTTCTTGCATTTAGAGAAACATGATTATCTATGCTACTAGAAAAATAATCCTCTTTATCGGAGGAGGAATAGGATGCCATAGATAATAAGGATCTACTCAAAGGATGTTAAGCCAAAATAAATAGAGTCATTGCTTTGATACCAATTATAGGAACCCTAGAGGGGAGTGAATAGGGTAAAGCTAATAAATCAAGCACAAATGATTAATAATAGACAATTTAAAAAATTAAGTGTGCAAGAAGTAAAGCAATAAGAATACTGACACCCGATGTATCCTGGTATCCTCCTCGAGGCACTCCAGACCCGGAAAACTCTTGTCCGGCTTGAATCCATTATTAGCAAAATAGTTATACCACGAGCTTTGATCTGAAGGCCCGTTGACTTATTACATATGAACTTTGATCCGAAGGCTCTCTAACTTCGCACAAGCTTTGATCTGAAGGCTTGTACACTTCAACATCTTACACGATAGTTTTGATCTTCTTACAATAAATATAAAGATCTAACTTTTACAACTCAAGAACACTTTAACACAATTTGTGGATAGGCAAATAAAAGCTTTGATGGAGTGTTTGTGAATGGCCTTTGGTAGATAGGAAATTTTTAGGCTCAAAAGATCAACCTTGAAAGAAGGGGTTCAAGGCTTTATATAGGCTAACACAAAGAAAGAGCAAAAATGTAAATTTTAGCTTGCTAACGGTATACCGTCGATATACTACAGTATACCTTAGGTATACCGGTCTACAGTAGGAAGAGCTATAAATATGACCGTTGGGATCATTTAATGCACAAAATCCGACCGTTGGATTGCCAAATGTGATGAACTGGTATATCGTCGGTATAGACCAGTATACCATCGGTATGTCAGTCCAAACGACAGAGAGCAACATTTATATAAAATTGGTATACCCAGTTTTCAGGCCAAAAATGATCCTGGTTTATTTTCTACCCTAGCTTTCGATTTTGCCATCCATTACTTGTGTTTACAATAATTCATTTGACATTACAGACTCTAGACAGACTATGGAAGGAGTAGGCTTCTTCAGAGTCTAGAAATGATGATGGCATAGCATGGCTTCTTTCCTTGATAGATGATAGCTTTTTCTTGGCAGCAGTTGTCCTGAGATACCCAGATTGTGAAATCTGAAAACCTTTCGGGGACTTCATCCCCGAACCTCCATGGGGGGCGCTGCCCCCTCGACCCCCGTCCGCTGACCGGGCAGCGAAACCCCCATGGGTAGCAAGTATGATAATATTTAATGCATATGTTAACATTTCAAAATGATGATACGAACCCAACGGAACCCCCAGCGGAACCCCCATGAGTTAGGGATCCCTGCTATTTTACCCCCATGGGTAGCGGAACCCCCATGAGTTAGGCAAATAAAGCAATATACATAGTAGTAAGTATGATAATATTTAATGCATATTCGGACTATGCTAAGTTTAAGTATTCAAAGTAGTGATAGCATGAATATTAGTGATGCCATAATGTTAAATAGAATAGATTAACCATATTCAAAAATATAGTTACATCATTGGGCTAACAATATGATTTGTTGTATAATATGGTTACAAGATCTGTGATGTGTTGCGACACTTACAAAATAATTTTATATATAAGTTTATGTTCACGATAAAGTCTATATGTAATATTCTGTTATAACATAATTTTACATTCAATTTTATGCCATTAGATAAATTTATGATTTTAAGATCAATTTTATGTTTATCTGTGACAAGTTACAAGTTATGTTTTGTGTAATGTGACTAGTTCAATTACAAGTGTACCCTTGGCCATCCGGGTTGACTGCAGTATCGGTGGTAGCGATATTCTTCAAAACATTTATTTGTTAGTAACTAGGTTTGTGATAACCTTAGTTAGTTAATTATAGCAAGTCGTATGCATGTTTGGCCATGATATGTCGTTTGTCTTGTCTGGCAAGCTCGCCCTGTTATATTCTATTTTCTTTCGACTCGTGGTTAGAGTGCAAAGTTCTGCTCGGGTGAAGGTCTGCAATCCCGATCCTTATTTGGTATAAGGGTTGTGGTCCTGATCCAGAGTAGTTTCTATGCCCTTTTGTCGCTCGTCGCCTTATCTTTCTTTATAGTTAGTTTTTTATCAGTGCACCAGTCCTTATAGTTATTTTATCGAGACAAGTACATTGATAACGTACAAGTCTCGGCCCGCATTTATTCTTATATATCCCTTTTATGCTAATATTATGATGTGTTTTCTCTACCACCTTGAGCTCCTTTATGGTACTTTTTGCATGGGGTTCTGATCCCACTAGTTTTGCTTGGCCAAATTTACCCGAAGAGAACCAGGATCCTCCATACTTCTAACAAAATGGCTCGCACTCGTAGGACTGCGGTTGAAGCTCGCGAGTGGGTTTCCTTCTTTCACCCCTCGTTTTGATTTCTCGATTTGTGGTGTCATCAAGGGGGGCAGAGTTAGCTCCTTATATTTTTGAGACTACGGTCAATATAATGTATATATTCTACCATGGATGGTATATTTGATCATGTATAATTATACTATGATGGTGCAGCATTTTATATTCACTAGCTTCATGATCATATGTGGTATGTATTTTGTGATGCCTCTTTACATTCATGTATGATATACTCTTGAAATTATTGTTGATGGATTGAGATACTAGGATTTGTCGGCCTTAGAACTGACGTCATAGCATGCTAGAGTTCACTCATTTGTATTCTAGACAACCTTAGCAAATTGCAGCTTACTCTCGATATTCTACAAGGTATGGTTGGCAATGTCAGTTCTCAATTATTATCAGCGGACAGCCGTATAAGTATTTCAGGAGCAGTCGAGGCTTGAGGCAAGAGGACCCGCTATCTGTCACGTCCCGATCTCCCGCAGGCAAATCGGCCGTTCCCGCTAGGCGGGAATCACCCTCGCCAGCGCTCCCGCGGAACGATCGCTTGACCCATCCGGGTGTGATACCGCACGAGCGTGATCCACGCCCGTGCAAGGCCATGGTTCATTGGCTGGCGGCAAGAGTTCTAATCCACAGAGTCGCACAGATTGTCCGAGTGAAGCGGAGTCATAAACGCATAGCGATCGGTAACAGGTTCACTGAGTCGACAAATATAGCGGAAGCATTAAAACACAAGTTGAAGTAAAGCAAGCTCTTTTATTGATATGAACAAGTGTTACAGGCGGCGTATAGCCGAGATTACAAGTCGCTCAAGCCTCTCTCTCTAAAACAGTAAAAGCGTGCCAAGCGGCTACAATAGTGGAATGATTGTACAGGCGATGTTCAGGCGAGTTCGGGCTATGTTCACAACATTATGTCTTGTATACGTGCTTCAGTTCCGGATGCACCGTTGCAAGGCTTCGGAGGGAACTCCTGGCCTTAGCATGCACGAAGGAGGCATCCGTACCGAACGAGGTTCTCCCGCACCCTGCATACAAACTGGTGGATTATCAGTACATTGAATGCATTGGTGGAGAAGCTACTCGCCCGCTCGACAAATCCAAACACGTAATACAGGTTTCGTGCACCAACTATTAAGTTGTCTTTCTAGTTGCCTTAGGATCAGTTTCATGCAAGATTTGAATAGCCTAACTCGTGTGGCAGTGCGCCGTGCAACATAAGAGGAAAATACGGCGAGACTTACCAACTTACCATCTCCTTCCCTGTCCAAGGCAAACATTGAGGCAAACATCGTTAATTCAAGCACGGGCAAGTATAACATTCATGAGGCATAGCATATGCAAACATGAGAGTCGTTTTAACATGATCGTTCAGGTGTTCAGTTATTTCTTGATGCGATACAATGACTCGCACGCGGATAGCCGCTAAGCGAGGATGACTTATCTATATGAACGTTTGTCGCTGGCATAGCCATAAAGGACCGTTTAGTCTTGAACAAGGATGGAAAGCAACAAAGATTCGTTGTTGGTTGCAGACCATCCTGTCCAGATGCGTGAGACTATCGTGAAGTTCCATCCGGATCGGAACGGTCCCAGTGCCCCAGTGACCGCCCGTGGAACGAGATCCGAAGATCACCTTTTTACAAGTTGTCCGTGACATGCAGGTCAGGGTCGGTTTCAAATCCACAACTTGAATGATAATCCATGATTCGTGATCTGA
The DNA here is from genome assembly GCA_036927795.1 of Iris macrosiphon. Lineage (NCBI taxonomy): Eukaryota > Viridiplantae > Streptophyta > Magnoliopsida > Asparagales > Iridaceae > Iris > Iris macrosiphon. The sequence continues at coordinate 51,984,365 of JAYESA010000015.1, forward strand.
ACGAGCGTTTGCTCCAAGAGCTGAGATTCGTTCGTTACATGACGTGATTCTCGTTCAGATATAAACTTGATGTGATTATCATTCAGTTGTCACGTTAAAGGATTCACGTTCAGTATTCGTTACCCTGATGCGTGCCCCTGGTTCGGGGATTGCCTTGGAGACCCAACGGTCCCGGATACTTGCAGGTTCATTCAGGCACGGAACGACTACGTAGTAGTCTCCCGGGATTTGGATGAAAACATGGCAACATTCAAGCAGACAAGCATGCATTTCTAAGGAACATAAGTAAACACGTTGCTCGGGCCCGAAGGTAAACCGAGAGTTAGATCGTTAGGGGACTTGGCATGCGAGCCTCTGAAAGCCTAAGCTGAATTCCTGTAGGGACAAGTCTGGATATCTTTTGCTTCTCGTTTGAGGCAAAGCGGGTCGGGACAGTTGCACTATTGCCGTTTGAGACGGCAGTCCGCTTGAGCGGAACGGGGTGTTACACTATCTCCATACATGTTTACAATGGTTATGGAATATTATACTTGTTTGATGGATATGGACCTATACAGACGATAGTTTACCCCACTGTACAGACGCATCACGCCCTGCGTATCCCACCTCATTTACACAGACGATTTGCTAGCCTTTATGGAGTCATCCGCCAGAAGTGTGAATATTCTTAAACAGATACTTGAGGAGTTTGGGAGCGTATCAGGGTTGAGTCTCAACAGGGAGAAGTCTCGGGTCTTTTTCGATTCGAGTTGTACTGCTCAAGACCAGTGGTCCTCAATGCTTGGTATGGAGGAGGATCAACTTCCGGTGAGATATATTGGCTTACCGTTATCTACTACATATGTGCGGGACACGGAATATACCGGCATGGTTCAATATGTACAGAACAGTTTAGAGGGATGGCAATCCCAGCTATTATCCTTCGGGGGGCGCATAAAGCTAGTTAGATCTCTACTATTTGGGCGATTGTGATATACTGGCTACAAGCGATTATCATACCAATTAGTACAGTTCAAAAGATCGAGAAACTCTATGCCAACTTTATTTGGAAAGGAGGCATGCATACCATCTCGTGGGAGAATTTATGTAAAGCTAAAGAGGAATGTGGCATTGGGTTGAGATCGCTTCAAACACTACGAGAAGTAGCGTCACTCAAACTATCGTGGTGGTTCATAGAAGGAAAGTCTTTTATTGACGCAATGGACAGAACACAAGTATATTCGACGAGATAATTTCTGGGAGATGGCAGTTAACAACAACTCCCCAGTCACTTACAAAGTGATTCTGAATCAGAGAAGCTGACTCAAGCAATGCATTACTCGGGCTATCTACAATGGATGTACGACTAGTATTTGGCACGACCCCTGACTGCAGAAGAAAATCCTGATAGATAGGCTGGACTGGCCGACGTACGAGCTCATCGGACATGAAGGTACTCTACACGAATACATCCGAAATAGGAAGTGGAACATAGGCGATAGGCATATACAGCAGTGGTTCAAAGAGGAGGTAGAGGCTATCCCGATTGAAGTGGACGGACAAGCAGATCATTAGGCCTGGGATGGAACTGACAAGGGCACGTTCAATCAACGCCTTGCTTACGATAAGGTGAGACAGCGATACCCAAAACCGAACTAGGTAGACTGGGTATGGTTGAAGGGGGCTGCTACTAAGTTGGAAAATTGCATGTATAAAGCAATCCGTGATAGACTACTCACAAAGGAGAGACTAACTAAGTTTGGGATACATATCCCAAATGTAACCTACGTGCTATGCAACAGGGAGAATGAAACACGATATCACATCTTCTTCAAGTGCGCGTTCTCCGGACCACTGTGGCAACAATACAGAACCCTAGCCTCAATTATAAACTGTGCCCCGGTCGGTTTATTGTAGGCTTGTGAGGAAGTTAAACCATTGGAAAGCAAGGGTGGACAGATATACAGGAAGACAAGGCTCGAACTTTTGTCGGCAATGTGGCATGTATGGAGAAAAATGAATCGAAGAATGTTCGAGGGTCGGGCCTCAACGTTATCGGGTATCCACTATAATATAGAGTACGATCTCAAATGTATGTAGGGTAGAAAGTAGAGTGGGGCCAATATAAGGCCTATTTTTCTATGTTGCTTGAGTCTTTTCCTAATTCAATGAAGTACATTTTCCTCAATATATATATATATATATATATATATATATATATATATATATATATATATATATATATATATATATATAATTTTTCAATAAATATATATATAACAAATTTTAATTTACAAATATTTAAACTATTTTTAACAATATTAGAAAAAAATATTTTACGTGCAACGCATGTGCATTTACTAATTATATATAAAATAGGTCATTTTTATCGTTAAAGTTTATTTAATTTTTTGTAACATTTATGTTGGTTTTTTTTTTTCTCCTCTTCTAAATCCAATACTGTTTTGTTATATAGATATGTAAAGAGTTTTGCTCCAGTGCTATAGTTTGTTTTTTATGCCATGAACAGTTAGGCAGAAAGTGGCTGAGAAGAGAAGCTTAAGTATCGGCTGCTTGGATTGGAAATTTGTTTCTGTGTAAAACTATTAATCTCTCCAAAGTGTTTCTTAAAAAAAAAAAAATTATGTGACAGATGACATGATATGTTAAATAATATTATGTGCATCTAACATGACAGCTGACATGATAAATTTGAAAAAAAAAAAAAATCAATCACCAAAAAAAAATTTAATTTTAATTTTAAAATGTACGAGGTCAACTTCCACATTAATCGTCACGTAAGATGTCACATAAGAAGAAATAGTTTGAAAAAACACTTTGAAGGAATTAATAGCATTGTTCTATATAAATGGTTTGTTGATAACCCAACAAATTTTGTTGATGCTTGTGGACCAAAAAGGGCAACAAATTCATTGATCATTGACTCTTCTCTCCAAAATGCAGCATCTAACTTGCTTAATCCCAGATATGTGATGAAATTAAAAATCATATTGTAACTCTAGAGGAAGAAGCTTATTTATAGGTATTTTTACAAAAAATTATAAAAAAATCCTTTTAGAAAACAGGTTATTTGCAGGAAAGAAGTTAAGGTTACATATCTTGACTCTCTCAGATCATGCATTGATAATTTTCGGTGACCAATATCTAGTACAACCCATTTTGTTTGTATGTATTACTTCGGAAATTATGTATATAATTATAATATTGGTTGCAGGAAATTTAAATTTAGGTAAATGTGCATCTTCAAAAGTTTTTTTTTTTTTTTTGTCTATTTAAATTCGTACACACATCAGTTTGCATCAAAGAGATTGATGGGCCTTTCGTATGGATAAATTGGCCCCAAAATTTAAAACTTTACACATTAATTTGTTAGGATCACAAGCCCATTAACCCTAATTTACTGCTGCTTGTTGTTCTTCTTTCTCACTTGCAAAAAAAAAAAAAACAAATCCTATATGTTAATTTGTGTTTAAAAATTCTCACATTGTGTAGGGGAACTCCACTTTGGAAGTTCATTTCGAACTCTTATGAGCTTGGGATCGGCCCTAAGTTGGGATGCTTAGTCCGGTGACCCTACAAAGGATGGCTAAGTCATAAACATGGCCGACCCTGACCTCATGGGGGTTCGAGACGAACTTTCAAAATGAGATCCCCGTACATAATGTAAAAAAAAATAAAACAAAAGTAAAATAAAAAAAAAGTCTACACCAAGATTTGAACTAAGAACTTCTTGTGTGCAAATTTAACATAATAACCACTACACTGCAATTTCTTTATAGTATGAAGGGTCCATGGTACATACTAGTCCTATTTTCGGTACAAAATTATTTATATATTTAATTTTTTTTTTTTGTCCTTCTGGCTCATGGGGTTCTTGGCGGTCGTCCTGGCTACCCTAGGCCAGCGCTGACCCTGGTCATAAACATGACAAACGAGGGTAAGGTAAGACCGTAAGAGGACACCTCGCGTGGAGCGGGGCTTCGAGTGGGCTGGGCCGCCCATTCATTAGTTATCCATCAAGAACCATCCTAATTGGATTTGTGTGGAGTATCTTTAGGTTCCAAGATATGAGTCCTGGTATATTTTCAACATTTATGCTGATTTTTATATTGAATTATTTATATTTATCCCTCTAATTGCTATTCTAAATAGAGTTAACTCCCTCACTCCTATTTAGTGTTAAATAATGAGACGTAACTAGAAATTTTACTTGCTAATTATATGAATATGGAGGGGGTGAGAGGAGGATAAAATACAAATAACTCGTTTATATATTATTTATGGTTACACCATGAGTAGTACTGAGACGGGCTTATATCATAAGGCAATTCTTGGGTCTAAGACGGGCTTATATCATAAGGCTTATATCATAAAATACAAATAACTAAGTTTTATATCAAAAATCAATTATTAAATATTTTAGGGTTAAGTTGACTTAGGATACCAGAAATATATTTTCTTCTTCTTGAGTTCCGATTCAATTTATTTATTAACAAATTTTAGATGGTCGTTATGGATTAACTGTCGTTTCATGACCTAAATTTTAAGGCCATTTCTATAGGCACTAAAAAAAAATGCTTAGGACAGCCAATTACTTCATGACAACTAAAAAATTTATATTTTTTTACTCTGGACAGTCCAAAATTTATTCAGGACAGTCTACCTTCCCTCTCTCTCTCACCCCAAACCCTAATCATAACTCCAATCCCAATTGTCGGAGAAGGAGGCGGAGGAAGAGGAGGAGGGGGAGAAGACTGGAGGAGGAGAAGGCGGAGGTGGGAGCGCACCATCGTCGCCATCGAGGCCCCCTGCCCCCGCGCCCTCTGCCCCTCCGCCGACCTCCCCTACCTCCCCCTCGAGCTCCTATCCCTCTCCTGCGACCTCCTCTCCCGCCGCAGCTGCCTCTCCCTCTCCTCCTCCTCCTCGAACCACCATCATCGTCGAGAACTGTCACAAATTTGACATTCCTTCCAATATGTGACAGTTCCTATTGGAAGGAATGTAAAAAAATTTGACAATCCTGAATAAATTGGACTAGTCTGGAAAAAAAAAAATCGGCGACAAATTTATAAAAAATTGTGACAGCCTAAATAAATTTTTTAGTGCCTATAAAAATGATCAATTTTAAACTGAATATTTCTAGACCCAAATACAAGATTTGTTAATATTTATGAAACTCAAAGTATAATTAATCCTTTATTTATTTGTCAATAAATACTCGAGTGTCAGTGTAGTGCACGTTCTTTGTATTGGAAAGATTGATTGAGTTGCGGATAGGGATAGTATTTAATTATCAACCTTGAAACGACAGGCCAGAGATGAGGGCAGATGACAGCTAAATCATTGAAACAAAATGGCAATGCAATATGCAACTTTATGCCTACAATACCTAAAGTATGACATCTCCAACCCTATTTTGTTGTGATTCCTATGTGCATGAGACAAAAATAAAATAAAATAATTCTTTAAGTATCAACACTATATTTATAAAAGACAAGACAATAAAGTTGATAAAAAAAAATTCTCAATTCAAAAGTATTAAAATTATTAATTTTTTAACTTGGAAGAAAATTTCACATATGCTATTTTTTTTTTCTAATATTTTTTTATTTATAATTGATAATACGAAGATAAAGATATTGTGAAGTACATTCTTTAATATTAGACAACCAACTTTATAATGAGTTTTATAAGCTTCACAGTTTACTTGATAATTGTATTAGAGAATATTTTCAAATAAAATTTTGACATCCATGTGTCTCAACCTTCTTTTTTCCAAAAAAAAATGCTTCTATTCGGGGTGTCGGTCAAGATGTCTAAATGGACGGGCCGGTCGAAAACCCGCCACTGGTCCGGCCCGGACAAATCCGATCCGGACCCGGTCAACGACCCGGACCGGCTCGGCCCACCTCCTCCGCGGGTTCGGGCTGGGTCGGCAAAATCGTCCCGTAAGTCCGGTCCGGCCTGGTGTGCAACTTTGCTGGTCCGGACCGGTCCGATTTTTTATTTACTTTAATATATATATATATATATATATATATATATATATATATATATAATCGGGTCGGACCGGCCTGACCGTGGATCGGTCCGGACCCAGAACGGTTCGGTCTGGTCCTACCCTAATCGGGACTAGGTCGGATTATTTGTTGATCGGGCCGACCTGCTGCTCTCTTCGGGTTGAGTCCGACCCGAATCCGGTCAAACCCGGTTGACCCGGGCCGACCCGAACCGGCCAAATACACATCTAGAGATGTCGGCAACGGTGCAAATAGGGGAGTCCAATTTTGTGGGTTCCGCATTCCAGCTAATGGAAAACTGACACGTGGTACCGATTTTCTTCAATCAGAACTTTTCCTTTCTCCAAATCAGAATAGGGTTGGAGATGCTCAAAGTCCCTCCAGAGTTTGGTCATCTACTACATACCCCATGCCAAGCAAAGGTGGAGCCACACAGTTTGGTGAGGAATCTATCATGCAAGAAGATCTGCCACTCCCTTGGAAAAATAATACAAAGAAACAATAAAGAAAGAAAGATGGAGATAAACATATAGAGATACTATCACTTAGGAGTCAAAGATTTTCCCAAACTTCTTTTGGACCCTACTTGCCCATCACCCCCTCACATTGCTTGTTTTCCTCATGGGGTCTACAACACTGTATCTCCACCTCAAATCTTTCTTTTCAAAAAATCCAATCCCACAATTTTACTAATGAAATACTCTTTTATATAAATGGAATTTAATCCTAACCAAACTTCCCCACACCCAAACTTTGAACTTTGAACCCTCGCCTCGAGAGAAGAATAAATAAAAAAATGGATGATAAATTTTAGGGCTAAAATTTGTAATATTAGCTATCATGTCAGCTGTCACATAACAAAAGATGACATTAAAAAAAAAAATTTTGATGAATACCAGAATTGATTACGATTATATATGCTTGCACGCCAATTAGAAATTATGAGTCTATATAAATATATATGTGGTTTGCAAATAGGATTGAGTCGGTGTTTCAACCCTAGAGCGAGCCCTTTTGCTCAAGATGATCAATCAATGGAGGAGAGGAACAATATAAACCATTAAATAGTTTAATTGGTGAAATGTGAAAAATCTTGTAATATTTGTATCATGAGATACCTATATTATGGTATTTAGTATTTTTCAAAAAAATAAAATTTATATTTTTATAAATAACTATTATTTTATCGTTTATGATTGCACAGTATTATGTTATCCTAATTATATCTTGTTTAATTTTTTAGTGTTGTTGGTTTTACAATAATCCGTATCTGTGATTTATTCTAACATTACATTTTTTTTGTATTTGGTATTTCTTACTTTATTTCCATGGTGTTATATTCTTTTCGTGGATATCTAAGTAGATTTTATTGATGGTGCCGCAATATCGTACACATGTCCAACACATATACGATAAGACTAATTAACACCGACTGTTTCAATTGTGAGAGAATCAACATTAGATGGAGCTCAATAATGCATATTGAGGTCTAAACTTGTAATAAAAAAATTTAATGTAGAATGAGTTGGATTTGTATGAGAATAGTAAAAAAATAAATCATATCCAAATAAGATGAGTGGATATAAATCCAGTGCCATCATTCTTTAAATCTCAATTAGTGGAAAGTCTTATATGGCTTCCTTGTGAAAACATCCATTTGTATATGGGTATAGACGGTCTTTCATTATTCTTCGTGATATTGACCACATTTATGATCCCTATTTGCATTTAGTTGTAGCACTCGTATACTGTACTTGCTCGGGATCTTAAAGAAGATAAAGGCAGACGCAATCCGTACACGAATCTTTTGAATAGTTTGATTCTTTCAGAACCTTTAGAACTATAATACTTGTGACTAAAGAATTCGTTGAAAGGAAGGTCGCATTAACATTTCCAATAAAATGAAGTAAACCCTTGGCTTGGAATTGGCACAATATCGTGAAGTGGCCGCCTTCGCTAAAAAAATAATTTAAAATCTAGTGACTAGGACATCAGCAGCAAGCTTTTTCCGTCAATTTCTGATTACTAATAAACACAACATGGAGTAGATTTCATAAAAAAAAAATCTAACTATCATACAATCAATATATATATATATATATATATATATATATATATATATATATATATATACATGTGGAGCAATATGAATAGATTTCTACATGAGTTATACACATGTGGAGCAATATGAATGGATTTCTACATCCCATGTGCACTAGTACACTACATTCCTATTGGTCCACATGTACATTGACTCATGTAGGAATATGAGTCTATGGCTCATATCTCTTTTTCCATATATATATATATATATATATATATATATATATATATATATATATATCAGTTCCTTCGTTCCAAGGACTGACATACGTATTGTGCCAGACCGGTATCATATTTGAAAACGAATCCCAAATCTTCCTATTTCATTTAGGAACTGCGCTGAGACGCTGGGAAAGTCAAGGGATTGACCATTTCCAAAACCAGTGGGCAGAGAAGAAGCTTTTACAGTAGCAGCCGTTTTATAACCAGTGTTAGCAATAACCGTTGATCTCGTAACACATATATATATATATATATATATATATATATATATATATATATATATATATATATATATATATACTGTTATAATAAGAATTCGAAACGTTTCAAAAATGAGTCGTCTAATCCGTTTTTAAATACTCCACTAACTATATTTTTTAAATAACTAATTATTTAATATCTAATATAATTTATTTACAACTAAAAAATTCTAACTCAAGATGGAAGGTATTTTCCTTTGTTGTTTCAGTTCGATTCTTAGGAATGACAATATTTATAATAATTACATATTATAATTGAGCCTTCTAATCCGTTTGTAAATACTCAACTAACTATATTTTTTAAATAATTAATTATTTAATATCTAATATCATTTATTTACAATTAAATAATTTAAACTCAAGTGGTTAAGGGAAGTCAAAAAAAACTAAAGTGGCTAAGATGGGAGATCTTTTTCTTTTTTGCTTACGTTTAATTCATAGAAATGACAATATTTATAATAATTATATATTAAATTTTTATTTTTAAATTACGCACGTACACGTTATTAGCATATATAATTGATCATGTTGGTATATGTTAATTCTACTCTGGAGATGCTCTATGAGGTTTAGTACTGTTGTGGTGGGAATTATTTTTCCAACCTTTAAATGTTCTCAGTTGTTCTATGTAGAAAAGTCTGATAAAGTTTTTATTAATTGACTGACGTTCGTGTGTTAGTCTTATTCGTTGGTGTGTTAAATTTCTAATCAAAATAGTTTGAATATTGTTAGAAAATATTGTCTTTACTTACTGAAAAATTTCAGAATATAAAAAATAAAATTAGATGTTACCGGCCTCTGGGAAAGTCGTGCACGAAGCACTGCCCTAAGAGTTTATTCGGGATCTGTGTGCAGACGTTCCCGAAGCTCCTAGTGGTAAAACCCCCGCACTACCGGTATCTCGTTGCCGCACACGACTTGGAGAGAACGACCAGAACTTAGTTCTGCCCAGAGCTTGGAGACGATGAAGATCGAACAGAATATTGACAGAGGTTTCGTAAAAAAAAAAAATTTCCTGATTGATTTTACAAAGAGAACAGTCCGATATATATAAAACTCATATGTAACGGTATGAATTAATTCTCCTATTAATTCAGCCGTTACAGAAAATAAATAATGAACCTGGACACAATAACGGTTCAGAAAATTAAATAAAAATGAAGTGGAGCAAAAAGAATTTTAGGGTCCCAGCCCGAAGAGAAAATCGGATCGGCATTCGGCACCCGCAGATGTGGACGCATACCCGCACCCGTTACGTGCCGAACCGAACCGGACGGCGGCGGCGCGCGCGTGTGGCCCAAGGGGTTCCCCACACAACAACTTAATAGAGCAAAGAAGAGAAAGTAATATATTACACAAGAAGGCTTTGGTGCACCCGATGTGGGACTAAAGAAAGGAAGAGGAATTTGAACTTTTGTAAGAAAACCAAAACCAAAACCAACAAATATGTCGTGTACCTGTAAACCCCCTCGACCAGATTTCAGTATTTTTAGGATTATTTTAATAATTTAGGATTTATTGCAATTTATTAATTTATTTTCCTACATATCCCGTTGACTTGTGCACCTGTCCATCTCCTAATTATTTGGAGCTTTAGCTTGACTGTTATCCCCGAACAAAGTTCACATACCTGTCCTAGACATGTCAGACTATTTTTCTGAACTTTGTGCAACTCACAGATGTGCTAGAATGAGTCTCGTTTGAGACGCACAAATATCGTTACAATCGTCCGTAATTATTTCCTATTTTATTTTCCTGCTCTTTACCCATCTCTGTACCCCTAGAGATTTGAGGTCAACCTGCACCTGTTTTGTCCAAACAAAAATACGTTAATATTCTACACTTAGTATACTACATTTAGTATATTGACATCGTAGAAAAATTATGGCCCTACCTGCCTCTAAATAATTAGAGAACACCGTGCGCAGTATTTATTAATTAATAAATACGGTGACCCGTATCCCCCAGAAACCGGACCCAGTCCCTGCCCAGACTCACCCCCACCCCCTCAGGACCCTCGCACAGCTTTTTTCTTCAATTCTGTGAATTTTAGCATTTTCAGGAATCGGGTGTTTCCCAGACAATTTCGTAATTGTACAATTTCCCAAAACTAGGACTTTACGCAATTTATGAAATTACAGGGACTTTCCTGCAAATTGCAGTGCAAGGTGTCACCCCCTCATTGGCTGGTGAACCTGCGCCGTCCATTTGGAGACGGGACCCACCCGAAAATATTCCGAAAATATCCCAAAATATCCTAAAAATATCTATAGATATTTTACATATTAAATTAATATAATTTTTCTATAAAAGAAAAAGAAAATAAAATAAAAGAAAAACATAAATTTCTAATCCCCCCCCATCCCGCAGCGATCCCCCCCCGCCGGCGGCGAGCCCTCGCCGGAGCCGACCCCCGCCGGCGCCGTCCCCTCTTCCCCCCCGCTGGCTCCCCCGACCTTCCCTCTCTCCTCGCCTCCTTCCCTCTCTCCCACTTCTCCTCCGCCCAGCCGCCCGCGTCCGCCCCCGACTTCCCCTCTCGCCGGATCCCCTCGCCGCCTCCGCATCCCCTCTCTCAGCCCGCCTCCTCCTCTCCAGCTCCTCCTCCTCCTCCTTCCCAGCTCCTCTTCCTCTCTCCTCAACCTCCGCCCTCTCCCAGCCACCCCGCTCCTCCGCCGCCCCTGGCCGGAGCTGAGCTTTCCGCTGGCCCCCGACCTCCTCCTCCACCTCGTCGCGCCACTGCAGCGCAGCCGCTTCCCCGTCGTGCCCCGCCCTCACCAGCGCTGCCCAGCTCCCTCTCCTCCTCGACCAAATCCGGCCGACCCAGCCCGGCCACTCCCCGACCGGCCAGCGCCTAGCCGTCCTCCTCCAGCGACCCGCCCCGGCCGGTCTCCAGCAACCCTAGGGTCGCCGTGGACGCGGACAGGATACGGACACAGCCCTCGGACTCGTGTCGGACACGTGTCGGACACGGAGAAGTTTGGTTTTTCGAGCTCTGTTCAGGTAACGATTTCTCTCACCTCGTAATTTCGATTTCAATTCCGTCAGTTGCGTCGTGTAGACTATGTAACCATCTCGGTGCCCGTGCAACCCGCTCGGAGCATCGCATCCTGTGGCGATCGCGGCCCGCGATCCAAATACAGGAAAAACAACGATCCGATTCACCTCGGAACTGGGTACGCCCCGCCAAACGGGACGACTTGGTCGCACGCGGTCTTTACCAAAACGTGCGCGACGTTGATACGGACGTGTAGGAAATCGAAGAAGTTGATTTGGATGTGCCTGCACACCGGAATCAACGCGTATCAGCCGACACCGCCCCGTATCCGTCAGTTCTGGAACACGCTGCAACTTTGTGTACACACGTCGGATCGAGACAAAACTTGCGCCATCGGACTCGTAGCGATACGCTGGTCCTGTGATCCAAGTTTGGTTCGATTCTGAGAACGTTGACAAAATCGCGTATCGTGGGCCCCACGGGCTCCACTTGACGGGCGATTTTGTGATCGGCTCATCGGAATCTAATTCTGGAAGTTCCGTTGGGTTCGTATCATCGTTCTGGACTTGTGGACACTAAGTTTGGCAAATTTGGAGACCTTTGACCCTGATACGTTTTTCGGTGCAAAGTGGGCCCCACTTTGACCGAAAACTGTCATTTTTGTCCCTGTATCCAAATTGGACTTAAGGACAGGCGTTTCTAGCTATTTGATATTTTTTGAGACTGTTAGTGATGTTATTTCAGTATCTGGAGACATTTATTCCGAGGCCATAGTTTCTGACTTTTGGCACTTGACATCTGGACGTTCCATATTTGCAGCTTTCTTGCCAGGCAAGTATACCTTGCCTTGTTGTACTGTTTAAATTCAGTTATTGTTAGTTACATGTTTATTTATTTTAATATTATATAAATGTGCGCGTCCGAGCAGACTCGGGTGCAGTCAACGATGGCGTTGACGTTAGGACTTGTGTCTGACCTAGTGTCTAGTAGACCCACCTAAAAGTTGTAAAGTTATTGATATAACTTCCCAGGCCTTGACACGTATCATTACACGTCACAGAGTGAGTACATGTAGGGACGCGTGTCTCATGCGCGACTGGCCATCAGTGTGAGCAACACGTGTAGCGGTATTTAGCTCAGTTGTTTATTTTATTGAGACTTGCATCATAGTAGGAGGTGTCCACGTCATTTTCACGACTTGTACATCTATATTGGGCGGGAAAGACACTAGTAGACGTATGGGACACCCCCTCCTTATATATTCCTGTCGCCTGATACCATGCTGCTCGGAGATGGGGAATTGGTTTTCTTGTTCCCGTTACTGTGCTCCGAGGAGGATGGGATACCTCTTGTATGTTTTTATCCTTCGTTCCATGCTCTGCAGGGATGGACGATTGCAGAGTTACCCGTGTGATCGGGGCATATGATACATATACTAGCCAGTCAGGACGATTGGTGAATTACGTCAGCATATGTCTAGCCTACACTTTCCCATGCGTACTACAAAGTCTTAAATTGCATTCACTTAGATGGTTAGCACACCCCATTTATTTATTCAGTATTTACATTATGGCATGTCATTTTTATGTATCTTGCTATGTCCCTCTGAGGACCTGGTCCCCTGCAAGGTGTATATGTTCTTGAGTATTCGCAGGAGCACAGATCCGGACATGTTACGTTTATTCCGAGGAGGTCTTCTCTTCGAGTCTCGTGATGGTCAGATGTTGTTCTTATATGGTGTGTATCTGGTTCCTTTTATATTCTATTTCGACAGTGGATTTGTTTCCATCCGACTGTCATTCTTTAGGTATTTTATTTTGAGTTCTAGTTATATGATTATTGGTTATTCATGTTTACTTGATTTCTGTGGATGAGATTTAGATATTGTAACACCCCGTTCCGCTCAAGCGGACTGCCGTCTCAAACGGCAATCGTGCAGCTGTCCCGACCCGCTTTGTCTCAAAGGAGAAGCAAAGGATATCCAGACTTGTCCCTACAGGAATCCGGCTTGGACTTTCAGAGGCTCGCTCAGACGTATCGCTCTACCGAGGCGAATCATCGCTAAGGTGGGTGGCTACGGTGAACTTGTCTTTGCTTAGCCAGCACACATAAAATCTGGAATATTTATGCTAGTCGCTAGGTGGTTCACCCCCTGTATGCTAATAAATCAAACGCACCTAGCTAAGGGAATAATCCCAACTTGTATTGCTTGCTAGAACATAGAAATTGAAATACTGCTTATATTCAGACCCTCGCATGCTAAGTCCCTTAACGGTTTCATCTCTCGGACTACCTTCGGGCCCGAGCAACGCGCCTGCTTATGTTCCTTAGAAACGCATGCTTGTCTGCTTGAATGTTACCGTATTTTCATCCAAACTCCGGGAGACTACTTAGTAGTCGTTCCGTGTATGATTGACCCTGCAAGTATCCAGGACCGTTAGGTCACCACGCAGCCCCGAACCAGGGGAGTGCATCAAGACAAGTTATTGTACAAAGAACAAGATCCAAGTATCCCGTGTACTCGTGTACTCGTTTTCCCGTGCACTCGTGTTCTCGTGTTCTCTTGTTCAAAGTGCACGGGTGTTCTCGTGTTCTCGTGTATCTCGTGATAATTGAATGACCCAAAAAGAAAGTGCATGTCGCGGACAACTCGAAAACGAGATATAGTTCCACGGACGGTCACCGGGACACTGGGGCCGATCCGATCCGGATGGAACTCTTGTGTGGTCCCTCGTGTTCGGGCGAGTGGTTTGTAGCACCTCGTGTACTTACGTTGCATTCCACATTCCCGGGACCACATCACGTGTGTAGTCCATCGTGTGCGGACAAGATGGTTTATAGCGCATCGTGTACTTTGTTGTATTCCATCTTGGCCTTGGACTACTTCATGTATAATCCATCGTGTACGGGCGAGATGGTTCGTAGCGCATCGGGTGCTCTCGTTGCGTTCCAGTCTCGTCTGGGATTAGTCCTTTATGGCTATGCCAGCGACTCATGTTCATATAGATAAGTCATCCTCGCTTAGCGGCTATCCGCGTGCGAGTCATTGCATCAAGAACAACTGAGCACACCAAATACTGTCCCGTTCAATGACTCTCATGTTTGCATGTTGCATATGCTATGCTCCTGAATGTTTATACATGCCCCTGCTTAAATTAACAATGTTTGCCTTGGACAGGAAGGAGATGGTAAGTTGGTAAGTCTCGCCGTGTTTCCTCTAACATCGCACGGCGCACTGTCCGACACGTTAGGCTATTCAATATCTGCATGAAACTGATCCTAAGGCAACTAGAAAGATAACTTAATAGTTGTGCACGGAACCTGTATTACATGTTTGGATTTGTCGAGCGGACGAGTAGCTTCCCCACCAGTGCATTCAATGTACTGATAATCCACCAGTTTGCTTGCAGGGTACGGAAGAACCCCGTGCGGTGCGGATGCCTCCAACGTGCGTGCTAAGGCGTGGACAACACTCCGAAGCAACGGTGCATCCGGGACTGAAGCACATATACAAGACATAAGTTGTGAACATCGTCTGACCATCGCCTGTACAAATCATTCCACAGTTGTAGCCACTTGGCACGCTTTTATTGTTTCAAAGAGAGAGACTTGAGCGACTTGTAATCTCGGCTATACGCCGCCTGTAACACAAGTTTATATCAATAAAAGAGCTTGCTTTACTTCAACTTGTGTTTCAATGCTTACGCTACTATATTTGTCGACTCAGTGAACCTGTTATCGAATCGCTATGCGTTCCTAAACTCCACTGCACTCGGACAATCTGTGCGACTCTGTGGCTTAGAACTCTTGCCGCCAGCCAATGAACCATGGCCTTGCACGGGAGTGGATCACGCTCGTGCGGCATCACGCCCGGATGGGTTAAGCGATCGTTCCGCGGGAGCGCTGGCGAGGGTGATTCCCGCCTAGCGGGAACGGCCGATTGCCTGCGGGAGATCGGGGCGTGACAGATATTACCCTGTGACTTGTGATTAGTTATACCACTGGTGAACTATTGTTCATTATACAGTGTACGCACGTATATATGGTTTCCATATATTGGAGTTGCTATATATACGGGCGGCTGGCATGGTTACGTATCCTAGTCCTACGTATTTTGGGACTGGGACGTGACATGTTTTTAGTGGTGGCCCATGCAGGTCAGAGCATATTGTCTCGGTTACGTCACTGTACCGAGCAAGCCTGCACCTAGGATTAGAATATAGAATCTCATCCATATTTGACTATGACTTATCTTCCTTCCAGTCTGTCCTACTTACAAAATTGCATCATGCTTGATTCATGTGCTTCCCTGATAATTCCTTAAGTATAGCCCCTACTAGAATATAGAAATCCCTGATGATAGGATGATAATTAGAGTAATATTCCTACTTAGAATACAACTAGGGCTTTGACCCATCACTAAGTATAGGATACTTAATGAACCCTAGCCTTCCATATTACCTAATGAACCCTAGTCTTCCCTACTACCTAATAAACCCTAGCATCACTACCTATAGATTAACTTACCAATTGTCCCTTGACGTATTTATGTATGACTTGAGAGTGGTATAAACACTACTAGAATTAGTTAGAGAATTGACCATAGTGTTGACCCTAGTCTTGAGGAACCCATAGAAATCTAAGGATTAAATACTAGGACCGAAAACCTCATCCTATAGTTAGATAACCAGAGTTTTACGCCAGAGACCATTTACCCTTGTTGGCGTAAAACCCATTTGACCGTTGTTGGCATAAGAATCCAAACAACTGCCTAGTTGGCTTAAAAGCTAAATGACTTCTTGTTGGCATAAAAGCCAAATTATGCAGAAGCTTGTCCCCTTTACACCGCAGTTATGATAACTGCTACTCACGATCCCTTAGTCTTCCTATTCTTGTGACATGAGAGCCACGTAGGTAACTGCCCTGCGTAGACCTGATGATTCATGAAAAATAGGTAACCAACGTAGAATAACCTGATTAGGCGTAGAATATAATGATAGGATGTGCGCGTATTTGTTACAGCCTTAGCTTTCCCCAGTTGACCAAAATCTTGTACATTAAAGGCAGAGATACGCCTCGAGCCCTGTGCAAAAAGAAACAGCTTTCTGACAGGACATCTGATTCTGTCTCACCTCAAGCGTAATGACTTGTATCCAATAAAGTCACTAAACGACAACCTGGGACTCCGTGCAAATTTATTTTCATGAACCGTCCCCTCGATCGTTGTGCAAGTACTTTTGTCAGATATTAGGATTCACTAATTTTGACTGACAAACTCATGAGTTTCTCGTACAACTTTACGCCCGCAAAATTTTTGCGTAGAATTTAGCGCAAAACTTTTACGCTCAGACTTTCACCTAGACTTTTACGCAGACTGTTACGCACATACTTTTTACGCGGATAGCTCTGATATTCCTGCTTTACGCAGACAACCTCGAACCCTTGCTTTACGCGGACTTTCTTGAAATCTCTATTTTAGACAGACAACCTATAGCTTATGTTAAGATTGTAGAACTTAGAAGGCCATACCTCTGTTTAGTCAACTAGCAACTTAGGAAGGAATTAGAATAATAACTGTAGAGATTGTAGAGTCTTGTCTTTTTGTGAATTTGAATTGTTTTGTATTTCTCACATCATAATCTCGCGTACTTATAATTACTATACTACCTTGACTTATACTGCTATTATAGCCTAGTTTTGCAAGCTTATTCTTTATCGAGCTTGTTCATGACACATGTGTTATTGGGGCCTGATCCACCTCACTAATACAATTGTCTATTCAGAATCAGTGTATTACGGTCTGATCAATCTTAGTGCATTTTGATTCGCCCTTCGCATAACTACTTACGTGGATTGAGATATATAGTGATTAGTAGACAGATGTACTTGCCCTCTAGATATGTCTAAGCATATCGTATCAGTTACGTAACTGTACCGATGCGAGTATGTGAATAGGAAATTATCAAAATAATATTTCAATCCACAACTGCTTTGACAAATTCCATTGAATTCTTTAAACGCCTTGATCCCCACACACTTCTAATCTATTACCTTCCACTTGAACTCCTTATTATCGTTTTCCGTCTTCCCTTATTTCAGAAGGACGAAACCTCGTACTTAGTATAAATACGAAAGTGTATTATTTCTATAGCCATTTCTGTTTGTTTCTTGGGTAATTACCAAACCCTATTTTTAGATTAGATTGTAGTTTATAAACGGTACTATCTTTAAGAAATGACCTTCTCTACCTACCTACTTTCCTGGTACGTGCATCACTAAGGCAACATAAAATTTTTTGCCTCGTAACTTTGTTCAAAGTATTACAATGAAGGAATGTATCATTTTGTTGACAGGAGTTTAAATGGATTTCACCTGGATAAACAATTGATTGACTCCTGAATGGATAGCAGCACCTATGACTAGGTTGACTTGTAAGGATTAAGAATTCCTAAGGACTAACGAGTGTCAAGTCGCTTTCGAGGAATTGAGAAAACGATTGACCACAGCACCCGTATTAACTATTCCATCCGGATCAGGCGGTTGTGATCTACAAACGCATCAGGAAAAAGTTAAGGATGCGTATTGATACAGGATGGCAAGGTAATAGCAGATGCATCTAGACAATTATGAGTACATGAGAAGGATTTGGAACTTGCAACCGTCGTGATTACTCTGAAGATATGAAGACATTACTTATATGAGGCAAATCCTAAGATTGCACGGCATACCAGTCAGCATTTTACCAGACAAGGATTCACGTGACCAGAGTTGGTAGTCAACGCAGTAAAGGCAGTTAAGTAATACAAGGACACTTGCGCGCAGCGCAAGACAGACAGAAACAGTGGACAGACGTCATCATCGTCCCTTGGAATTCAAAGAGGACGATCATGTCATCTCGAGGATCTCACCTACTAGAGACACCATTCGATTCGGAGGACGCAGCAAGTTGAGTCCAAGGTATGTCGGACCAGTGACGTGCTAGAAAGAGTAGGAGTAGTAGCATATGAACTTGCGCAACCACCTTCACTTGAGGAAGTACTTGCTGTATTCCACGTATCGCAACTCAGGCGATATATGACAGACAACAGTCAGGTTCTCAATCATTCGGAGGTCACCATTAGGCCAAGCTTGTCATATCAGGAGCAGCCCGTAGAAATCCTTGATCATCGAGAAGAAGTATTGAGGAACCAGTCTATTCCCTTGATCCGCGTAGCATGGAAGCCTGACGCACCAGAAAAAACAACTTGGAAGCGCGAGTACGACATGCGTAAACGTTTTTCGAACACATTCGTAAACCCAAGATATAAATTACTTTGTTAAATTATATCTTATGCCGTCTTTGACTTCTACCCCGGCTTAGTTTTAATTTCGATGACGAAATTTTTATAAGTTGGGTAGATTGTAAACCCCCTCGATCAGATTTCAGTATTTTTAGAATTATTTTAACAATTTAGGATTTATTGCAATTTATTAATTTATTTTCCTACATATCCTGTTGACTTGTGCACCTGTCCATCTCTTAATTATTTGGAGCTTTAGCTTGACTGTTATCCCCGAACAAAGTTCACATACCTGTCCTAGACATGTCAGACTATTTTCCTGAACTTTGTGCAACTCACAGATGTGCTAGAATGAGCCTCGTTTGAGACGCACAAATATCGTTACAATCGTCCGTAATTATTTCCTATTTTATTTTCCTACTCTTTACCCATCTCTGTACCCCTAGAGATTTGAGGTCAACCTGCACCTGTTTTGCCCAAACAAAAATACGTTAATATTCTACACTAAGTATACTACATTTAGTATATTGACACCGTAGAAAAATTATGGCCCTACCTGCCTCTAAATAATTAGAGAACACCGTGCGCAGTATTTATTAATTAATAAATACGGTGACCCGTATCCCCCAGAAACCAGACCCAGTCCCTGCCCAGACTCACCTCCACCCCCTCAGGACCCTCGCACAGCTTTTTTCTTCAATTCTGTGAATTTTAGCATTTTCAGAAATCGGGTGTTTCCCAGACAATTTTGTAATTGCGCAATTTTCCAAAACTAGGACTTTACGCAATTTATGAAATTATAGGGACTTTTCTGCAAATTGTAGTGCAAGGTGTCACCCCCTCATTGGTCGGTGAACCTGCGCCGTCCATTTGGAGACGGGACCCACCCGAAAAGATCCCAAAAATATCCCAAAAATATCCCAAAATATACTAAAAATATCTATAGATATTTTACATATTAAATTAATATAATTTTTCTATAAAAGAAAAAGAAAATAAAATAAAAGAAAAACCTAAATTTCTAATCCCCCCCAGCCCGCAGCGATCCCCCCCCCCCCCCCGCCGGCGGCGAGCCCTCGCCGGAGCCGACCCCCGCCGGCGCCGTCCCCTCTTCCCCCACGCTGGCTCCCCCGACCTTCCCTCTCTCCTCGCCTCCTTCCCTCTCTCCCACTTCTCCTCCACCCAGCCGCCCGCGTCCGCCCCCGACTTCCCCTCTCGCCGGACCCCCTCGCCGCCTCCGCATCCCCTCTCTCAGCCCGCCTCCTCCTCTCCAGCTCCTCCTCCTCCTCCTTCCCAGCTCCTCTTCCTCTCTCCTCAACCTCCGCCCTCTCCCAGCCACCCCGCTCCTCCGCCGCCCCTGGCCGGAGCTGAGCTTTCCGCTGGCCCCCGACCTCCTCCTCCACCTCGTCGCGCCACCGCAGCAGCCGCTTCCCCGCCGTGCCTCGCCCTCACCAGCGCTGCCCAGCTCCCTCTCCTCCTCGACCAGATCCGGCCGACCCAGCCCGGCCACTCCCCGACCGGCCAGCGCCTAGCCGTCCTCCTCCAGCGACCCACCCCGGCCGGTCTCCAGCAACCCTAGGGTCGCCGTGGACGCGGACAGGACACGGACACAGCCCTCGGACTCGTGTCGGACACGTGTCGGACACGAAAAAGTTTGGTTTTTCGAGCTCTATTCAGGTAACGATTTCTCTCACCTCATAATTTTGATTTCAATTCCGTCAGTTGCGTCGTGTAGACTATGTAACCATCTCGGTGCCCGTGTAACCCGCTCGGAGCATCGCGTCCTGTGGCGATCGAGGCCCGCGATCCAAATACAGGAAAAATAACGACCCGATTCACCCCGGAACTGGGTACGCCCCGCCAAACGGAACGACTTGGTCGCACGCGGTCTTTACCAAAACGTGCGCGACGTTGATACGGACGTGTAGGAAATCGGAGAAGTTGATTTGGATGTGCGTGCACACCGGAATCAACGCGTATCCGCCGACACCGCCCCGTATCCGTCAGTTCTGGAACACGCTGCAACTTTGTGTACACACGTCGGATCGAGACAAAACTTGCGCCATCGGACTCGTAGCGATACGCTGGTCCTGTGATCCAAGTTTGGTTCGATTCTGAGAACGTTGACAAAATCGCGTATCGTGGGCCCCACAGGCTCTACTTGACGGGCGATTTTGTGATCGGCTCATCGGAATCCAATTCTGGAAGTTCCGTTGGGTTCGTATCATCGTTCTGGACTTGTAGACACTAAGTTTGGCAAATTTGGAGACCTTTGACCCTGACACGTTTTTCGGTGCAAAGTGGGCCCCACTTTGACCGGAAACTGTCATTTTTGTCCCTGTGTCCAAATTGGACTTAAGGACAGACGTTTCTAGCTATTTGATATTTTTTGAGACTGCTAGTGATGTTTATTTCAGTATTCGGAGACATTTATTCCGAGGCCATAGTTTCTGACTTTTGGCACTTGACATCTGGACGTTCCATATTTGCAGCTTTCTTGCCAGGCAAGTATACCTTGTCTTGTTGTACTGTTTAAATTCAGTTATTGTTAGTTACATGTTTATTTATTTTAATATTATATAAATGTGCGCGTCCGAGCAGACTCGGGTGCAGTCAACGATGGCGTTGACGTTAGGACTTGTGTCTGACCTAGTGTCTAGTAGACCCACCTAAAAGTTGTGAAGTTATTGATATAACTTTCCAGGCCTTGACACGTATCATTACACGTCACAGAGTGAGTACATGTAGGGACGCGTGTCTCATGCGCGACTGGCCATCAGTGTGAGCAACACGTGTAGCCGTATTTAGCTCAGTTGTTTATTTTATTGAGACTTGCATCATAGTAGGAGGTGTCCACGTCATTTTTACGACTTGTACATCTATATTGGGCGGGAAAGACACTAGTAGACGTATGGGACACCCCCTCCTTTATATTCCTGTCGCCTGATACCATGCTGCTCGGAGATGGGGAATTGGTTTTCTTGTTCCCGTTACTGTGCTCCGAGGAGGATGGGATACATCTTGTATGTTTTTATCCTTCGTTCCATGCTCTGCAGGGATGGACGATTGCAGAGTTACCCGTGTGATCGGGGCATATGATACATATACTAGCCAGTCAGGACGATTGGTGAATTACGTCAGCATATGTCTAGCCTACACTTTTCCATGCGTACTACAAAGTCTTAAATTGCATTCACTTAGATGGTTAGCACACCCCATTTATTTATTCATTATTTACATTATGGCATGTCATTTTTACGTATCTTGCTATGTCCCTCTGAGGACCTGGTCCCCTGCCAGGTGTATATGTTCTTGAGTATTCGCAGGAGCACAGATCCGGACATGTTACGTTTATTCCGAGGAGGTCTTCTCTTCGAGCCTCGTGATGGTCAGATGTTGTTCTTATATGGTGTGTATCTGGTTCCTTTTATATTCTATTTCGGCTGTGGATTTGTTTCCATCCGACTGTCATTCTTTAGGTATTTTATTTTGAGTTCTAGTTACATGGTTATTGGTTATTCATGTTTACTTGATTTCTGTGGATGAGATTTAGATATTACCCTGTGACTTGTGATTAGTTATACCACTGGTGAACTATTGTTCATTATACAGCGTACGCACGTATATATGGTTTCCATATATTGGAGTTGCCATATATACGGGCGGCTGGCATGGTTACGTATCCTAGTCCTACGTATTTTGGGACTGGGACGTGACAGTACCAAAAATAAAAATGTTAGTTGGTGAGCAGATAAACCATATTTATTGATTATACAATTAAAACAAACATCCATAAAATGTACTCCAAATTTCAATATAATGTAAATATAGGAGAAGGGATAAGATAATATAATTTTTTCAGTAATTTTTTGTTTATCCCAAAGTCCGTAAAGCCAAGGAGTAAAATGAAATAATATTAAATTTTGGTTGTTCATGTTGTCTATGTTTTAATTGAGATACAAATCCTACCCCATATATTACATATAACCAAAGCTATATCTTGGTTAGATTAAGTTACATTCCGATATAAATGTATTTGATAGTCAAAGATTCCAAAAAATATTTTTTAATGCCAACTAATAGGTGCTCCACTAAAAAAATTTATAATAAATTTTTATCTCTACTCTTATAATAAAGTTTTAAAATGACACAAAAGTGAGTCGCATAAACTGTTTGTAAATACTCAACCATTTATTTTAAAATTTAATATTACATAAAAATATATAAATATATTATAAACAACGTCACAAAAAATTAAAATTGACCAACCAAGAAGAATGTCTTCCACCTTAACCACGTGAGCTAGAAGGGATGTTTGATTATAGTTATATAATATTATATAGATAAATAATTAGATAAAATTTATTTAATGCTCGATAATATACGTACAACTTAGACGAATAGTCTTTTGAAGACTTTTTATAAAGAGTAGAAACATATCCATAATAAATTATACTTAAAATATATTTAAACAAATCTATAATAATATGATACTAGTTATAGTTAAATGGACTGCATTAGAACTAGAAGTAGGTCTTAAAAAAAAGTTTTAAAAAAATATAATTTTGTTAGCATAATAGAAAACAACTTTTAACCGGGCCGAATACAAAAAAATTCAAATAATAGATGCAAAATTTTGGATTTTTACGAGCTATTGCATTACCAAATTTTTTTTCCCCTTCACTAATAGGAATGAGACATGTATCTAAATCTCATTTTGGTCCTACAAAAAAAATTGGTACATATCATCTTCTTTATGTCTCACCTAGATCATAACATTGGATATATATCTCAAGAGAGGCACAATCAAGAAAACCCTAATTAAACTCATGAAACCTAATTTTCCACATGGGATTGGTCCTCACAAAACTAGCGTCTCAAGTTATCATAAGTTGATGGCTTTTAAAGACAGTTTGCGTGCCTTTAGATTGTTAGACTACATATCTATTGTTAGACTACATAACTAGTTTGATAGGTGATCAAATATGGAGTAACGAACTTCCTTTCAATATTCTCTCCTACAAAATTCTAATCAAATGCTCTTAATATCAACAACGCTACATCCGTTAGAACGGAACCAGAATTTTAGTTTATCCAAAACTAAGTTTAAAATATTATATAAAAAAATTACTTTATAATAAGTTAAATTAAACATTCCATACTTAATTTCTTATAATGACATCATAATCAAATGTGTAAATCAAATATCGTTTTCCTAAAAAAAAAATTTAGGAGCTAAAGGCTTAATTTTTTTAAGTAACTCAAATTTTAGTTCAATAACTTAGGTTTTAGGCTTAATTTTTTAAAAATGAATTTTTTAGGAATTAAATTTTTTTTTCCCCACCTGGTTTGCAGCCCACCTTTACTTTTTTTTTTTTTTTTCAAATTGTATTTCACTATCTAAATGTTAGAATGATAATATACTCTCTCAACTAGGGGTGAGCAATTCTCGGTTTTTAACCGAAAATCGAACCGAACCGGACCGAAATTGAGATTCGGTTCGGTTTTTAATCAACTTGTTCGGATTTCGGTTTTATCATTTGATTAATTTCGGTTTTCGGTTTTGGATTCCGAAATCCGAACCGAACCGAAAACCGAATCACTACATTATAAAAGAAAAAAAACGATTTTTATGAATTTGGTATACACTCACCACTTGGTATAAAATTAGTTTATTGTTATTTTTGGTACAATTTTGGTTTTTCTCAGTTGGGTTTGATTTTTTTTCGGTTTTTTTGAATTTGGTATACACTCACCACTTTGACCTAAAAAATCGAACCGACCAAGAACCGAACCGATTTAATTCGGTTCGGTTTTTTCGGTCTTTACAAATTCGGTTCGGTTTTCGATTTTGCAAAAAGCGGTTTTCGGTTCAGTCGGTTTTTAGATATTCGGATCGGTTTGAACCGAATCGAACCGTTGCTCACCCCTACTCTCAACCTTTACTCTAACAATTCTAGAGTTTTTGGTCCACCTACATGGACTTTAAGGATGTGTTTGGAAACTTTTGTCGGAAGAGAAGGACAAATTTTAGGGAAAAGAAAACGAAGGAAAGTAAAACGAAATAAAGTTTAATTTTTCTATTTGACAAAAAAAAATAGAAAAGAAAAAAAAATTCTGGTGAGATCAAGTTGTAAATACTATCTATCTCTTAGTTTTCTCAAATAATAATTCATATCTACCTTATCGAGGGATAGTTGGATAAATTCTTTCAATATTCACTATATCTTTTCATTTTATTTCCATTTTTAGGAGAATGTTTTTCTAGTGAGATACCCATTTTTTTTTCCTCAAGTTTCTCTCTCCCATTTTCTATCTCCCTTCTCAAACACCATCACTCTTTATTTTCCACTATTTTTCTCTCAATTTTTTTCTTTCACTCCATTTTTCGTCTATCCCAACTAGTATGTAACATTCTTTCAGTACTCAAATTCGAACTTTAATGTTATACATGTACTTAAATTTTAATTTTCATGACCGACAAATGATAAGGAGAAGACTGCGAAGCTCAGGACCATGGAACTTACGATCTTCCTTGTGACATAATCTAATATCTCGAAATTAATTCTCTGTAAAATCTATGATATATATATTTTTAATAATCTTTGTCTATATCTCTTATTTCTATTTCTACTCTTATAATGAATCTTGAAAACGATTCAAAATTGAACCGTCTAAGCTGTATGTAAATAGTCCACTAATTATTATTTTTAAAATTAACTATTTAATTATCTAATATTATTTATTTGCATCTAAACAGTTCTAATTCAAGTGGTTAAGGTGAGAGGTAATTTTTTTTTTTTTAGATTGATTCCTAGAAAAGATAATATTTATAATAATTTTATATCTAAATTTTTGAACAAATTTTTTTAGGCATGTGCACATTAGTAATATTATTAACGAGTCACTACAATCAATTAAACATTAATTAGAAAAACCCAAAGTCGGACTATAATCAGTTCATTAACTTCACATATGCCCTCCATTAACAAAAAACAACATAGTAATCCCAACAGTAATGTCTCTCATGTCCCTTGCCAAACGAATCTCACCCGTTCGTTCCGTCCCCTTACCGATTTCCAGCCGTACATCTCCCGTCCCTCCCGTGCGCCCGAATATTTGGGGATTTGTTCGGTCAAAGTCACACTTCCTTCCTCGTGTGCCGCCTCTTTATTCTATGTCGTTAAATTGTGCGTCGAATTTTTAATTAATTAGTTTTTTACAGTTGTTCATGTACGAAATTCTACACGCGCAGGTCAATTTCTTACCATTTTTTGTCACGGACAAAAGAAAAAAATTACCAAAATTTATAAAATTAGGGCTAATAAGCGTTTAAACACTGAATTCTATATCATCTTAAGGCCTTCCAGAATTTTGGTCTTAAAAAAGAAGAGTTAATCTATTTTCTATATTTGGGTGTAAAAAAATATCTATGAAAAAGAAAATCATAGAAAGAAAAAATAGGAAGAAAAGTGTCCACCTAATCAAGAAATTACTTTTCCATCATAGAAAATTTATTTATTTTTCAGATTTTTTTGCCTCTCCAAAAAATAAATAAATAAATAAAAATTATAAATTTCCAAAAAAAAGAAATATATAAATTTTTTTTATTTTTTTCTTTTCCGCGAACTAAACGAGGCATAAGTTCTTACCCGTCCAATAGAAAATTTTGGACTATTAATACCCCCAATCGAGTCTTAAATATTAGTTAAAGGAAAACAACCAACACATACCAAAAAAAAAAGGGTACAATAATAAATAAAAAACCATAGTCCAAATCTTTTAATTTGACATGCCAAGACTTAAACTCTAACATGATATAAATTTCAAAATCTAAATGCTAATTAGCCCATAAAATTATCTTGGAATAGAAGTTGTACAATTAAAATAGTTGTAGAGAACAATTTTGAAAATTTATAAGCAGAAATACATTATACCAGATGAGCTAGCAGAATATCTTTTGTGAGAATTCCATGATTTGTATGTAAGCTGAACCGAGGTGCTCGACTTGGCCGAGCGAGTTACTCACAAATGTTTGAGAACTGATGACTGGAACACTCTTGACTAAAGGGACGAATAAGTGACGGACTTGAGGACACCGCTAGCCTCGTGCAAGAGCGGTAAGCGCGAGCGGCCGAGACGACAGGTCCCGTAAGAAGTCCTCGCCACGTGCAAGCGGTTGATGGGTACCGGTGTCAAACAATACCCGCTTGTGGGTCAAATCACCTACTTGCGAGCACCCGTGGAGATGATGAACCTGTCCGTGCGAACGAGGATTTACACGAATGTCTGAGAAACACGATGATTGGAACATTCTGAGCTCGAAAGGAAAAAAAAAAAGTATATAAGCTTGCTTTTAATTTGAATTCACCAATACAAAATCACATATTTTCACGCGAATCTTGAATTACGACGATACTTATGCCTTTTAACCCTCGGTGATAATTCAGAAAAGTATTGCAAAACTCGCTGAAAATATCATTGCGGATTAAATTAACATTATGGATCCAACGACGTAGGTTTCGTCTCTATCCGAGATCCGCACAGAAAGATGTGAGCACGTACCGATGCAGTCAAATTGAATTATATATATATATATATATATATATATATATATATGTGTGTGTGTGTGTATGTGTGTGTGTGTGTGAAGAAATTTTTTTTTTTATTTGTTCAATTTTTTCATTTTTCATTAATTAATTAATTAATTAATATTTTATTTTAATTGTTTCTCGCTTTTATTTTTATTTTCATTTTTCGTTTTTAGTTCCCCCTTTATTTTTCCATTTTTTCGTCTTTTAATTTTTTGTTTTCTTCTTTTATTTATTTGTTTTGGTTTTTGATTCATTTTTGTTTTTTCATTTTTTTATGTTTTTTCGTCTTTATAATTTTTTTTTCCCATATTTGGGGTTTTTCTTTTTTTAGTTTTTTTTTTCATTTCTTTCGTTTTTTCTCCTTTTTTTGTTTTTTTTATTTTTATTTTTTCCGTTTATTTTTTTTTTCCTTTTTTATTATTTTCTTTCATGGATTTTTTTCTTTTTAAATTTTTTTTCGGAAAATATTTATATAGTCACTAAACATGAAAATCTAATTTTTCGAAAAATTTAAGTACTTGAAATTTGATTTCCGAGAATTTTGAATTTTCGGCTATATAGTAATTTTCATACAAAGTGCACCCTTTTGTTGTAATGTAATCGTGATTACATAAATTTTATGACGTAATTGATTTTCGAATAAATTGATGTGATATAATTAAATTTGCAATCGCGATTATATTATATCGAATTTTTTTATCCAACCAAACATTCGAATTAGAACGTAATATTAATTATAGTACGTTGTCCAACCCTACAAACCAAAGACACCCTAAGTTCAAAGCTATATTTTATTTAGATTTGTACTGTACGAAGAGTTGTAGCGCACACATGAACACAGTATTGTAGATTTGGAAATAGAGAAATACCTTTTTGACACACCTGGCTTGCAAAATCTCTTAGGTATGTGATCTAGAAGTACGAATAATCTCATGCATGTATGTATGTATGTATGTCGTCTGACTAGAAATGCATTTTGAATCAGATTATCCCATTCAGATCTTGATATTAATTTGATTCACACTTGAATATATATATATATATATATATATGTATATATATATACTTAGAAGTTGAGAGATGCATTGTGTGTACAACTTTTAAAAAATAGAACATAAACTCACTGAAAAAATAGTGTTACGATGGTTTTACACTAGTATAGAAGTTTTCAGTAGTAAGTAATTTTTTTATTATTAAGAATATAGACAAAGAGTTGTGACGGGTTTAGATCAATATGTTAGTTTTAGTTAGTGAATGAATAAATAATTTTTTTATTCATAAATAATAATATTTTTAGACAATATTATTTTTAATCTTTCATAATATAATGAAGTTTTAAAATTATTCAAAAATAAGCCGTCTAAGCTGTATATAAATATATTATAAATTAATTATTAAAAAAAATAGATTATATAAAAAGATATTGATTTTTTTAAAATATATTATAAGTAACTCTCATAAATTCAAACTTAGCCAACCAGTAAAAATATCTCTCACCTTAACAGCTTAACCACATGAGTTACAAGTAATTTTTCTTTATAATTAAATAATATTACGTATCTAACCGTTTTCAAAATTATTTATGAAAAATAAAAATATATCTATAACTAATTATAATTAAAATATAATCAAATATATAACAAATTATAATTAAAATATAATATATATATATATATATATACTAAATTCTAAATTAAATAAATTTATATCAATATTAGAATAAAAAAATTATTTTTGAATTTACACGTAATACTATAATATATGAATTATATTATTTCAATCATAATTTGTTTTTGTTAACGCATCTGTTTTAAGTATCCCACTTATCCATCTGTCACTGTGTTCTAACTCTTTAGAAAATAGACTATTTTTTAATATTTCACTTATTATTTTCCTTCACTTTTACTAGGAAAACTCGAAAAGTATTATTTTATTAAAAGAATGGGCAAGTGTAATAAAAGAATCTCCCAAGGGATGAATATGCAATATGTGTCTTAAATTAATCTTGGCGGTCCATTTAGTTTGGTCTATAGGAATGTATGGCCAGGATTGTCAGCTATAACTGCAGTTAGCGATCAATAGTTCTTTGGAAAGCGGAGATTCCTCGTACTGAAAATGATTTCCCTTCAATGCCAAAATTGTCCCTGATAAAACAACGCATAATATCACACCCCACAACAATTATATCTCCGTATGTTACTAACATCGGGGACACGGCCATAATTTCAAATATTCGACTCATAAGACTATGATTTCTACGTGTCCAAGTTTTGAACCTAAAATATAGGTTAAGGTAGCTGAAAAAAATATATCATATTAATCTTCTTCTTGTTTTAGATCTCCGACGTAACGTTCGAATTTTTTTTTGTATTACATCTCTTTTGGACTCACTGTTTCCAACTTCCATCATTTATAAATAAAATGATCTTTCGTCACACAACCAAAATCTTATCTTTTTTCGGTAACCACAAGGGTCTCTCGAGTTAAGCAAAATATATCATATTAATTAACCAAAAAATTTGATCATGTCAAAAATTAAATTATAATAAGTATTTTGCATCTCTATATATGGAAAATGAATCCTAATGGTTTTAAGTCGCATTCGAGCCCAACTATGATGTGGTCCAAGATTCAATATGAATCCTCTGATGGAGGGCTACAATCATACTAGGTTGGCTACTAATCATGAAAAAAAAAAAAAAAAAAAAGCTTTAGGAAGAAAAAGTTGAGAGGTTATTTTTTTTCTTATAACCTAAGAAATTCCATTTCTAAAAAAAAATAAAATATTAAATAAATAAATTTAAGACTTATCATAATTTACAATTATATCGTACTAGAATTTTATTATTTGATAATTGTTTAATAAAATTATATGGTAAATAAGTAAATTTAGTTGAGTATTGTCTTTCTTTTATTTATTTTTCATACTTAAAAGAGTGTATCCCATTTCATTTTTTTTCTCTTCTATAAAATAAAGAAAAGAAAAATACTATTTACTTTCTATATGATGGAAAATATATCAATTTTTTTTTCTCTTGTTCCTACCAAAGGAGCCTAGTTATCTTAGAAAATAATTGTGTGCGCGTGAGGGAGAGAGAGAAACTTTTAGGGTGTTTTGGCAGGAAAAAAAAAGTGGGAGGAAAAAAATGGATAAAATAATTTATTTATTTTTGTTTGATACGGAAGAAAAACTGGAGGAATTTTTCCCCTCCTAATTAATCTAAGAAATTCAATTCTTCCGAGAAAAAATGCAAGAAAAAGTAGAGGCTTATATTAATTAAAAATCATACCCTAGTATGAATTGTATTATTTAAAAATTACACACAAAGTCAAATTGTAAATAAGTATTTTTAGTTGATGATAGAATTGGTAAAACCAATATTTTTTACTTTTAAGTTTTTTTTCATACCAAACATAGAAAAAGTGCATCTCTTCTCTTTTTTTCTCATTCCTACCTGTCACGTCCCGCTCCCAGAATACTGGGTAAATATGGGGACTGACATGGCCAACCGCACCTTGCAGAATACCGAAGTAAGCCACAATGTGTTAAGGTTGTCTAGAAGACATATGAGTGAACTCTAGCATGCTATGACGTCAGTCCTAAGGCCGACATATCCTATAATCTCAATCCAGCAACACAAGTACATGAGTATATAATACATGAAAGTAAAATGGCGTCCCAAATTACATGTCACATATGACCATGAAGCTAGCGAATACAAAATACTGCAATGAAAGTAAGGCGACGAACGATAATAGAGCATAGGAACTACTCTAGATCGAGACCACAACCCTTAAACCAAAGAAGGACCATGATTGCAGACCTTCACCCGAGTAGAACTTAGCACCCTAACCACGCGCCGGGAGAAAATAAAACTAGAAGAGAGAGCTATAATGAGGGTAACATCATTCATCGAACGGTTCAAACAACTTTACGGCTTGCTACGATTAACTAGCTAGGGTTGTCACATATATTAATTACTAAATGCATATTTTAAGAATATTGTTACCACCAACATTGTGTGTTAACCCCAAACGGCCAAGGGTACGCTTGTCTAGTAAATTTAAATGCGCAATATCCATACAACAACATAACTTGTTACTAGTCACAAACATAAATTTAACTCAAAAGCATAAACTTGAACTTGTAATCATAAACTTGTATATAAACTTGTCTTGTAAGTGTCGTAGCACGCGTAAACTTGGTCAGTCATGGAGCCCTTGCCTAGCAGGGTTGTCCATGCCGCACGAGGCCCTTGGGGAGCGGGGTAGCCTGTAGCGCAATATTCTTTTCTCCCAATGTTCTAGGTAAATCTTATCTTGTTTAATCATTAATAAATTATTTCAAGTTCTCGAGTCGTGGATACTTGAGAACTCCCTAAAATGACGAGTCACGAGTACGAGCTTTTCATAAGTTATCGTATTCGCGACACGTGATACACCGAACAATACAGACACTTGATTGCCCGATGCCAATTGCAATGGATTTTCATACACAAAAATTTCCACAGTGTCATAAGGATGGTGAACTTGTACATAAACTTGTCTTGTGAACTCATATAGAAAACTTGTCTGGTATCATAAACTTGCATCGACATAAGGAAGCACGCAATAATAATCACTAAAAGGAATTACCGAGAGAACATAACAATAGGGAACACAAAATGCACACAAGAATTTCTGGCCGTATACGCCCACTGGCCGCATGGACTCACTCTTGAACTTAGCGAAATTTTTATTCGTTCAGCGAGTGAAACACAAGGTGTTCAAGAACACTTGTGTAAATAAGTAGTCATGCGTTCAATAAGATGGACATATATTGTCAGCACGCGGCAAGAGTTCAGGCCGCATAACCCTCTCGGGCCGCATGACACTATCGGCCGCATAGCTCGCAAGCCGCATGAAGACTTCGTCTTCTCCAACAGCAGGTTCAGCCATGTCTGAAATCTCCAAAAACTAAAAAATTATTTTCTACATAAAAACTTCGTTTAAACTTCAAATCAAGTGAAACAAAATATAAATTACACGAAATAAAATGCTCTAACATAAGGAACCACTAGTTTTCGAAAAAACTAAGTTTTAATAGATCAAAACCAAGAAAAACTCATGAAACACATAAAAATCATAAACTTGAAACTCAGATATACAAAAATCTATATATCAAATCTAAACTCCAATAACTAAATATGATCAGCAACTCAAAGAGAACATTTTCCATCAAATATATTTTTAAAACAACAACATATATAAAAATTCAAAAAATTATGACTTCACCATTAAACAAGATGTACTTGCCTTAGGTGGCTCCTAGCCTCTACCTCTCACGGTCCAAGTCGCAACAACTTTTCCTTAAGGTTAGGGTTATGGGGAGCTTGAGGGAGAGGAGGAAGGAGGAAAATAAAATGAAGAAGAAGAAAGAGAGTAGAGAGAAAAGCTCATATATATATCAAAAGATGAGAGAAATAGGGTTTAGTCATGGGTTCACCCAAAATGAACTGAACCAAGGGTTCATTCTACATGCGGGTCCTAAATCGGGTCTATGGCAATACCAATGGGTATCCTACTGGTCTCGGGTACTCTCTCTCAACAACAGAAAAAATAAAACAATTAATAAAATGACAGGAATCAACATAAGAAAATACAACATGAATACATTATCAAGAAAAATTAAATTGTAGAAATACAAGAAATACTAAATCTGGAATCGGGTGTGACATCTCTACCCTCCTTACAAAAATTTCGTCCTCAGAACTTCACCAAGGCTTGTCGAGCTGGAACACATGAGAAAACTCAAGAAATCAAATCATAATTCAAATGATTATACTAAACAAATAACTGAAATAGAAAAGATAGCTGCAGAAGTAACTAATGGCACTACCAGAAAAAATCAAATTAGCGACGTTTAAAAACGTCGCTAAATGACCAAAAATTATTGCTAATCACTTTTAGCGACGTAATTAGCGACGTTTTAAAGAAGTCGGAACAAAGCACGTCGCTGAAAGAAAAAAACGTCGCTAAACGTCGCTATGCCGACGTTTTTTAGCGACTTAAATGCGTCGCTAAATTGGCGACGTTTAGCGACGCAGCATCACTAATTAGCGACGTTAATTAGCGTCGCTAAATGTCGCTAATTAGCGACTTATATAGTGACGTTACAGCGACGTCTTTAATGACCTGGCAATACTGCCATGTCAGCAATTTGTGACGTACAACGACGTTTTTAGCGACATGTTTAGCGACTTCATTAGCGACATTTATTAACGTCGCTAATTAGAGAGTAAACGTCGCTAAACATCGCTAAAAACGTCGCTAATTTTACAGAAAAAAAAAGAATACTAAATTGTTTCCAAACTATTATTTCTGCAGTTTATTAAATCACAATCTGTACAAATAGACCCGGAGCAACCCTCCGTTGAATTTCTGGGTTTGCAAACCCCCTTGGGTTGAACACTCAACACCGAAAAAATAACATATTTAATATGAATAATATAATAAAATTTAAAGAAAAGAAAGCATCCAGCAAATCTCATTGTAAAGTATACGGCAAATATATATCTATACAATCTCATCCTAAATAATACAAAAAATACAAATATCCAGCAACTAGCTATACTACTGCGGATCTGCAGGAGGCTGACCACTGGCGCGCATGAAGGATAAGAACATCTCATACTGGTTCCGTGGAATCGACACCGATGTCGATGGAGAAGGCAGTGACGTCGGTGGAGTCTGTGTCGATGTAGGCGCACCAGGAGGCCGTACCCGCTCCAAGTCTGCGAGTCGCTGGTTGTAAGAATCCATGATAGATAACAGCCTCGTACTGCTATGATCCTGCATCATCGTCAGCCTCTCGCCCATCGATAGCTGTGATGCCTGCAGCTCCGTGATGTTACGGTCTGTCGAGGCTCTAAGATAATTTGTCAAATCCTGGAGCTCCGTGATGCTGCGGTCGAGCATATCGAATCGTACGATGAGCGTCGGATCGTCCGCCTGCGGCTGGGACCGAGTCTGCTCCTTCATCCTTCGTAGCAACTCATCACGGAGAGACGCAATCTGACGGTCAACGGCCTCCTGGACACTGGCCGACGACTGCGAGGGCTGTGTGGAATGCGCAGCTGTCGGGGAGGCCCTAGATGACTGCGTCGCAACCAGGGCGCCATAGGATCTCGTACCTTAGTATGTACCCCTCTGGAGACCACCAGCTGCGGTCATCCACAGGTCGTCCGCCTACGGAGCTGGAGCGGGCTGCGAGGAAGTACCAGCCTCTCCAGGTGTAGGTGCACTAGCAGTCGCCCGCTCACGCAACCTAAGATACTCGGCCTAGAAAGGTTTGAAAACTCGATAATTGCCTAAGTTATATTAAAATTAACACAAAGTAAAGTAATACTTACATAGGTCTGCGAGACCCTCTCATCAATGAGATTTATGTCCTTGCGATGGGTGGCCAAGAAGATGGTCACCATATTTGCATCCTCACCCCTCTGTACCTGTTAAAAATATATTATTTAGTACTAAACTTAAACATTTTTTCCTACTACCATTTTATGGTACTTACATTAAAATAATATATTAAAAAAAAAATATACCAAACGACGAAAATGTTCTGTCAACGGAATCGAGCCACCACACCACTTGGCAGCATTCCGCCTAGCCGTCTTGGCCTTCTCAGACCTTTCCTTGTAGCTCGGATCGTCGAATCTAGCCCTCATCGCAGTCTACTACTCAGGCATGATCCAACCTTGGATCGGTTTTCCAGCATGATCACGAGCCTTCTGGTCATCCAGAGCATCTCGGATAAGCTTGGCGGCAACGGTAGGAAAGAGCCGCTCGATCAACTCGGCCCGGTGCGGAGGATAGAAATACGTTTGCTACAATAAATAATTTAGTAAGTAAGCATCACGGATAAGTTATATAATATGCATAAATTAGAGGATTTATTTAATATACTTTTACCTAGAAGTGCGCAAACCAGAATGCCTTCCTCTCCTCCGGAGCCTCAGAGTAATTGATCCAAGGGCCACCGTAGTTGTTCCTCAAAACTTGGTCCAGGCGTCTCTGAACCGACGATGGACGATATCTATACAGAGATAATTATTTTGATCAAAAAATTCAATATACGATGAATAAAGAAATACACGATATATATTATACTAAACCATCTACTTGACTTACTTTGTACCGTCGACCCAAATCTCTGTCCTCGTCTCCTCCGGAGGTGCGCATGGAGGATCTTGCTGATGCTGGGACAACGTGGGCACGACCTCCTCGACATGCTCATCTGTCCCCATGGTTCCGTCAGCAGGAGGAACGTTGGACGAGGGAGTACTATCACGCCTGGAACTACTCGTCTGTAAGCCCCCTGATTTTCAGGAATTATTAATTTGGACTTTTCACAATTTTCTGGAATTTTTCGAGATTTTTCTGTAATTAAAACATAGGCTCTTGGTAATTAAATGATTTTTATTTGCTGTTAATTACTTTTAAAATATTATGAAAATAATATTTTTGGGTGTAAAATGAAAAACTGGACTTAGGGTAATTTTTCTGGATTTTTTTGGGCCCCGGACCTATTTTTAAATCACCTAAAAATAATTATTATTCATTTATTTATTTATTTATTTATTAATCCTAAAATTTAACCCAGCCCAGCCCATCGGCCCACGGCCCAGCCCACGACCGAACCCGACCCGCCGCCTGACCCGCCTTCACCAGCCCTCTCCCCCGCGATTTCCCCGCCGCTGCCCGCTTCCTCCGCCGCCCCGCCCGCAGCCACACGCCCCCGCCCACTCGGCCACGTCGCCCGCCTCCGTCGGCCCCTCCTCCGCCATTCCCGGCCGGCCCCCGCGGCTCTCCCCTATTAAACCCCCCCCCCGAGTCTCCCCTCCGGCCAGACCCCCTCCGACCGCCACTCCTCCACTCCGCCGCCGCCGCCAGACTCCGGCGCCACCCCCGCGAGGCCCTGCGCCACCGCCCGTCTCCGCCTAGCCCTCCTCCCTCCGCCTCGAGCCTCTGCCCTAGCCGCCTACCGCAGCTTACTGTCGACCCCGGCGCCGCCCGGCCGCCAACGCCTCCGCCGACGCCTCGCCAGTGCCACCCAGCCCCCTCCGGCCAGCCTCCCCCGTCGCAGCGCCGGAGCTCCGCCTGAGAACCCTAAACCCTAAACCCTAGGACTCTGTGTACAGGAGACGTGTCAGACACGAGATTTTTTCGGGTTTTTGGACCCTGTTCAGGTACGCGTATCTCCCTGCTCGTTTACCCGTTTCTGATTCCGTCTTTTGCATCGCGAATCCTACGTGACCCTCTCGGTGCCCGTGCAACCCGCTCGGGGCATCGCGTTCTGTGGCGATCGCGAACCCCGATCCAAAAACAGGAAAAACAACGACCCAATTCACCCCGGAACTGGGTACGCCCCGCCAAACGGGACGACTTGGTCGCGCGCGATCTTCATAGATACGTGCGCGTCGTTGATACGGACGTGTGTGATTTTGCAGAAGTTGATTTGGATGTGCGTGCACACCGGGATCAACGCGTATCCGCGGACAACGCCCCGTATCCGACTTTTCTGGATCACGTTATAACTTTGTGTACACACGTCGGATTGAAACAAAACTTATGCCATCGGACTCGTAGCGATACGCTGGTCCTGTGACCCAAGTTTGGTTCGATTCTGAGAACGTTGACGAAATTGCGTGTCGTGGGCCCCACAGGCTCCGCTCGACGGGCAATTTTGTGATCGGCTCATCGGAATCCAATTTTGGAAGTTCCGTTGGGTTCATATCATCGTTCCTGACCTGTTGACACTAAGTTTGGTGAATTTGGAGACTTTTGACCCTGACACATTTTTTGGTGCAAAGCGGGCTCACATGTGGACCCCGTTTTGATCCGAAATTGTCGTTTTTGCCCTTGTCTCCAAATTGGACCCAAGGACGGGTGTTTCTAGCTATTTGATATCTTCTGAGCATGATGGTAATATTTATTTCAGCATCCGGAGACATTTCTGGAAATTTCTCGAGAACAGAACCGTAGTTGGAATCCAAACATCAGACAAGTACCTGCACTTCAAGTTTATTCTTTATATTATGGTAATTAGTTCCTTTCTCTACTAGCACCATTGGATGATTATACTTAGTGTTAGGATTTGGATTTCATGTCTTGCTTTTCGTATCGGGAGGGAGAATACTAGGAGGCATGTAGTTTACCCTTCCCCCTGTCCTGACTGCTAGCTGTTGAGTACGCGACTGTACCTTCAGCCTGATACTCGATTATTCCTGACTGATAGCCGTCTATGACGTGCCTGATTAGCCTTATAACCCCCTACATGCCAACTATGTATTCTAAATACACAATTTCACACACATAGTTTTCTTTGTCTTGTTGCAGTTCCATTTTCTTGTCTCATTATAATCCTGTTTTACTTATATCCCTGATTTATAGTACTTAACACATTAGTTAATTTTACTACTTATTATATATAATTTTATCGTGATACTTAGTCAGTTTTTACTACTTGTAATAATTATTTAGTGTAAGCTTTGTTGTGTATTGGTACTTTGCTCCTTTTCTGACTGGATCCGTTGATATTTAGGCGATGATGAGGACTATGCCCCCACCTTTTATGGCCCATATGACGTAGCAGATGATACTATTGAGGAGCCGGTTCCTACTCAGGAGACTACTTTTGAGGAGTAGTTAGCCAGTTAGTTAGTATTTTTCTTTCAGCATAATACTCGGGTTTGTCCCCAATTTATCTTCTGGTTCTGTATTAAACTGTAAATTTGGATGTCACAAAATTTATCTTATGAAATCTTAGCATTCCTATTTCCAGTTATTATCCTTGCCTGTTTATTCTTGTAAATGAGCTAGATTTTAAATTACCCGTGAATATGATCTAGACAGCGTACTACCGCCGACACTGCGGCGTAGGCTGGACGTACTCGCGAACCGGTGCCCGATTCATCTGGGTGCGGGTCGTGACATCGTCCCAACAGTCGGAGATGTGAGTGATCGATATACTGGAGTACTTGGCGACGACGATCCGGAACCAACAGTAGGCAGTACCAGAGGAGCACTCTGTCTACCTCGGGACCTGCCGAATCCTCCGTGTCGTCCTGTCATACCCGATAACAACATATGATGAATATAGAAAAACATAAATATATAGTACATTCTACAGTCAAAATGTGATGCATATCTCAAAGCATTCTGCAGTCAAAATATAATACATATATTCGTTAAAATAGTACATTCTATAGTCAAAATATAGTTACATTCTACAAGCAAAATATTTTATTTTCAATCATCTTCAGAAAAATCATCTTGTTCGCCTTCCTCGCCCTCCTCTCCCCCTTCCTCCTTCTCGTCTTCACTTTCATCTACTTCATCTTCGTCTTCGTCTTCCTTTTCGGATAATTCTATATCTTCTACATTATTACTCGTGTAATAAGTAACTTCCGTTGAGTCCACATCTACAATATTTATTACAAGAGGTAGATCGTCCTCCTGATAAGCTATTTCGTCAATGTCAAAGGTATTTTTAGCTTTAGTCTTGCATACTGTCCACCAATCCGACCTCGCTGTCCCCCGTCTAGGATAAGTTGTGAAGTACACGAGCTGAGCCTGACTTGATAGGACAAATGGTTCGTAGCCTTGATATCTACGCTTGTAGTTTATATCCACAAGGCTATGCTTGTCAATTTTCCAACCTAGATCTTGAATCGGATCGAACCATTCATACTTGAATAGCACGATATTAGCAGGTTCTGTGCCATAATTATATGTCAACTCCATAATCTCTCGTAAGTTGCCAAAGAAATCATTGCCTGGATCAACGTCTTTGTAGTTCGAAGATTTGATACACAAACAACTGTTTTTCGTGGAATCAAGATCCAGAAAGATGTCTCTGATAGGAGCATTTGTTGACTTGAACCTGAACCCATTCACACGTAAACTTGGCTATATTTTAACGGCAGTAATTGGTCCCTTGGCTAGAGTTCTAATAGATTCAATATCGGGTGTTATTAGACGATCGACCTAAATACCAAAGTAGCGATAGTAAGTTATTTGTTTTGCAAGTGCAGAATTAAAAAGTAATTACCAAACATCTTACATATGCGCTCAACCAAGAAGAAAAATGGCATCTCATTTCTTGTTCTACTTCTTCGTCTGTTATGTAGGGTCTAACCGACCTCAACTCATCATTATATATGCTGAAAAACAATGAAGCAACTGCTAATTAGTAGCATAATAGTATCTTATACTATTACATTGAGATGATGTAAACGTGGACGTATTAATTACTTACCCCTCTAGTTTCTCCACTTCATCCTCGTCGCAATTAAGTAATATATACAACTGAATAGCCCTTAGCTCGTCGTCATTCAAATATCTCTTCTTCATTTTTTTCGAAGGCTTTCCGGACGCATTGAATACTTTGAGTATTGCATCATTAGATTCCTGATATGCGTCGTCGTTTCTCGGAGCTTTCGTTCTATTAGTAGCAACATGCGGTTTGAAATACGTCGAGCAAAAGTTTGTAATCTCTTCGAGAACATAAGCTTCACAAATAGAGCCCTCAACCCGTGCCTTATTTTTCACCTTTCTCTTTAGGTAATTCAGATGCCGCTCGAAGGGGTACATCCACCAATAACCGACAGGACCACCAACACGTGCCTCATAGGAAAGATGAATTGGCAAATGCTCCATAGAGTCAAAGAATCCAGGAGGAAACACCTTCTCGAGCTTACATAGTGTTACCGCAATGTCCTTCTCTTGCTTTTCTAGACGATCGACGAGCAACTTAGTACAACAAAGATCTCTGAAGAATATGCTGAGCTCTGTCAATGGATCCCAAACGACCTACGATAAGAATTCTTGAAATGTAATCGGAATTAACCTCTCCATGAATACGTGACAATCGTGGCTCTTCATACCCGCCAGTTTGTTCTCCTTGAGGTCGACGCATCTTCTCAAGTTCGACACGTACCCGTCTGAAAACTTTAGACCCTGAATCCACCTACAAAGTCTCCCTTTATCCTCTTTCTCCAATAAGAAAACTGACTTAGGTTGCTTTAACTTTCCATTCCCCTTCTACATCAAATGCAATGCAGGACGTCTACATATTTTTTCTAAGTCCAACCTGGCCTTCGGATTATCTTTCGTCTTCCCCTTTACCTCCATTACAGTATTAATTATGTTATCAAATACATTCTTCTCGATATGCATGGCATCAAGGTTATGTCTGATCAGATTGGTGCTCTAATATGTCAAATCCCAGAATATACTCCTCTTCGTCCAGTTATGGGTGCGACCAAATCTGTCACACTTGTACGCCCCTTAGCAGGCTCTTCGATAGCACTTGGTAAATCTTTTACCTCTTCCCATATCGTGTATCCGGGCCACTTTGGCGGTGGATTGGCCTTCTCCACAATCCCGCACGAAAAGCATTCCGGTTCCTCTGGTACGGATGATCCTTCGGCAGAAATTGTCGATGACAATCTAAGAAGCACGGTTTGCCTCCGTGTTTCAAACGGAAAGCCTTAGTACGGTCCATGCAATACGGACGTGAGAGATGACCATGGGTGCTCCATCCCGATAATATTCCATAGGCCGGAAAGTCGTTGATGGTCCACATAAGTGCTGCCCTCATCTGAAAATTTTGCTTTCTAGAAACATCGTACGTGTTGGCACCTACTTCCCATAGCTGATTCAACTCATCTATCAAAGGTTGTAAATACACATCGATGTTCCTCTTCGGATTATTTGGATCCGGGATAATAACGGTTAGGAACAAATATGGAGTCTTCATGCACATCCAAGGCGGTAGATTATACGGAGTGACGATCACAGGCCAACATGAATACTGGGAGCCCGAAAGTCCGAATGTGGTAGATCCGTCAGAGGAGAGCCCCAATCTGACATTACGCGGATCTGAAGCAAAATGTGGATACTCTCCATCAAAGTGCTTCCATGCTTCTCCAACGGATGGATGATCCAATACTCCTTCGATCTGTTTTTGCCTGTGCCAACTCATGTTTTCTGCAGTCTCCTTAACCATAAACAACCGCTGCAACCGCGGCGTCAAAGGCAAGTAGTGCATCGAATCGGTAGGCTTCCTTGCACCGACAGACTTTCCTCTAACAGTGGTCTTGTAGCGATCAGCACCACAGAATCTGCACGCATCTTCATCCTTGTCGTCTTTGTAGTACAACATGCACCCGTTGCGACATGCATCAATTTTCTCATATCCCATCTAGAGCGATCTCACCATCCTCTTAGATCGATAGAAGTCTTTAGGCAGCTTTGCACCCTCGGGAAGATCTCTATAATCAAATCGATCAGTCGATTATAACATTCTTGCGACATATTAAAATCGGACTTGATGCTCAATAATCTTGTAACCACCTCCAACGATGAATGATCCTCACAACCAGGATGTAGTGGAGTCATTGCATTCTCCAGCAACTCTATAAACTTTGCAGCATCGGCATTCGGTGCCTCCTCATGTCACGCCCCAGTCCCAAAATACCGAGGGACCAGACGCGTGGCAACGGCCAGCAGTACGCACCGATGGACCAACTCACTATAAAGGATCCATCAGGGCAAACTTAAGCTGTAAAACAAGTCTACGACAATCAAGGTACAACTAATCTCATCCACACAAGATATAAAACATGATC
Organism: Iris macrosiphon; assembly: GCA_036927795.1. NCBI lineage: Eukaryota > Viridiplantae > Streptophyta > Magnoliopsida > Asparagales > Iridaceae > Iris > Iris macrosiphon. The sequence goes on from JAYESA010000015.1 coordinate 52,026,514, forward strand.
CACAGAATAATAATGAATGTAAATCATCTCCAAGTCTCACAAAGTACTTCGGGGAACAACCCGATAAATATCTAGTACAATGGTTCAACAGACCAGAAAGTAAAAGACTGAAATAAATAAATGAAAGCTGAGCATGAACATGGATGCTCAAGAGAAGTCTTCAGCTAAGACCTCATCCTCAGATGGTGGTACAACTCCTGGATCAGCTCCTGCTCCAGTCCCGTAGATCTCGGGATAAACCACGTCTGCAAAATCTGGGGAACAAAATCCGGATCCAGGTCCTCAGGGGACATAGCAAGGTACAAGAAAGCTCATGCCAATAAATACAGATAAGCAGTGCAGCAAATAAATAACTAAATGAACAATGGGGTAAATATGTAACCATCTAAGTGTAAATGCAAGTGAGAGCATCACTAGTCTCAGGCTGAGCCACTACAAGCTCTGTGTCGGGGAGCCGGTAGCGGTAATAACCGGTAGTGGGTCAGGCTCTGCTACGAGAACCTGCGACCTCTCAATAATAGAAGATATACATAAATACAGCCTGTAGCCTGTGTGTCTCTCCCCACCCAATGTAACCACGCAAATCATGACCACAACGTCTCATGCCCATGTCAAGCGCGATCATAGCTAAATGCAACCAGTCATAAGTATCTAATAGTATAATGTCCATGTCCTGTATCCTATACAGAATTACCACGAATATCTCGGGAAAATCCTGTCTCATGAATAGTGTCAAGTGTCCTGGGTCATATGGTACTTGATAAGACAAGTACGAGAATATAAAGTGTCACGGATGTCCATCTCTAGATGACCGTACCCAACACTGCGTACAGTGTCGGCACCCGACTGATAATCGGACGCTAAGTACGTCACACGGTCCTAAGTTGAGCATGCACAGCAATATATATAAAACAAGAAAAATAGATAACTAAACTGCAGAGTTTGGCAAGGTACACTTGCCTGATGTCCGAATATCAACAACTGTCCTGGTATCTGTGGATCCGATGGGAACTACTCCAAAAGCTGTAATAAATATCACCAACAGTCTCAGAAGATGTCAAATAGCTGGAAATGCCTGTCCTTACGTCCAATTTGGACACAGGGGCA